>BGPR01000437.1:459027-494506 GCA_013235015.1 Araneus ventricosus | reverse complement strand
GCAGATTGTGTTTACAGTGCTGAGGTTTCTGTCTCCTTATATCTCACACCACAGTCACTTTAGCCGATTGTCTCCGAATTCGGCCCCGTCTCGGAATGCTATCGATCATTCAGTGGCTCAACTTAGACTGAGGGCCCTGGACGACCTTTTAGAAGGCAGAAAATTAAATTTAAGAATTTAAAAGACTATTTATTCACCTGCTATTACTTCACACTCTCCCTTATATATTGTTAGCAGTCATGGAAGTCGCTTCCAGCAATGCAGGTCTATGGTATGGAGGGTTTTACAAGGTGAACATGAGTGACCTCAGCGACTCTCTTGCACCATGACCTATGACAAACTTGGCGACCATTTGGCGACTTGGAGACAAATTGTGTAATCTGGCGACAAATAGATTATTCCCGAAAATGCAACTTTTTTCGATATTTCTTTAGGGGCGAGATCCAGGTTTTCATGAAAATTCTGTGACGTCACGGTACACTGGGAGAGATATAAGATCGCGTTTGATCACAACAGCGTCTTTGAACGACGTTACTTCACTTTGAAGCGTGAACGTCTTCGAGTTTTATCCGCTGTGTGAGCTCAATCAGCTGGTGAGCTGAGCTGTTATTATCGTTACTTAGTATTTGCTGACTGTTTGTGCTGTTAGATATAAAGTGCTGAACCACATCTATGAATTGTTGTCATTTACATTGGTAATCTGTGCAAGGACTATTTGTCCATGATAATGTGTTTTCCTGCATATTTTATAAATATAAACCTTCATTCTCCATTATCCCGTGTTGATTGTTTAGTACCATACACCACAGAGACCTGGACACACTGGTGCCAGAAGCGGGATAGTGTATGTGGTGGAATACGAGATCTCAGACGAAGATGGTCTGACAACGCTGATCTACTTGTTCTCTTAGCCGAGATGAAGAAATCTGTGTGGAAGGGGACAGAAGAAATGAAGAAGGTGACAGAAGTAATGAAGAAGGGACAGGAAGAAATAAGAAGGGGCAGGAAGAAATGAAGAATGAGATCCAATCACACTCGAAAGTAAAGTCGGAGAAATTAAAGATCAGCATGTCAACAGTTGCATAGAGAAAATAGAAGAGGATGTCCAAAGCGGAAAAGAGAGATTGGAGGTAAAGGCGCGAGGTTGAAAAGGAAGATCGAGGAAGTGGAAACAAAGTACAAGGAAAGATGGAGGAAGTCAAAGAGTTCAAGTGAAGATCGCGACCTAGAGAAGAGGCTCAGTGAACCAGGATACAGACCAACAATTTCCCGGTAAAGATCATATGTATTCCAGACCAACGTCAAATCCTGACATTCGACGGACAAACTTGACTGTTTTCAAAAACTCAGTTTGACGTTGTGATCTCTGCGAATGATGGAATAATCGTGTGAAAGCCAGTCAACTTGTGGCCTCTTCCGAGGATCAGCGCGGCGGAAGTTCTTCAGGGAATACTTCTGATAAGTTGACGGACCTGCATGACCATCGAGAACGCCTCAGTCTGATTCAGACAGTCACCTACCCAGTTTTATAGGACTGAATTGAAGACGAGACGGCAGAAGCCAGGAGAAAGCCTTCAGGTATTAGCCGCCAGTGTGGAGCGACTAATGAGCCTGCCTAGCCGAGTGCCCCTCAGGATGTCCAGAAGCCAGCAGCCCAGTACTTGTCGACTATCGAGAGATGAAGAAGATACTCAACGCAAACAAGGTTGATGATGCCAAAGACTTGAAATCAGCCTCATGGCATCTAGCATGAAGTATGAGGCTGCGAAAACAGTTTCCAAAACATCCGAAATGTAAGATCGATAGAGATAGAGTGTACTGGAAAGAAAAAGTAAAAATTGACTGTTTATTGAAAACTTTGGAAAAATTATTAAACAGTCAATGTTGTGGGGAAGAAGAACACTATGAACTGAACGTGACTTCTGGAAGTGTAATCAAGAAGGGGCACGTCAGAGGGAGTGCCGCGACACTCCCTTTCAATAAAGCCCTGAAGAAGGACAAAGTTTCCGCACTTTTGCGGAGGAAGAAATGGACTCTACTTGAAGGATCCATTTGCGGCATCCCTTGTTTGATGTTAGTGGACACCGGCGCCATGTCACCTCTAAGGACAGACTTGGCCCAGAATGTACAAATTTTATTTACACGGCTCTAACATTTCTTTAAGACGCTACTGGTGAAAAGGCAGAGATACACGGGAAACTGGATGCAGCAATTGAATGCGGATCTAGAAAATTCAACACAAAATCTACGTAGCTGACATCATCTGATCCCTGTATTCTCAGCCTGGATTTTCTACAAAATTTAAATTCATGGTGACCTGGAGGAAGAATGAGATCTGGACAGGAGGAGAGGAAATTCCTTTGTTTTCAGCCAGTGCAGAGGATTCAAAGGTTTCCAGTATTCAGAAAGAGAAAACTATTATACCAGCAAGATCTCGATGTCTTATCCAGGGAGTCCAGCTTCTGGAAAATTCAGATACGCCGTAACGGACCCTAGCGAAGTTTCCCAGAAGGTCCTTGGTGGCTGCACACATCGTTGATTTAAAAAGAGCCATCCCCGTTCGAGTTCTGAATTTGGACCAAACCAAGACCATCGACAAAGGAGCATTCGACGTGTGACAGCGGTGGATATCGTGCTCGTCCTCAAGAATTTTCTGAATCACTACGCTCCCGCAATCTGGAGAATCTTGAAGGGCTAGAAGAACAACGAACAGCAGTGAAGGAACTTGCTACAAACCAGAACTTGTTTCTGCTAGTGACTCATGTCGGCCGCTGCATATGTCTAGCATAGAATTATACAGGAATCATCCACCAATCAAGCAATATTCAAGACGTTTGCCTCTTGAAAGAAAGAAGGAGCGCTAGTAAAGAGGATGGTGGATAACGGAATAATAGAAGAATCATCAGACCTTTAGCTTCGATTGTGCTTGTTAAGAAGAAAGATGGTCGACATCAGGATGTAAATATAGCCCATGATTTATTTTAAGGTAAATACCCGGTCAATATGAACCCAAATGGTATTTACCTGGGTATATTTTCATAACTCTATTCATATAAAACATAGGCACGCTGTGAAAATGATGCCCTCTATATAATATAAATACTATAGAATATATATTGACTATAAGGTAAGGTAAAAAAAGGAAATTAGAATATATAAATCTTTTAAATTCTATAAAAAAACTAAGAAAATTAATCAAAAAAACAAAAACGCAATACTATATCATGGATCTTACATAAAATATGTGGCTTAAATATCAATTTAAAAAAAAACTCAACTAAATTTTAAAAATAAAATGTTGAGTTCGATTTTAATAAGATTTCAGCAAAAAAGCAATGAATTTTTTGTTGCTGAATCTGTTGTATTATTTGACGGTATAGTAGACTACACTCACACAGCTTCCTGGTTAGACGGATTCATCTGATTATGAACATAAATATTATATGTTCTTAAAACTCTAAATTTGATGTAATGTCATGGTTGGAATATGATTAAAAGAAAATTCATTAGCTATTTATTCCTTTCAAAACCTTTTTTAATCCAACAAGACTTTGAAACATTTTTTATGTGTTTCTCATTTGCTTACTAGCAAGTTTACTCAACACATAATACTACATTGGATGCTTTTATCCTTCTTAACATTAAAAGCTCCAAAGGTTTTTTCCTTTTAAAATTTTTAACGTAAATTATAGTAATATTAATATGAAGTAAACAACTAACTTATTCACTAAATCAAAACAAGAATGGTTGACTTCAGCATGGCAGTGGGGAGGAAATTATGGATCACAAGATTCACTGCCTCTATCTCTACTAATAATAAAGGAGGAATATGTGTTTTGGCGCTCTACAGAGAGACCGCTGGCCTAGAGCAACAAAATTTGGCAAAACATACTTGGAGGGTGGGAATGTGCACCTCGTAACCATTTTAAAAATTTTATTAGAATTCACTTAATTTTAATTAATTAAAAAATTACAAAATTTATGAAAGCGAGTTTTACTTGATAATTTCCGAAAATATTATAGCACAAACATTATTTTACACCATCCGAAAATTTAAAATTTATCTTTTCAATATATTAAGTTTTCATTTTATATTTTTCACTAATTTAATAAATTTTAAAATATTTTGGTATTCATTGTCAATGATCAAACCGTTGTTTCTCTTCCATTGTTGAGAAACTAATATAATATTCTATTGGATTTTCTTTCTTTTTTTTTTATCAATTTTTCTGTGAAATCTGTGAAAAAAGATCCTCTAGATAGTAAGTATATAAAGAAATAATCAGTAAAACTGAACGATTATGGTTGCTATGTTTAAATTCATGATCAGCATGTTTTAAAGCCAATTATCATGCTGCTTTGACGTAAAACGCCATGGTATTTCGATGTTGAAATAAATTTTTAAAATTAAAATTCGCTTCGATTATTACAATTAGATGTAACTCTGACACGAACAGTTACTGATTCCATTAGGGACTTTCATATACACAAGGAACAGGAAACAGTGCAAGACTACGTCAAGAAGTACTAAATCTCTATCGCAATCGAGTTTAAAATTACTTTGTTGAGGAAACGTGAAATCAAACTATACATAAGAAGTCAGTTGAAATTATATTCCGGCGAAAGTGGTCTGAATAAGTTAGCTATAACACAAACGGCTTTAAACATAATTATTCTATTTGTAATATAGTTTCAAACCGTAAAAATTAATTTCCCACCCGCTCCGTTTAAGTTTTAAATGTTTATTCTGAACTCCTGATACAATGTGGTTTTATGTTTCTATCAATTTTAGTCAAAACATTAATTTAATTAAATCTCATAACATGTATTAGTTTATAAAATTTTATGTTTTGATTTTGAATCGCTATTGCATAATACTTTTTTTCACAAAATGCAGTCTTGAGGGTACTTATGTTATTTTTTTTTATTTCATTTGAATCATTCGACAAATGCTTTTATAAAAAAAATATCCAGTTTTAGATATTTATAATTTTTAGTTTCATTTTGAATCAACATTCGGAGATGAATTTTTTTTTGCAAAATATCCTAATTATAAATTTTATATAAATATCATTGCAACGAACGTAGCTACACAGGATCACATTCCTTCAAGATCTCTTTATGTTAAGTTCATTTCTGTAGAGTGGTTATTTTTATTGTGATCTATTAATTTATTTTGAAAGCTGTTATTTCTACTTTTTCTTTCGGAATTTCACTTATTTTTAAATATCAAAACAAATTAAATAGAAGTTCAGTGGAAGAATCTCAATGTATCGTAATATCATAGTAAAGTGATTGTATGTTTGAATAACTTTCTGTTGAAAATGTGTCATATATGTGCACCTGGTACATAATGAATTTTTTGGTTGAGTGTAAATAGGTCTCATGCAGGTGTATATGTTTTGGAATAGGGTGTCTAATGGGATGCCAGCTCCCATCAGCTGTTCACTGTTAAAATCATTAAGATTCATCCTGTATAGATGCTCTACAGCTTTAAAACAGAATCTAACAAATCAAATATGTTGATAATTCAATAGAATTGACTTTAAAATAAGCTTAAATACAAAAGTTCATTTTAAAAATCAAAACCAAAACTCACTGGAATAAAAATTAGGAGTCATGATTGACCCTATCCCTCTCTCCGATTGAGATCCCTCTACTTTCAAACAAAGGGAAAACCAACTCCTAATCATGCTGTTATGAACTTTGAGCCAATTGATACCCAGCACTGTCTTAGGGTCTGCCAATTCAGCAGTACTTTTTCAAATTCTGCGAGTCAAATTGATTCCAAGTACGAGTTAAATTGTGCCATAGGAAAAATTTCAGTATCTGAGGATCATATTCAGAATTTTTTGTTGACAAATTGGATGAAACATTAAAGATTTCAAAAAAGAAATAGGATAGATGCTCCAGTTTTGGCCACCTTAAGAGAAAATTTGAAATGGAAATTTCACATTGAATGACTGTTTAAAGCATATTAAATCATACTTATACTATTCTTTAGTAAATTTTATTGGCTCTCTGCTAGTTATAAAATTTTTTTGAAGAATATATTAGATTTAGAGTTATGAATTTTTAAATAAATTAACCCCATTTGCACCAGTTTTGCCACACTAATATTATATTTTTTAACAGACATTTTAATGAATTTTAAGTAAAAATAAATAATTTTTATGCAATATATATTTTAGTACATTATTTTCTGTTATTTTAAATGTGATTTTTTTGATGAATTTATAAAGATATGTAATAAAATTTACCTAAGATAATTTTAGCTGCAGATTTCAGTTAAGAAAAAAAGAAACATTAATGCAGAAAACAATTTAATTTGGTTGATAAAATACAAACTATAATTTAATTTGGTTGATAAAATGTAAACTATATATACTCGCATAATTTTTTTTTGATAAAATATGAAACAAAAAATGGGGAGAGGAATAAACTTACATTGCAAAAGCATAGGTTTTTTTAAAAAATCTTACAAATCAATTTGCATTATTATACTCGCTAACAATATCCACAAATATGTATTTTTATAAGTTTTAATTGCAACATTAATCAAATTCATCAGAATCATTCTTAAAATTAGAGCAACCCATGCATATAAAAGAATATTCCTCATCACTCGAGTCGGGTTGCTCAAGTTGAAATTTTCTAACATAAATGTGAGGTAAATGTTCAAAATGGAGATGTTTTTGACATTCCATTTTGAATGGCCTTAACTGCATTACCAACTTTAGATGGCGAGTAGCAAATTTTTTTTATGGAAATGCTACCTGCCTTCTTATTTTTAATTGGAGCCATTACTATGTTAAATGAAAACAAAACTAAATCAGTTACTTTTATTTTAGAAACAAAACTAAGTCAGTTACTTTTATTTTAGAAACAAAACTAAATCAGTTACTTTTATTTTAGAAACAAAACTAAATCAGTTGCTTTTATTTTAGAAATAAAATTAAGTTAGTTGCTTTTATTATAGAAACAAAACTAAATAAGTTGATTTTATTTCATCCAGATATTCTTAAATTTATGCTAAAAACACAATAATGAAGTTATGTGGCCAAAACTGGAACATGTAGTGTTCCACTTTTGGCCACCTGCATGGCCAAAACTGGCACAGATAGTAAATTTAAAGTACCAGTTTTGGCTACCACCCATTTAATCTTAAAAATAATTAATGTTGATATGAAATCAGAATAAATAGAAAGCTTACCTTATAAACCCTAAGGGTAATCAGTTTTAGATTAATCATTTAATTCTGGGAGCTTTGAGATGAAAAACTGCAAATACTTGTTACTTAATAAAAACCTTAACAGTTGTGAGTATACAATACATGATCATGCATTTAATTAATTGCACATGTTTGAGAAAAATGAACCAATCAGATTAAAAATAGTAAAATAAGGATTGTTTAAAGTATTGGAATGCTTCTTATTAGTTAATTTGAAATTACTGGTTAATTATTGGAAAAACAGATCCAATGTGGCCAAAACTGGAGCATCTACCCTATCACATTTAGCAGCTCGTTCACAAGTGTTTCCCTCGTATTACAATTTGCAAAAGAAGCATTATTCATTAATGTAATCTTTAAAATATTATATAAAATTTGTATAAAAATATTTTAATTAATAAATAGTGTTTATGTCTAGTTTCTGTGTTTATACAATATTCCAACGATTTCAAAATGAACTTATCTAAGTAGCAGGAATCGTATTGACTCCATGCAGGGCAATAGCTAGAGGCTTGGGAGACCCGGGTTTTTCCTCAGTCAGGGGCCCCTAAGCTCAGGCTCAGGGCTACTGCTGTGGTGGTAGTTATGGCTCCAATTCCATATTTCCATTGAAGGGACACAGTTGCGATGTTTCTGTTTCAGTCACTTTTCAGGGTTAAAAAATGTATGACTTGAAGACTGTGAGCTATATATGCTTCATTTTCATATGAATATCTCAATTAAACAAAAATTCAAAAATATTAAAGACAGTTGCAGGGGGCTAGTTTTAACCCCCTGACTGCTTATCCTGCGATTTCCGCGGGTTAGAAGCAATTCTATTTCCTACTGCATCCTGTGATTTTTGCAAGCTAATGTGGTTACTTGGTACTTTTAAAATGTTGAATCATATTATACTAATAAAGCTTTGCATGTAAATAACAATTTGCTTGGTTCAACGGCATTTGAACGTATTTTCAGACGTTGCATCTAAATAGTATAATTTAAAAAAATTCAGCAGTCAGAGGGTTAAACTTACCCAGACCTCAGTTGACTGTTAAAAGTTGAATTATTTAAAAAATGTGCTTTTTTTTTTACTTATTTTAGACTATTTACTATTATAGTAAAAATAATCAGGGTGTTACATTTATAAAATTCTATCGTAAAACATTACTATAGTGATAGTGTATTAAATTAGTATACTTTTTTACAATGTTTAAACTTAACTTCAACTTTCCATGAAGTTAATAAAGTTAAAAATAGGCATGGTCAAGAATTAACATAATTTTCTGTCTACTGATCCACCTTTATTTTATGAATCATTAATTCATCCTGAATCTGTATTAAAGAAACTTTTGCTTCTCATTCATGAATATTCAGTCTCAATTTCACATATATATACTTCATTAGGTTTTTTTAAAAAAATTATTTACTTAATATTAGGAAAATTAAACAAAAATACTCCCCTTGGTTTTTTTTACATCTAAATTTAATGTTTATTCGTTATTTTTTACTTTTTAAACTTTTTCATTTACAATATATTTGGCTAAAAACAAACCTCGGAAGCACGAGGTATTATGTGCTTTTACGGTAAAGGTGGTATAAAAGGTATACTACATAGCAAATGAAGTGAATAGAATGAAAAAATTTACCTTGGTATGTAATAATTAAAAATGTACCATAAAGCTTGCAAAGAATTAAGAAGTTTACTACTCTATTTATTTATCATAAAATGCTTGCATTTTTATTTCTTAAGCTGAACTTTTTGCCTTTTTTTTAAAACCATGTTTAATTTAGTAAATGTTTATCACTTTTCCAAATTATTAGTGATGCTGTTAGGTTGTAGCTTCAATAACTATTAAAGCTACCAGCATGTTTTAATTTGGGTTGTTTGGATAATGATGAAAGATTTAGAATGTTTTAGTTTAGCTTTATACTGAATCTTGCATTTATTCAGAACCTGTTTAGATTTCAACTGCACAATAAGTTTTTTAAATGTTTGCAAAAGCATCTCATATGGTGCTTTTGCATTACTTCAATTTGCATTTCAGTAAGCATCTTTTACAGTATATTTTGAAAATTGTCCTTAAAACATTTTTTTTTCACTTGTCTTACTATTCATTTCTGTTTTATAAATGGCATAAAAACTAAAAACCTCTAGGAAAGAAGCAGTCAGTGGCCAAAGGAAATCGTGAAGATTTTAAATTTACCTATGTTTTAAATATTATGAAGACAAATTCAAAGTACGAATTCATGAAACAAAATAAAACTGTAATTACCAGATACAAACACATTAAAAATTAGGAGTAGTGGAAGCTGACTGCAGCTACAATGTTCTCGTAGTTGACATTAATTTTTAATTCAGCCTTTTCAGAGGCTGGGAATTAGAAGAGAATATTCATAGCATGTCTCCTGAAATAAATTATCTTTTGATTATAATTTAAAAAATATTTTATCACAAGACAATCTGATAATGAGTGTTATAAACATTCTTTTTAGTTTAACTGTCTGACTTTTTATTATACAAATTTTCAAATCTGTAATATTCATTTTGTCGACCTTTGATAGGTGATAGAACTTAAAAAGGATCAACTTCCAGATGGAGATGAAGTTTTAGGCCTTCTACGACAAGAACAAGCCACTCTAAATATTTGGATCCAGATTGCTGTGAGTATTATAACATCATGTTTTAAAATGATACTAAACTCTTGGGATTCAGTAGACTTTTATTAACAAATATTTGTATTTCAGGTTGAATATTATTGTCAAGGGAAGCATGAAGATTTTGTTAAGATCTTGGATGCATCTAGAACAGATGCTAATATTAACTATCCAAATGCGAAGCATGATCAGATGGCTTCACTTGACAAATTATCAGCATATTATGTTCAGCAAGCTAGTAGAGAGAAAGACAGGGACAGAAAAAGAGAATTATTTACTAAAGCTACTCTTTTGTATACTACTGCAGATAAAATCTTCATATATGATTTGGTAATGATCTTTAGTTGATTTTTTTAAATAGTATTCACTTTAAATTTTATTCTACATCTTCAGCTACTTAATGAAGTGCAGTTATGGAAAGAAAATATGATCATTTTAAAAAGTAAAGTTATTTAATTGTAAATTTTTTTTGAAAAACTGATGAATTTTAGTTATGGTCAGATGCTTCAAACTAACAAACTGCCTGGGATTTTACTTCATGTATTTCATTGCCATTGCAAATTTATTTCTTATCATAATATAGAAATCAATAATTAATTGAATTGAAACTGAAAAATTCAGTTTAAACAAGATTGTGTATTATGTATGTTGTGTAACGGGCATCAGATGTAACTGTAATGCTTTAAACACAATATCCCAAATGTCCTATATGTAGACACAATAACCCAAAGGAAATTTATTATGATTTTGTAAAAGAAAGCAAGCAATATACCTTTTTGAATCATTAATACTCATTTTAGCTGAAAAACTGTTCCATATGTTGATACTTTATTTGATATTGACTCAAATTTTAAATCTTTTCTCTCAAAATTCTGACTAGGTATTATATTTTCAAGTAATCCTTAAAGAATATGTTTAGTGGTATTGAAAAGGTGTTGGTTAAATGAAATGAAACAAATTTCTGAAAGTTTTTTTGATTACTGGTGTCAACTTTCTAAGATATTTTGTGATTATAAAAATTACTCTAAAGGCAATATCATTGTTTTTAGTCATGATTTGTTAATTCATTTAATTTTTTCATCTTCTATTGTCCATTAATGATCTGTTACATCAGATGCTTTATAAGAAGTTCAAATATCTAATTTATTTAAAACTGTGCAAGTAGAGTTTAGTAACTATTTCGATTGCTGATGGTGAATAACTATAGATTAATTTTTTTATTAAAAAAAATAAAATTCTGCTTAAGATGAGTTATTAAAGTTCTTTTACAAAATAAATTGTATATACATTTGTGATAGACATAACCCTTGATAAATTTTTATTTTAATCATCTATTGTAATTCAGTACCTTTCTCATTTAGAATTATTTTTATTTATTTTCTTCTTTGAGGATCACTTATTGGGAAAAGCTTGCTTTTGTTTGCTTGAAGGAGATAAAATGGACCAGGCTGATGCCCAGTTTAATTTCGTACTGAATCAAGTAAGTTTTATATTGCGATAAGTCTTGTGATATCATTTTTAAAAAAATACGGTATCTCAAAAAAATATGCATGCTTTGAATACTATTAAACAGTTAGGAATATTTATCAGAGTTTCAAATATCCTCATACAACTCAAATTAACTAACTGAAATGAATAATCTTGTTAATGATGAAATACTCTATTCTTCTGGGAATGAAGTAACAGTCTTCATTCCCAGATATCTCTTGAAAGCATGGTATTTATTCTCCAAGGTCGTCTTAACAGATTTGACAGTCATGGGCTAGAGTAATTTGGCACCCCATCAGAGCTGTAACTAGGAATTTCGGTACCTGTGGCCTCATGAAAATACCTACCTAATAAAACAATTGAAGGAAAAAAGTCACCTGTTCTCTTATTAATGCATTTAAATTTTGCAAATCAGCACCTTTTCAAAATAGGATTTTGTAAGCCGTCTTCCGCCATACTTGATTGTATTCATGATTGACTTTAACAGTTAATTATGAAAAGGATATTTTTTAATTATATTCTATATATTTATTAAATACACAAAATGCACTTAATATGTAAATTAATATAATAAAACATATATTAACACTTAGTACTTTAATATCTTTTAAATCATTTAAATGATGCAAAAATAAACATTTTAATTTATAGTATAACAAACATGCTTATGTAACATTGCAAAATTGATGATTGTCTTATTATTAAAAGCCCTAATCATATTTAAAATTATAATTAAATTTTTTGGTTCAAAATTAAGAGAAAACCAATAAGAAATTTTTAGGTACCCTTAGATCAATTGCATCCCTATGCCTGACTAACCCATTGGATAAGGTGACCTTGGTATTCTCAAAGGGAGGATTCAATTCTAAGGATTCTCTAGGATTCTTCAATTCAATTCTAACATGCCACATTACTCAACTGAAAAGACCACATGATGTTCCACTGTCAAATGAGGATTATTCAGTTGGTAAATAACTGTTATTGTGAAAATTAATTGAGCCATTTAATTTATGATGAGTATTGTATTAATTTGAGTTCTAAAAATCTAATGTGTTCTATGAATTATTTATCTAATATTTATTGAAAGTGTGCAATACATTTTTGGACACTAAGTATAAAGTTGAAAATTTTTTCTTGTAATAAAATTATAATGCTTTTTCAGTCTTTAAACAACATTCCTTCCTTACTTGGAAAAGCCTGTATTGCATTTAATAAGAAGGATTTCAGAGGTGCCTTAGCTCTATATAAAAAAGCCCTTCGAAACAACCCTAAATGCCCCGCAGATGTTCGTCTTGGTATGGGGCATTGTTTTTATAGAATGGGAATGCTGGATAAAGCCAAGTAATTAATTTGAACTTTGTATTTAATGCATGATTTTATCATAAAACTTGAATTCGTCTGATTAGGAGGAAAAAAAATGGGAACAACTTTGATATATGGCATCACTGGCTATAATCTTGTATTGACGACTTTTTGTCATCTAACTGAACATCTTATCGTTAAGTCGCCAAAACAAAATATCACCAAAGGGGTCCTATATTGAAGCTGTTGAAAAAGTTGCCAAAACAAAATTGCGTATATCAAAGCTGTACCAAAAAATGTTGTTTTGAAATTTTCTGTATCTGGTACATCCCTGTTAGCCTGACTGCAGTTGGAATGAACAGTGAACTAAAATGAGTACAAATGCACCAAGCAATCTAATGCTGTGTAACATGCAACCTTGCTGTAAGGTTCTAGACTTGGCAACTTGGACATATTTTGACGACTGACAAATATGTGATATTTTGAACCAAAATTTATGCTTGGCAATAACTGGTGTTGGTTTTGTAGGAAATTATAGTATATCTTTATTATGTTTATATTTATAATTGTTTTAAATTTATGCTTTTCTGACTTAAAGTTGTGTCAAATTGTTTAAAATTTAAGCATTATTTCAGGAAATATAATTTTAACAAGCCACTTTTTGTTCTGTTTCTAAATTAATTTAACTGATTTACTGTGTATCAAAATATTGGAATTGGCTGTGATTTGAAAGTTAGGTTTTTATATCAGAATTTCATTTCATCTATCATGTCCAGAAAAAATATTATTTGCTATGAACATAATCATGTAACAAAATGCACTTTTAACATATCACAAAGAAACATCCCTTCCCTACCTGTCCAGATCATTTCCTTTATGTGTAATATAATGCATAAAAAGAGCAGTCCAAACATGAAAGCTTGTGGATGAGACAATGAAAAAAATAGACATAAACAAAAAGAATAATAATGTTGGAATATCAAGACTATTTCTCATCAAAAAGGGGAAATATGGCTTGGAATTAAAGAATATATAATCTTGTCTTTTTTCTGTTCTAATGGTTAATGATTGATTATTAAATAGACATCATAACTTTTTCTTCTAAAAGCATTAGAGGATGATAAAAATCAAAACAAAAGGATAAGTGAGACGTTCTGAAAACTGTTCAACCACAAATGCATAGAAATGGTAAAAATACTTTAGACATCGAGTTCAGTTATAATCTGAAACTTTTGTAAGAAAAAAAAAAATGCTGTCTTTCATTTTCCAAACAGACAATTTTAAATGCATTAAAATCACTTGAAAATAAAGTCAAGTAAAGAGTATTGTGTGTATAATTTTTTTTCTTCTAAAAATTAATATTGCTTTTCAGCATACAATTAACACCTGTGTATGTTCTGTACACTTTATATTTGCTATATCTCTTTATCTTATAACAAACATGCAGAATGATCTTTTAACAAGCATGCAATGGCATATTAATTTTGTAGTTGTATATTAATATATTGGAGAAATAATATTTATTTCGTTAAGTTTTATTTTGCTCTAATGACTTTTATTTCTTGAATCTTTGTGCATCTGTTAATATATATTTTATTTAATTGCAGATTAGCATTTGAAAGAGCTTTGGCACTTGACTCTCAGTGTGTTGGAGCTCTTATTGGTCTTGCTATCCTAAAATTAAACAGTGGAACTCCAGAATCTATTAGGAATGGTGTACAGATGCTTTCCAAAGCTTATACCATTGATTCTTCTAATCCAATGGTTTTAAACCACTTAGCAAACCACTTTTTCTTTAAAAAGGTAATGCAGCCATTTTTTATTTCTGTATAAACATTTGTTTTCCTGTTTCCAAATTCGTAACCCTCAAGTTGCAGGAGTTACAACAAAATACAATATAATGTGGTTAAAAAAAGCTGATTTTACTCATTGAAGACCTTGTTAATTACAAATTCAAACTGCAGGAGATTATCTCAAGGGGAAAAAATCCTGAGTTAATCATAAAAATAACTAAAAATTATTGGAAGTTAATTTTCCTTCAAGGAATCAGTCACTGTGTTATTTTTATCAAGCCTGAAGCATACAATGAAATAATGTACCATTTCAAGGTCTTCATCGTTATCTGTCGATGATAAAAGTGGGGAAAGTTTGACCATTCTATTTAATTTTTTGCACAGAAAATATAACAGGGACTGCCAATGTTGTAACAATATTCACAAAGGAAATCTACTTACCACTTGTTCTTTAAACCTGGCAAAAAAATTAGAATAGTTCATACCTGTGGAAAAGAGTCAAACATTTCATCTCACTAATAGATCTAAAACTTATGCATTCTCTTAATATTCACGGCATTAAAGATCTTATCCTTGAAAGCAGTCTGGAATATACATTCTAAAAAAAATCACATTCATTGAGGCATAGATAGAAATGAAGGGCTTTTTTTAAATAATATGTCTAAATAGTTCCATTCCCTAAAAAATTCCTGTTTTTATTTCTGTTTTGTTTTTTTGAATATAGATGGTGTCATGGGAATAGTGTTTCTTTAAAAATTTGCTGATAGCTTTTTTTAAAAAGAAAGTTAGCATGGGTTTGTGATTACGCAAGGACATTGTTTTCTCTATTCTGGGCATGGGGTAAGTTTATATTTATGATGGCTACCTTTAAAAAGCCAGATGGCCGATATTTTTAAATCAATCTCATTAGTGTCTTTATGTTTTGTTTTTCCTCTTTCTTTTGAAATAATGCTTTTGATGTACAGATCTCCTTTGTCTTTTGTTGGGATATTTTGGGCCAAGAGAAGCTATATTTGGCATAATGCAAGTTTCTTACAGAAAAATTTCCCAATTATTATTTTGAATCCATTTCGAATAAAGTCCTTAGCCCTTGAAAAAATGGACTAGAATGGATTCCTTTTTTTTTTTTTCCAATTTCCTCTGAGTTTATCTTTGTTTTTTTGGCTTTCTTTGTATGATATTGATTTCCATTGCATTCTCTAACAGGATATGCACCCTTTCTCTTTTGCCTTTATTGTTTTAAGTTCATCTCTTTATATTTTCACAAAAATTAGAGGTGCCAATCATGAAATTCTTGATTGTGTTCATACCAGTCACTATTACCATTAACATTTTCATGTAAACTGAAATTGATTTATTTTAACCCTCTGAGTGCCCAATTATTTTGAACTTTTAGCTAGAAGTTAGAAATCTTAAGAATACTTTATCCATGATTGTTTAAGAAAATATACATATAAATACGAGTTATCTGCTTTTGAACTGAACATGATAAACGTAAAAAGGCGTTTGCGCTGCTCAGAGGTTAAGATCTATTATTTGTTCTATTGTGATGTGATGAAATTATTTATATGTATTCTATGTTATATGCTTTGAAGTAATTTGATATATTAGGAATTTAAAAATTATGAATGTAATGTAACAAATAGAAAGAGAGGTGTGTGCTGATGTTGGAATGTGTTCTCTACGAGGTGCAGTCCGCAGGATAAAATTGTCTATAGAGATGTAGCCCGGGTCAGTGGATAAAATTGTCTAAGTGGAAAAACATGCTTAGGGAACCCAGAGGCTACTGCAGAGGCTCTGTGCCACGTGTGGTCCTTCCGTTGTTTTGTGCTGGTGGGAGCTTCGTGATGATTGTCATCAACTTTCAACTGTGTGCTTTTTGCAGGATGGTGAATCTTATGCGATACCAGACACTTTCATTTCAGCAAACGTCAAATTAAAAAAGAAAATAAAGGTACTGTAAAACCCTGGTTAACTGAAATCAGGTTAACCAAAACCTGGGTTATCCAAAATGCCTCCGAAATCCAAAATCCAAAAAAACATATATTGTACTGCACAGGAATAGTCACAATCCCAAGAGTGTGATGGGCTATGGTTACCAGAGGGGTGACCGCTTGACCTAAAAATGTAATTTTAACTTTAATAAAGAACATGAGCATAGTCTACAAAGAGAGTTTTGAATTCATTTTACCCTCGAAACATTTCAGAATTACATGCTGTAATTAGGTCCAAAATAGTAATAGATGTTTCATGGCTTAACCGAAAAAAAAATCATTATCCAAAATAGCTCTTCACCCCACCCCCTTTAGCTTCGTTAAGCGGGGTTTTACTGTAACAAGAAAAATAACGACATTTTTATAATCCATGAAGCTTTTAAAATCAGTAACAGGGCATACAGTGAATTTTCCAAATAAGATGCAAGTGATTAATCTGAGAATCTGTGTTTTTTTGTACTGTATTTTGCTATTATGTTTTCTATGCACAGTGTTTCTGCATTTTTTTATATTTAGGCACTTATAACAAAAGTAATTGAGCTGGGGCTTTCAGTTAAGGCAATTTGATATTAAAATTCCTCTTTGGTTAGGTATGTTATGTTTATTTTACTTTGATTTATATTTCATTAAGGCGACTGTTTATTTTTGTTGTGTTTATTTTATATTTGTTGTTATGTTGTGGAGGAAAGGTTGGGGTTCCTACAGCCTCAAAAATCCAACTTTTAAAAAAATTTTTGTGTGTATTGGCGTACACAATTTGAGTTCATCTTATATGTTGGTGAAAAGTTGTAACTGAACGCCATACTCCATACGCCTCTGACCATTCAAGTTTGGTGCAGTTTGTAAAATAACTTGAAATTTCCATTGTCAGGGTGCGTAGCGTCATGAAAAGTGCTTAAAAAGTGCTTAAATTTGAAAACCATTTTTAAGCACCTTAAAAGTGCTTAATTTTGAAAAAACGGTCATTAAAAAGTGCTTAATTTTCTCGAGAAGTGCAAAGAAAACATTTTTCTTTTTTTGTTTTGTTTCTCCAGACGTTGAATACGATATCGAAATCATAGTCATAAAGTTTTGTTTATCGTGTGTATCTAGAAGGAAAACCGACGAAAGGGAAAGAATCCTGGATGAGATAGATCCAGGGGTGTCAAAACATATTAAGATAATGCTTATAGTCCAGTCAACGGAGACCCAAAATGGGGATGAAAAAAACATTAAATCATATAATTTTGAAAATTGGTACACATGTTCGTGAGGGACTCTCCTGATGAACGTACTAAAAGCCCCTGGTCCTGGGGGGTGTCTGGCGCCACTGTATTGGATTTCGACCCCCTTCTTCAGTTTTTCTTGAATATCTCGAAAACTCTTCAGTTTTCAAATTATAATTGATTTAACAAATAATTAAAGAGCCTGAAATTCCTTATGAATGCATGCTTATATTTTTCTTCCAGCTTGTATAGTTTCTGAGATAATGGGTCTCAAAGTTTGCTGCCATCTTGGATTTCATCCCCTTTTTTTAATTTTTCTTGAATATTTCGAAAACTATTCAGTTTTAAAATCCTATTTGCTTTAAAAAATTAAAGAGCGTACAATTACCTACATATGCATGCTTTTATTTTTCTTCAAGTTTTAATAGTTTTTGAGATAACTTGTCTCAAAGTGGATGGATTTGTAACAAAATCTTAGTTGATAGTCCAGTCAACGAAGGGTTGTGAAAAAGAAACATTAAATCTTATAATTTTGAAAATTGGTACACATGTTTGTGAGGGGCTTCTGCTGAACATACTAAAAGTCCCCGGTCCTGGGGGATCTTCTTGGATTTCATCCCCCCCTTTCTTTAAAGTTTTTCTTTAATATCTCGAAAACTATTCAGTTTTAAAATTACAATTGATTTAACAAATTAAAGAGCGCAAAATTCTCTACGAATACATGCATTTATTATTCTTCTACCTATAATAGCTTCAGAGATAATGGATCTCAAAGTTTGCCGCCATCTTCAATTTCATCCCCCTTTCCTCGTCTTTTTTTGAATTTCTCAAAAAACTATTCAATTTTCAATTACATGTAATACAACAAATTAATGATCGTAAAATTCCCTACAAATGCATGCCTTTAATTTTCTTTTAGTTTTAATAGTTTCCGAGATATTTAAGAAAAACTTTAAAAGGGGGATGAAATCCAAAGATAGTAGCAAACTTTGAAGTCCGTTATCTCGGCAAATACTAAAACTAGAACAAAAATAAAAGCACTCTTTTATAAGGAATTTTACGTTCTTTAATTTGTTGTATCACGTATGATTTTAAAACTAAATAATTTTCGAGATATTCAAGAAAAACTGAGAAAAAGGGGATAAAATCCAAGATGGTGGCAAATTTTGAGACCCATCGTCTCAGAAACCATTAAAGCTAGAAGAAAAATAAAAGCATATTTTTGTAGGGAATTTTACGCTCTTTAATTCATTAAATCACTCAGGGCCAGGGACTTTTGTACATTCATCAGAAGACCATCACGAACATGTGTATCAATTTTCAAAATTATATGATTTAATGTTGTTTTTTTCAAACCCTTCATTGACTGGACTATTAATGACCTTTTTCTATGCTCCCTCTTACTTCAATAATGGGTAGCGCCGTATATTGAAATACTGGAATAATTATCCCGAAGGGGCAAATTAACTGGTAATTTATTAATTTTAAGAAATGTTGAAAAGGGTAACAGATTTTTATTGTTAATCTTATAAAAGTTGATTTAATTTTTGATAATGAAAATTTGCATTATCATTTTTAATTTTTTTGTGAAATCAAAAATACATATTTATTTTATAATAGAAGACGTTGTGCAAATACAGAAATAAATATTAAAATTTTAAAAAATATATTTTTAAATTTTCAATAAAAACTATGCATTATTATAAAACAGAAATCATCATATGCTTAGAAAATACGTGTGTCGACGTATGCATGCATGTACAAAGGTGCTTAATTGTTTTGGCTAAGGTGCTTAAAAAGTCCTTACAAGTGCTTAATTTTTGTAACAATTTCTCGCTACGCACCCTGATTGTCCATTGACTCATTTTGGGTTGCAAATAAATGAATTCGTGCCCATGAATTGTCTTTATAACCTATGAAAATGAAACGTAAATGTAACTAGTCATATTGCCAGTGCATCAATATTTTCTTTTTAAAGCTTTTGTAAAAATTTATTTATTTTCCAGGAATATGCCAAAGTACAACAGTTAGCTCTTCATGCTTTTCAGAATACTGAAAACGAAGTTATGCGAGCAGAGAGTTGTCATCATCTAGCTAGGTCATTCCATGTTCAAGGAGATTATGATCAAGCTTTTCAGTATTATTATCAAGCAACACAATTTGCATCACCATCATTTGTTTTACCTCAGTTTGGTTTAGGTGAAATGTACATCCATAAAGGTGATATGGAAAATGTGAGTGGTTTTGCAAATTTTTAAATTGATTATGTATTAACATTATCTTTTTAAAATTAAATATTTTTTCTCTTAATGTCTTTTTTATGCATGCAAGAAAATTATGCTCAGTAATCCTTTATATTGCCTACATTTGTGGAATATTATTTCTTTTAATTTATTTCATTGCATTTTTTTAATAGGCAGCACAGTGTTTTGAAAAAGTTTTGAAAGCACAACCTGGAAATTATGAAACTATGAAAATTCTTGGCTCTCTTTATGCCCACAGCCCAAATCAAGCAAAAAGAGATCAAGCTAAGGTCTAGAATCTTTGATTTTTTTAAAAATATCATATTACTGATGTGAATATTTATTGGTTGGAATCATTTTCTTAAAACATTTAAATTCTGAAATAATTCTAAATAAAAGTTCCAAAAGTCACTGTTAAGGGAAATGTGGCATAGTATAATAGCATTGTGATATCATAAATCACAAGTAAAACTTCCAACTACAAATTCACGTCTACTTTAAAAAAAGTTGTGATAAATTAGACAAATGTATAAAAAAAGAAGAAATTTTAGTGCAATACTGCTTTATTCAACATGTTCATTTTTCACAAAGATTGCAAAAAAACCTAATGAATGACAAAGATGAAATTTTGGGGCAACAAACACTTTATTCAACTCATTTATTTTGCTGCCAAAGACATAAATCTTTTTTGATTCTACTGCGTTTCTTGTAGAGGACATACTGCATTTTGTGCACAGCATTCTCTACTGCCAATCATAACATGTCACTAGAAACATTCATCACAGCACTTGATATGTTTTCCTTTAAGCTTGGTAAGTTTAGGACACCACAAAGGTAGACCTTTGACTTCAAATAACCCTACAGAAAAAAGTCACATGGGGTTATATCAGGAGAAACAATTTTACAAGTAATGGATACTGAGGTTATGTGAGGGTACATCTTGAACTCGGCTAATACTTGAAATGGAATAAATCAACTAATACTTGGAATACTTGTCTTCATAACCCAAATTAATAGTGTTGCTGCCCACTATGTAATTGTGAATTTGCATTTTGAAGTTTTACCTGCATTTTGTGCTGTTAGTGCCACATTTCCCCTTACTCATGACTTTTGGAACTCATTTTTAAAAAATCTTTTTAGTCCATGTCCTCATTAGTCCCTTTACCAAGTTTGGTTGCTTTCCAGTTGATAGAGTGAGCAAGGAAGGGTGGTGGTGGTGGGGGGATGGCACCTTGTGTTAGTATCATAGTAAATTTATTTTTAGAAACGTTAACTAAAATGTTTCATGCTTACAGGCACTTTTAAAGAAAGTTACTGAACAGTTTGTGGAAGATGTCGAAGCATGTATTGAATTAGCTGATGTTTTAGAACAGTCAGATATTCAAGGAGCTCTCTCAGCATATGGAACTGCTACTTCAATTTTAAAAGGTCAAGTAGGAGCTGATGTGCCTGCAGAAATTTTGAACAATGTCGCTGCTCTGCATTATAGACTAGGAAATCTTCAAGATGCCAAGGTTTGTTATTGATTTAAAGTCTTTGTCCATTTGAATTGTGTGAAGGATAGCTTTAAAGATTTATTCTGTATTTTAGAAATTTTTTGAGGCATCTTTAGAACGTGCTCGCAAGGATGCAGAACAAGATGAAAATTACTATAATGCTATATCTGTTACAACTACTTATAACCTAGCCAGATTATATGAGTCCTTGAGCCAGTTTGATAAAGCTGAATGCTTATATAAGAATATTTTATGGGAGCATCCTAATTATGTTGATTGTAAGTAATGCAGTTTTCGTTTTCCTGTACTCGTGCAAGTTGGAGACATTTTTTTTTGTTTGTGTGCAGTGTAATACGTTGATCTTTCTTATTATTTTATTCTCACTATAATAACTTTCTATTAATTACTATTGCTGCTTCCTGTTTTTACCTTTAACGTTCATTGGTTTTGCTGTGAAACCATACATTGAGAATTTTTTTATTGTGCATGGGCGAAACTTAGTTAATTTTCTTTCATAACTTAAGAGCCAGATATATAGGCCAACTTAATGTAAAAATTCCAGCTCATTACCGTTAGTATAGACAAAGATATTGACATTGCAAGAGCTAAGTTGCTTTCGATATCTAAGAGAAACAAAATGATGAAGGTTCTTGCACAAATTGATATTTTTTAAAATTATTGAATTTTATGAATGTTGAATGCCATGAATACTCACATATACTTATAAATTAAATACATAATTTAAATTGTATTTTGATGATGGCTTATTCGGAGGAAAAATAGCCAGTTACCTTTCATTGGGAACCACAAATTTCTTGAAAATAAAAAGATGCCAAATATTTTTCTTTTACATATTTATGATCAGCTACTTGTCTAATATTCATTTTTGAAAAAAAATTAGTAATTTTCAAAACGAAAAATGTAGTGAACTGTAAAGGGTAAAATAAAGACTTTTAACCCATTAATGCCGAAATTATTTTAAAGCATAGATTTCCATAAATTTCTATTACATTATGTTTAAAACACCAAAATTAAGTAACCTGTGAAGTGAAATTAAATTCGGAGAAAAAAAATTGGGGGAGGGGCGTCTTTCATTTTTTTCAAAAAATCATAAATAATTTTTTAAAACTTTTTTTGCATTAATATTAAAGATTTTTGAACTATTGGTGAAATATCAAAAAATAAAAATCACACTTATTCCTTGCATTACCTCAAAAATAAATCAAAAGAAAAAGTTTCAAAATGACAACATTTTGACTTCAAAATCTGGTTAACCAGCATTATATGCCTGTTGAAAACTGTTTTGGAGTTTGATAATACTATTGACTTCATAAGGAAAGCAAAAGGGAATAATGGAATGTATCCTGTTTATCCAGGGAAGTGAAATGTAACTGTCCTATAAATAGGACGCTGGGCACTAATGGGTTTAGTGAAATTTTATCATAATATGCAAGTTTGTTATAATTAAAGTTCCATATTCAGAAAGCCCTAGAGCTGGTTCTATGGCTCCAAACAAAATAAATTTTCACCAGTATGTAGAACAAGTGATGTGCTCTGTGAAAGCAAACAAAAAATATTTAAAATTTTTGTCAAAAGTGGCAGTCAGTACTCTATATTATAGGATATAAGTGCCATTATTGACTTATGCAATTTTTTTTAATTACTGAAATAAAATCATATATTTAAAATAATTTGGTAGAAAAATATATTGGTGATATTGGACAGGATTCAGGCCACAAAGGGTATACTTTTGATTTATAATCTTACCCTTGACAGAAAATCTTGTCTAATTTGGAATCTTTATGGTGAGTGGTCTTCGATAAAGTTCGCCATTCGATTCCTCATTCATTTCTTCCGTTTTGAACATTTTTTACTTTCTAAATTAATTTTTATGTGCTTTAAATATTATCGTTTTAAACTTCTGTTGATGCAATCACTTGAGGCTGTTGCGTTGGTACGCTTAAAGATGTATTGTCATCGTTTATGTTTAAATCTGCTGTTTCTTATCTATACTTTTCTTTCTTTTTTATTTTAATTTTTGTTTAGTATATCTATTATTTGATAGAAAAACCTTTACTGAGTTGGCCAGCCTCAACCACTGGACCGATTTTGACATTTTTTTTATTATTTGAAAGGTTCTGTTGTCTAGATATGTCATCAAGTGTCATCTGCCCCCCACCCACCCCCATTTTTGAACGAAATCGAAAAAACCCTTCTCTGTACAAATGCCTATGGGGAACCTTGTAGAAATAACCCCAGCCCAAACCACCCGACGGATTTCGACAATTTTTTTTTTAAGTGAGAGTTTAAGACGTCTAGCTATGTCATCAAAGGTCGCCTGCATACCACTAACCCCCATTTTCAAAAGAAATCGAAAAAACACTTCTCCACCATACATTTTCTATATGATTTTTCGATTCTGTTCGAAAATGGGGAATGGTGGTGGGGGCAGGCGACCTTTTTGACATATCTAGACGTCTTAACCTTTCATTTTAAAAAAAAATTGTCGAAATCTGTTGGGTGGTTTGGGCTGGGGGATTTCTATAAGGTTCACCTATAGACAATGTACAGAGGAGAAGTGTTTTTTCTCGATTTTGTTCAAATACGCGGTGGGGGGGCATTGCGACTCTTTGTAACATATTTAGACGTCATAAATTTTCAAATGAAAAAAAAAAGTCGAAATCCGTTGGGGCTAGGGAAGTACAACGTTTACCCTTAGACAGTGTGCAGAGGAGAAGTGTTTTTTCGATTTTGTTTGAAAATGGAGAGGGGGTAGGACAGATGACCATTGATGACATATCTAGACGTCATAACCTTTCAATTGAAAAAAAAAAAAATTCGAAATCTGTCTAGTGGTTGGGGCTGACGAACTGTCTGAGGGTTTTACCATATTATTTTAAATATATAGATCCCAACAGTTCCATCACAATGGCATGTCAAAAAATATTGTAAAATACCTATTGTAGGTGATGTAAACTGTTTAGTTAGGGCGATTTTTTTATTCTATATTTACAGATCTGAAGACTTTCATGCCGAAATTCGTGAAAAAGTTATACAAAACATTACAACTAGATGAGGTTTATTGAAAGATTTTACAATTTTAAAGGAATCTGTTGTCCACAAAGAATATGAAATCTACTATGGTTTTATGGTCTGTTCCACTGATCTTCATACAGTATTTAAAACTGAAAAAGTAATGGCAGGGAACCTCGAAGCAGCCAGATGTCAAGGACAGTGCTGAGCAAAGTGGGTACTGGCCACGAACCCGCCTGGAGGGTGGCAAGAGCGGCTAGTTGAATAGTTAATTTCAGTTATTATTATTTTTTTTAGTTTAACTAAAAATGTCGAAATTCAGTTCTGAATGTACAGTCGTTTTCATTCAAATGTCACAAAATTTTTATGCATGTGTCTTTCTTTACCTTTTTTATTTTTACAGAACACAACACTAGTACTACATTTTAGTGAAATTTTATTTCACTTGAAGCCATACAACTTGCTCTAGAGACTACTGCATAAGCAAACTAATTATAATAACCCTTGTTTATCAGAGTATTAGTTTTTTAAAAATGTCTTGCTGAACATTTTATAATGACGAATTATCTCAAAAAAAATTCTGAAACTAGTTTTTTAATAATAAATGGTATTTGAAGAAGTCTCCTTATTAGGAATTTAAATTTTATGAAAAAATATTTTCTTGCATTTATGAATTAATTTGATTAAAGACAACTTAAAATTTTCTGCTTTTTTTTTATTCCGTTCAGTTTGAAATCACTTTAAAAAGAATATTTTATTATCTCTGTAAAATGCTTTCTTTAACGTTATGCAATTACTATATTTGTAGGTTATTTGAAGTTAGGTTGTATGGCCAGGGGTCGTGGTCAGATTTATGAAGCTTCAGATTGGTTCAAAGAAGCTCTGCAAGTCAACCAGGTATACTTTGTTGAAAGAAATGGCTATTGTTAGACTTATTTATTATTTTGGATGTATATTTTTACTTGGGATGTAACGAATATTCAGTATTCGGCTGAATAAATTCAGAAAAATATTTTTATTAAATGCGCCTTTAAACATATTTAACAAAGAATATTGCAGAATTACATTTCATATATTTATTATTTCGTAACGTGTGCCCAATTTTAACCCTTTCACTACCAATATTTTTAATAATATCGAGATGTATATGTCCCGGTGGTAGCGAAAGGGTTAAGTTGCACAGTAGGTAAGTGTATGTAATATTAGGTATCATTTATCATTGTAAAGTCTGAAATTATGATGCCAGAACAATTATTTTCCTGCATTTTCCGGAAGAAGTCTGTTCCTTTTGTTTTGATACATATTACCAGCTTTAGAAAGTAAACGCACATTATGTAATGTTCTTCCAGGAGCTGAAATGATATTTTTTTGCTAAATTTGCAAATCTTAAAAAAAATTTTTCAGCATTTTCCCCCCGTCTATTAAGTGGACACTCCATTCTAGCTATGAGAAGTCCTTTATCAAAACAAGAATTTTCTTCTAATAATTTTGATTTATTTCCTGCATTTTCTTCTTAGTTTATCATGTTCAACAGTGATGACTTTTTTTTTCTTTTTGTGAAACAATCTCAAAATGAATTGTATTTCTGATTAGTGGAATTTAGGTATTTAAAATATTACAAAAATACATCAGGGTGTTAATATATTTTTAAACTAACAAATATTGAAAAAAGTTTTTTTTTTAAATCTTCAATTTTTTTTTCATTTAAAATTTTAGAACTATTTTATTTAGAATAAAAGTGAAATGTTTTTAAGATGTATGTATTTGGCCTGAAATTTAGTCGAATATTTGGCCAAATCACTATTCATAACATCATTGATCTTTCTTTGCAATTTGGTAAACTATTCTGTTATTCATACCTTTAGTAGTCTTTCAGATTCATTACATTTGAAGTAATCTCCGAGAAAAATTATGTAGTTTAATAATTAAAAGTTTAAATTTAAAAAATATTTTCATTATAATTTTTCTTTATAAGAATGGATCTCATGTTCAAAATTTGGTCTGGGAACTTTAAATAGCACCTAAATAGCTCCAGCAAAATGAAGCTTTTGGATTTTAGTAAAAAATATTGGAAATACCTTAGCTTCCAGTGATGTGTTAAAATATGGCAATGATTGTGCATTGAACATCTTATGGAATTTTATGCTCTTTTTGGCAACTATTTTTGTTTTGAATGCTGTGATTATGTGTTCTTTAACTGTTATAATATTTACTAATATTATATTGATGTTCAGTCGATGTGATTTGCATAATCTAAATTGTCCCATACTTAAAAGAATTTTGTCTTCTCCTTTTTAACTAGCCTGCTTTTGGTGATTTACACTTCCAGATGCATTGCAAATCTCCAAATTCTAGAGATTTACAGAATAATATAAGATTTTTTCTTCCTTAGAGTAATCCAGATGCTTGGTCTTTAATTGGAAACCTACATCTTGCAAAACAAGAGTGGAATTCTTGTCAACGAAAATTTGAGCGTATTCTAAACATTGCTCCAAATGATACCTATTCCTTAATAGCTTTAGGAAATATTTGGCTCCGAACAATGGACCAGCATAGTCAAGATAATGAAAAAGAAAAGAGACGTCAAGACAGAGCTTTATCTACTTACAAACAAGTATTGCGTATTGATCCACGAAATATTTGGGCAGCTAATGGGATAGGTACCTCATTTTTTTTACCTTCATATTGGTTACATGCTGTTTTGTAAAATCATCTTTGTGCTAGAAGACAACTGGCCTGGGCTTGCATACTCATTGGAAAAAGTCACCTTCTTCTCTCTTGTAATCATAAAAATTTCATTAATCTAATATATAGAAACTAACTTTAACTAATATAATCTAAAGAAACCCATAAGCTTTTATTTATGCTTCTCCATAACTTCTTGGCCCAATCTTTAGTGAAAGGAGTCAGTGTAGTTAGATTTGTTAGACCTTCACCAATGCCATAAAATAATTTAAAAAATTGTCTTTGATACATTGGGTGAACCGTTGTGCCAGGTTATGTTTTTATGTTAAGTCTATGGATGTAAATGTGATTTTCACCCAAAGTTACCATTAAAGACAAAAGCATTAGTTGGTGATGTTCATATCAAGTTTGCCTTACCACAAAATATCGGTTGATACACTTCTATGGACCTTGTATGGAAAAGTGGCATGATATCCAGTTTCCCCAATGAGTGAATGGGTTGAAATCTTAATATAAATAAAAGTCATTGTGGGTATTTGGGTATGTTCCACATCTCTTCAACTGCTGGACTGACTTCAATCAAACTTTACACACTTATTATTTAAGACAAGAGGCAGATTATTGTTAACGTTTCGAAGCCCAAAAGTTAATTAAACAGTCAGTTAATTAGAAATTAACAGAAACCGTTTTTCCACAATAACTTCGGCGCAATTTGTTCCACAAAAAATATTTTTATACCGTCTTAAAGTTCAAAATTTTACCTTTTCAGTGATACCAATTTTATATCTATGAAATGTTTCCTTCAATTTTTATTAATTTTTCAAAATTTAATAAATTGTTAATTACCTGCAGACGATTTTGAAATAACGTAAATTTATAGCTACTCTGTTGATAGGCAAAGACTTTAAACTAATTTACCTTTATTTCTGAAATTTTTGCATATTTTTGTAAATATATTTTATATAAGAAGAGAAGGATTGCCATCAACTTTTAAAAGTCCCAAATCCTATTAAAATTTCAGTTAATTGGAAATTAAGCAAGATTTTGGCATTTTCCGTGATATTTTTCGAAAATATGTATTATGCCACAAAAACTATTTTTACACATATTAAAAGTTTTAAAAAAATTAGCTTTTTACAACACAAGTTTCATTTCCGTTCAATTTGTTGCACTCATTTTAATAATTTTTCAAAAATTAAATTGTGTATAAAATTTAAAATTTGTAACACTTTTTTTTATTGGTAAAGAACAAGAATACATCAGAAGAACTGTTTCTAGATCACATTAGAAGAATTCTGGATGAAGACTAATTTTATTATTTTTTTATTCATATTTATTTTAATGCTTTTTCTTAATGAAGATTTACAATGTAATTAATTGTTCCAAAACATCCGTTAAAATCTTTCTTAGGCTACAAGATTTATGAACATATTTGAAGTACCTATGCAACAAATATTAATAACTTATGGAGAAAATTAGCTATTGGCAGTTTTTAAAAAAATGTCTGGTTCAATTGATATTCTCATTTTAATTAAAAAAAAAACATTTTGGACAATAAAAGAATTTTGAGTATTGTAATTTTCTATACAAAAGTTTTTTATATCAAAAATATTAGACATGAAAGTATTTTAATCCCTAGCAATGCCTGACATAACAGCTAGTAAATAAATAAATGACATCAGTAGTTGTCAAGTTAATACAAGTTCAACAATATAAAGCAACTTCAATTCTACATGTATCGCTTGGGGATCTGTGAAGGCTTCATTCAGAATATTTTCGTTTGCTTCATTTTAAGCAAATATTAACACACAAATATTTTTAATATTAATTATAAATTTTATACAAAAAGTAACACTGACTTAAGAGATGCTACATTTTTTAAAATATATATTTAAGCCTTTGAGTTATTCTTCCATATAATTATCAGTGCTTGTACAATTCTGTTTTAAACAATTGTTTTTGTTTGCTTTCAAGAATATGTAAGAAATGATGTGATAAATATGTGTATTCGTTTTTTTTTTTTTTGTAGAGATTTTTATTAATAATGAATGACCCCTTCAGTCATTCTTCAGTTTTTGTTCTTTCCTCTTCCTTGTTACAAATTCATTAATTATTTATTTAACTACAACAGACTGTACAGCAGCATTTCTTATTATACTCACACTAATAATTATTTTCAACTTCTTTGAATTTCTTAAACTTATTTCAGGAATTATTTAATTTTATGATTCTCGTATGCAATACTTTATTATGTTCAACACTGTTTCTTGTCTGTTATGGACTTGACTTCCTGTAGTGTTTATTCACTGAGTTAATTGAACCTATTTACTAAAGATATAAATTACAAATACAGTAAAAATTTGATTAACCGTCTCTGTCCAGGCTAGGGCTGTGATGGAAAATGGAAATATCTTGATACATATGTACGGTAACATAATTTCACTGCTGGCTTGGGATGAAAATGAAATTAAAATCCTTTAAAATTAAACATACATACATTTGAGTAGCGGACTGTCCAGATTTCCCGGTGGCAAGTGGGCCCCCTTATAAATAGTACAATATGGCCCCCTTGGATATGTGTGTGAGAGAGAGAAAGGGTTGAACTTGTACTAGCAAATTTCCTGTGCCTTTTCGAAAACAAATAGCAAATAGTTCTACAAAAGCAGATTTGAGTTTAGAAATAATTATATTAAGTTACTGATTTTTATTTTTTATATTTATAATAAATAAAAAGATATATATATATATATTCAAATAACATTGTGGATGTGAGTGGATCCTATTTTCTCCTAGCAACCACTATTTGTAGACCCAATTAATTTTAGTTTAATTAATAATTTAGATTATTTTAATTTAATTTTTAGATTCAATTTTATAGATTTATTTATTTTTTAATATTTAATTTTATAGAATCTTACACTACAATCTCTTCCAGTTTTATACAATAGAATGTAAGAGCAATCCATGGACAATTTTTAAGACATCTGTTTGTTTGTTGATATTTTTTAGATAATGATGGATAACAGAAGCTGACAGTTAATTGAAGTTTAACCGCAATAAGTTTGACATTACAAACCTTCCTTCTCAATTAATGCTGCATTCATTTTAGAGCTTTTCATTGCATTATGATGCTTCAGATTTATTTTTGCGTACTTAACTGCACATTTTGTATTTATTTTATGCAACACATTATTTTATGTTACTACTGTGAGCTTTATTATTCTTAAACCTTACTATTTATTATTTTTAGGTGCAGTTCTTGCTCACAAGGGTTACATTTCTGAGGCAAGAGATTGTTTTGCTCAAGTTAGAGAAGCAACAGCAGATTTTTGTGATGTGTGGCTCAATATAGCACATATATATGTAGAGCAAAGACAGTATGTTGCTGCTATAGAAATGGTATTTCACTTTCCAGTTCAAAATATTTATGTCAATGAGATGCTTATTAAAAATGAAATGATCAAAGAACTATTTTCAATAAAAATTTTTTTTGTTAATAATGAAATATATTTTATGGTTTATTTTTCAGTATGAGAATTGTCACAAAAAGTTCTTCAAATACCATAATGTTGAAATTTTGACGTATTTGGGTCAAGCTTATTACAAATGTGGTAAACTTGCAGAATGTAAGCAGATACTTTTAAAGGTAACCTTATCCTTCACTTTCCGTCTGTTACTAATAAAAGCTTGCATGCATTTCATTAAAATTAAATGAAGACATCATTAAATTGCTGTTTACCTTTATATAGGCACGTCGAGTTGCACCTCATGATACCGTGATTTTATACAACATTGCTTTAGTCCTTCAAAAGTTAGCTACACAAACTCTTAAAGATGAAAAGAGTAATTTAAAAACTGTATTATCTGCTGTGCATGAATTAGATTTAGCTCAGAGGTAATTATGTTTGAAATTTGCATTAAAGTATGCCATGACTAAATGAAGTATAATAGGTATTGCATAAATGCTGGCATTATTACCAGCATTTTATTTTTTATCTCCATTTTCTAATAATATTTAACCACTGATTTACATTATTTACTAATAGTTTCACTAAAGAAAAAAATTAACTGCTTGATATGCTTTCATTGTAAATATATATATATGTATATTTGGAAACTTCAGAATTTATATTGATTTGTATTGCAATTTTTAATAATGATATAAAATAGATTAGATTTATTTTGATTTTAGGTACTTCAGTTACTTGAGTATTAATGGTGACGGAATGAAATATGACCCTGCTCAAGCTTCTGTAGAAGCTAGGTAATTATTTTCTCTTCTTGCCTTAATGGGCTCTAAAAGTTGCAAAGTGTTTTTTTTTTTTTTTTTTTTTTTTTTTTAAATTGAGATAAAAAAAAAATTATTTGGTTGGATTTGTCTGTAAACCAACCATGATGTTCCTAACTGCATCAAAACACATTTTCATCATAAGCACATCAGAATCCGTTCCATTAAAGCCACGTGTGACATATATTTTATACATCCATTAGAACCAAATGTGACATATATTGCTATAATTTATTATATACTATCCGCCTTTGGCGACCAGCTTGTTCACCGGGAATATAATTTCAATTAAATCTCTTGTGTATAATTTGATATTCACAATTCCCTTCAAAAAGTAATTTTAAATTTCATTTGTGTTAGAATGTTCTTTCAATAGCCTTGCACCTGTTCATGAATGTTCCTAATATTGTCCTGTGTCATGTAACATCCAATTGCGTGCTGTCGGCATCAACTTCACTCTGTTATATCTCTTGCAAAATATGCATTTTATTTCAAAATTAAAATGGCATGGCACATTTTACTTCCAGCAGCATGTTAGCTGGATGAAAATATACTTATTAAAACATAACATTAAACATTAAGATATTGCCTTAGCTTTCAACAAGGGAAGAGAAACACGCAAATAAGTATTTGTTTAAACAATGAAAATGGTTTGAATTGCATTACAACAGTGAATATTGTTGTAAATTATGACAAAAATATTTTTTTTAATTTATTAAAATTAGAGAAAAAATTGGATGGCAACTTAATTGATATCATTGAAAAGATAATTTTTTATATTTTCAGATGGTATAAAAATAATTTTTGTGCTGTAATATGTTTGGAAGTTATTATAGAAAAAGCCAAAATCTAGCTTAATTTTTAATTAAAATTCTTATTAAAATTTTTAAAAAAATGGTTCTGAGGTGCGCATCCCCACCCTCCAAGGTATGTTTGCTCCAAATTTTGTTGCTCTAGGTCTAGTGGTCTATCCTATAGAGTGCCAACATGCATTTTCCTTGATTATTAGTAGAGATATATAAATACAAGTGAATTTCAAAAATAGTTTGTATGCTATAGAAATCCAAACAACTGAATATTTTTTCTTCAGATTTTGCTCATAAATACTATCAAGCGCAAGAAAGGTTTTGTGACAATTAGTTATTTATTTTTTTTATATATATAATTTAAAAATTATGTTTCTATGTATAGGAAAGGTGATTTTATCTTTAGTTTTGCCATACCTGTGGAATGAAAATATTGTAGACATTTTAAAATCATTAATAAAATGATTTTGCCTTCAAATGCCTCCAAATTGCTACTTGCAATGTTTAATTAAATTTTGCACCATTCTTTAAAAATTATTAATAACTTGTGCGAAAAATTAGCTGTCGGTGGTTTCTAAGAATAAGTCGGTTTTTCTTTCTTTTTCTTCTTTCTACTTTGGTGCAATTAATATTCTCATCTTAATTAAAAATAAAGTTGAAACAATAGAATGATTTTGTGTAAAATATTTTATATTAAAATGTTTTTTGCATTAAAATATGTTTTGTAGAAAATATATTTATGTGTGTGTTGGCATTTCATGGAATACTTATTTTAAATATATTTTTACTCTCTTATATGATTTTTACACCATGTTACATGTATATCAACAGTTGATATGTTATATATGATAACTGTAACCTTTGTCACATTATAAGTACTTCAAATTTTGCTTCAAGCACTAAAGCATAAGGAAGATTTTGTGACAATTAATTAAATAGTTATTTTTTTATTTTCTTTAAAAGGCATGGAAATGTGTTTTCTCCAGAAATTCTGGGTATATCAGCTATTTTGAAATAAACACTAGCCTTTTTGAGCCAAGTGTCGGGTATTGACACGCCTTTTCATAGAACCTCCAATTCTCTCATTTCTGTACCTCTAAACATTTTCTTTTCATCGTATGTGCAAACACATTGAGTAGTAAAGCATCTTCTCTTTGTTGAAATGTGCCATTATACTTTATATTTTCATACATAAAAATCTTTGTCTTATAATATATTAATGTGCTGTGATATATATCCATTTAATATTAACTCAAATGGTCTTCTATTACTTTAAATCAATATTTTTTAAAAATTCATATAATCAAAAATTTATGAACTGGAAAAGTATATCTTTGCTAAAAATTTTTGTCACTTAATTAACAGTGGCAAAGTATCTATATATATAAAGTGCTTATGTGGACACAAAATCGGACCGAATTTGATAATCGTCGTTTGACAACAGCTTGCAAGTTTGGAGGATTGTTTACATTTGAATCGGCGGAACTCTTGAATTGGTTTGAAGACTGAAACAACGATTTTTTTTTAGTTACATCGTTTGAATTAAATAAGTTTGAATCGTACAGTTTGGATTAGACAAATGAATGAATATGTGCTTAATACTGAATGTCCTTTTTAGCTAAAACTTTCTGAAAAATTGGTTTATTCATCTCTCGACATCTCAAATTTTCTGAGTTCCATCTATCCAGAGATCCAGAGAAAAATAGTGTACCTTCCTTCATTTAATAATAATTTGAGGGAGTGTGTTTACATGTGCGGAAGCAATATTTCATTTAAAAAAGTGCATGTTTAAGATTTTGCTGGAAAGAACTATGTTTGAAAATTTTGAAAAAGGCTTTCTAATCAATTTTAAAATGCTAAGGGTAAATAATTATTATGGGTTTTAATTTTGAATAGTTAATATGAATATATTTCAAGCCACTATTTTCTTTAAATTGTCCTTTTTTAGCTAAAAGGTTGCAAAATGGGTTACATCATTCTACAACAACTAGAATTTTCTGAGATTTAAGACACAAATGACTACACTCGGAAAAACACTATATCTTTCTTGACTAAATAATTATTGGAATAAGCATGTATACTAGTGATGGGCCATTCACTCTGGAACGAATCCAAAGATCTGGATCCTCAAAAGGAAAGGCAGGACTTGAGTCCGACCAAAAGGAACGAATCTGCTGAAAGGAACAAATTCTTTCCTCATTAAGGACTCCCATACAGATCCAGACTTCCCGTTCAGATTGGGACTCGGACTCCCCATTCCAATACAGATTCCTCGTTCCAGGGTGAATGACAGGTGCTTTGGGTGGGAGGGAGAAGGAGATAGGGAAAGAATGTTGCTCTTGCAAGCGGAAGGTGTATTGTCTGTGAGATCGCCATGTTTTGTTGCAGCAGATAAGTTTGTTCGCGGGGAGAGGATGCTAAGACTTGATTGATTTCAATGAAAGCAATCATTTACGCTGTGCATACAGATCAATTTTTGATGTTTTCTATAGTAGAATAGTTGGTTTGATCAATGATTCTAACTTTTTGGTTTTTTTCTTGATTCCAATCGGAGTAAAGAATTTTTTGTGACTATTCAATTTCAAGGCTTTTGTTATTGCTTGAGAAAATTCTTATAACATTAAAGCCTGAAAAAAATAACAACTCTCGTTACTTTCATCAGTGTTTACTCATGTTCCCATCTTTCACAGTAGCGAATTTAAATTTCATAAGCGTTTTAATGATTATCACAAATTAAAAGTTAATTAAAAAGGCTAGATCTTATGTATGCTCAAGTGTAATATTGCAAATAAAGAACCAGAAACAGCACAGTTTTATTCACTATCATAAGCATCACTGCTCTGTTTAGATTTTTTTATTATTCAAAATGCTTTTTTATTTTTAGCCTATTCTCGGACTTTAGAACTTTCTTCAGTTACTTTAAGCCTTCTTTTTCTTTACACTTGTGCAATGATAAACGAGATAATTTCAAAGAGAATGCTAAAATTTCTAGTTTAAAAGTAGACCTGATGTTCTAACTTAATTTGATGACCTGTCGTCATTTTAATTAAAATCCCCCCTCCCTTCAATCTGCATGACCTGAGAGTTTCTCCACTCATTTCGTGGTATTTAACATTACTCACCATAGTGCCATATTATCCACAAAATTTCACCTTTCTCAACTGATTGGCCCTCTTTCTATTTATGCTTTAATGATTCCCCCCAATTAAAAGCTAATTAAAATAGCTATATCTTGTGTAATTTTGCAAATAAAGAACCAGCAACAGCACAGTTTTATT
>BGPR01000437.1:365629-459017 GCA_013235015.1 Araneus ventricosus | reverse complement strand
AAAATTTCTAGTTTAAAAGTAGACCTGATGTTCTAACTTAATTTGATAACATTCTGCCGCAATTTTAATTGCCCCCCTTCAATCTGCATGACTTGAGAGTTTCTCCACTTCGTAGTATTTTAACATTACGCATAACATCACATATTTGGGCAAACAGATGATTTAGAATAATCTACTCTCAAAATAGCTTTCTCTTCTAACCAGAAAGAAATTGAAAAATCTGATGCATTTAAAAAAAATTGCATTCGCAATATATTATAAAAATTGCTAAACTACCTTCTTTGACGTAAAAAAAGAATTAATAATAATTATAATTAAAAATAATTATAATTTTTTATTCTTAACTCAAGATTACAATATCAAAAATTATTTCATTAAATGAATCTCAATAAATTGAAATTAATGGATTTGATAAAAACTATTGAAGAGAAAATTGTGAGTCTGTACTTTTCCAAACAGTCAAGAATTTTTGGTATATAAGTTTAAGATAAGTCAGCAAATAGGGACGCAATTAAGAAATAATATTTCTTCCATTTGAGTAATTTAAATGTCATTGAAAATTTTTTTATACCTTTTTGATTTTGATCAAGGGAACTAAAAGCAGGAATTATTTAAAATTTATCTGATAATAAATTAAAAAATAGAGAGTAAAATAGAATAAAAGGCTGAATATACATTATAAAACGGAATACCCTAAATTTTAATTCTCGAAAACATTAGCATTGCTACGATCAGAAGAAGACATACATAATGGGACTATTTTGGCTGAGGCTCAAACTCGTGTCAGTAAAGCTACTAAGACGGCGTCCTACCGACCTTGTCACGTAATGGAAAAGGCATATTTAAATGACATTTACAATTTGCTCAAAATTTAAAAGCTATTGATTCAACTGACAGAAATGCACTAAAAGTTTATATTTTGTCAATGCAGCTAATAATAGATTTTAATAGTAGTGGATCTTTGATAACAGCAAAGAGTTTAATTTTCCTAGATGATGATTAAAAGATTTTTTATTGTATGGAGCTCATTAAGATTGGGAACTTGATATTTAATTAGAAAGAAATCTGAGCTGATTTCATTACTGAACGCTTCAGTAAATATATTGTTTCCAACAAATTAAATGACATTCATGGGAAGTCCTAACCAGATAATAGAAATCAAATGCGTCTCAAAATACTGAAGATTCTCGCAAAGTATCATTAAATTCACTAATGGAATTTTAAATATTTAACAGAAATGTTAATTAAAAATTATAATAAATAATTAAAATTATTATCAATATAGTTAATTATCTAATTATAATTATTAATTAAAATTATTATCAATGTAATTAATTAATCATCTAATTAAAATTGTAATATTATTAATTATGATTCATAATTATTTTAAAATACAAATTCCATAATAAAGACATTATTATTAAAGTAATTATGGTCAATAAATCAATTTACGTTTCGGACCGAATCCGCAGCCACTCGGATCCGAGTCCACGAAAGGACCGAATCCGACACATCACTACTGTATACATGTGGGGAAGCTTTTCTGAACTACATTTCACTGTATAGAGGGCATATTTGAAATTTTGGTGGGAAAAGCAATTTTTTAAAAATTTCCTGAAGATCTGGAAAAAGGATATCTTATCAGTTTTAAATTTAAAATTTTGCTGAAATGAAGTTATGTTGAAATAAACTGTTGAAGAAATAGTCAAAATTGTATGCCAAGAAGTTTTACATGACTGATTTCTGACTGATGAAAATAATTTTGATTTTTAATCATCTTTGAATTGTAAATATTAACATTCAAATTTCTTTCTAAAATTTACAAATATATATATGTGCTACCAGAAGATTTTAATTGTAGAAACTGATGAAAAATTAATTTTAGGTGTTCATGCAATTTCAAATAATTTAAATTTACTTTTAGTAATTAATGTATTTATACGCATAACTGTAATGTGAATAACAGAAACACATAACTGTATGTTGACGAGCAAAGAAGAATCACGTGATTCTTGGGGGGTTGGCGAGTGGAGCGAGCAGGGGTGTAATATATATATATATAAAGATTTTACAACTGTGCTAGGACACGCAGTGCCTCCATTGTAGCGAGCAGGGTTTGCAGCGCAATCCTCCTGGGGATTGGAGAGCTGTAATGAGCAGAGGCAGAGCCCTCTAGTTTTATCTAAAATTTTAAACATGTATTTTTTTTTCAGGCAATGCCAGGATTTTCTCGGTCCAGCTCAACATGAAGTGGCAAGAGCTAGGAGGTTAGATGCTGAAGAACGAGAATTAAGACGCAAACAAGAGGAAGAGAGAGAGGCCTTGAAACAGATAATATTGGAACAACAGGTTTCATATTTTTAGATATAAAATTTAAAAACTTATATGGAATATATAAGAGTCTTTGATTATTGATAATTTTATCATACTGTAGATATCTGTAATTTAAATTTACGTTAAAGGCTGTTAAGTCATCTATTCATTACTATGAAAATTCCTCTTAAAAATTATTTTAATCGGAAACCATTCATACTTTTTTCTTCAAAATTCACCTCTCTTCAGTTGAAACCTATGTGACGAGACTCGGAATATGATGTTTTAGATAACTTAAGACTTCTTAGACTTTTTCGTTGCAGTCTTTTCACTTGTACAAATTTTTTGCTGCTCTTTCATTTACTATAATTTCCACCTTAATAAAAGATCCACAATAGTCGTAATCTATCAATGTTTGGTTACAAAAGTCAATATTCAGATGCTTTAATAATATTTAATCTGTTGTATACATATTCTTTTTTACAGCAAAAAGACCTAGATGAACGCCTCCAACAAAAACAGGAACACATTATGAAACGGCAAGAATTTGTTGAGAAAACCAAGGCTAAACTTCGCTTTGATGAAGAAGATAAACCATCTAGGAAAAAAGTATTAATTTTTATTATCGTATTATTTGTTTATGATTTAATACACTTTCGTGACACAAAGTTTTGAAGCTTCAATTTAGTTCTGGGTTTACTGTTATTTTCTTTAATTAATTACTAACATATATATCTATTGAAATTTTTGAATTGAATGAAATGTAGTTGAGCAATCTTTAAAGTTTAACACTCAATATTTAGACATTTTTTACACATGAAAAGTTGCTTTTGAGCAATTAAAAATGTTCACATACAAGATTTTTTTTTTTGCTTTAGGGTCTCAAAGCCCAAGATGAAAATGTTAGCAGTGGATCTGAAGGTATTGGTGGAGAACCTAAGAAAAAGAAGAGGAAGGAAGAAGAGAAAAAGAAGATGAATAAGAAGTAGGCCTCAAAAAAATTTTTAATGTAAAATAATAATAATTAGAAAAAATTCCCTTATCCTAGTAACGGACAGTTGTTATTTTAGATTAATAATATATACTAACTGTTTAACATTTAAATACATTTCTTTATTTAACATTTTGACATATTTTAAGTCCTGCTGATTTGTCATGCATATTTTTGCTATGTTGTCTTTATCCTAGTGATGAAAGCAAAATGATGGAAAATTTTAGACTGAATATGCCATTACCAGAGTTTCTTACACTTTCAATCATCTCCTTATTCGGGGTCAGGAGAACTTTCACAGTGTCTTCTTTCCGATTATCCAACATTTATAAATAAAAATAGTTAAGAAATTCATCTTGACTAATATGGCATCATTGAAATTTTCTAATTAACTGTTTTAAATTGAATTCTCTAAATTGAACTCTCTATTTTTGAAGTCTCTAAAATTTTTCTCACTTGCGGGGGTGAGGGTTAGAATTTAAGATTATGGCTATTTAATAATTATTGCTGTTTAAAATTTCGAATATTATTTGCGTTCTGAATTATTGTATGGTTCTTAAATTTGCAGCTTTAAAAGGGCATGAGATTATTATTGATTGTCGTTTGCCTCTTATCGAAAGTAATTATTATGATATTCTTTCAGGTGCGTACCTTGGGATAATAGGGAAACAGATGATGAAGGTGAAGGAAAGCCACACAAACAAAGGAAGGACAAAGAATCGAAGAAAGAACAGATCAAAGAAGATGGTCTTACTGTTAAACAGCATAGCAGAGTGGTCTCTAAAGCAACCATTTCATCCAGTGAGGATTCCAACAGTGATAAAGAAAAGATGAAAAAGAAGTATGATAGTTTTCTTTTTTACTTTATACATGTAACTTTTTTTTTATTTTAAAGAATTTATTATAATGTTTGCTAAATTTTAATTTTCTTGCAAAAAAAAAAAAAAAAAAATCCTTCCCAAATGGTAGAATCTGAATATCAAGAATCGCTGAATATCATTTCCAGCTATTAGTCACATGAAACCTAGTTTCACTATATATGGTATTCAGAATGCTGAACAATATCGTGGAGATATCTTTCAATATTTTGTGCCAATAGGGATAGAATGTGATTTTATGTGGCTTTGCATTACCATACCATAAGTATTCACAGGAAATATGTATAAAATGGAATAAAATCATTGTGGAAAGGAAAATGTAATATCGATAAATGCAGTTTTTCCCTTTCATTGCTTGCAGATATTGTTAACAACTACAGATTTCTAATTTCATTCATCTGATGCTATCAGTGAAAGCATTCTATTTGTAAGTATTAATAGAATACTACTTAAAGCAGCATCATGTCTGTGCTTGACAATTTAGTGCTTAAAACTGTACGCTTATTTAAAGAAATGCAATAATTAAAATATTGTCAATGTTCATTTTCTATAAGCATCTTGGTAGGTTATTCAATTTTTCTTTTCATTCTTTCAATGCAATATTGTTTTTGATGCTTTTTTAAATTGCTCAAATTTTTTAGGTATTCTGTTACTTTAACTTGAGTATTTTTTTCAAATGATCCAAGAGATGATTTTGTTGCAAGTAAACTTATACCATTTTACTTCTTGCAATCTGCTGTGAAATTCACCAAAACAATACTTATATTTGTTAAAAGTGATATTAATTCACTTATTTTAACAGTGCGAAATATATTATTGACTGATAATATAGATGGCTTAAGAAATAATTTTTTAAGTAAGCAGTTGTAGACTCCAAAGCTTAAGATAAGTCATAATTTTTTTTTTTATGTTTAAAGTTCATTTTCGGTATTATGCTTGAAATTACAAAGCCTTATTTATTTCTGTGAAAATATTTAACTGGGTTGATCTCTTCAAAAATGGATATTACTCTGCTTCGTTTTAAATTTGTGTTTCGTCTTTCCAGGGCTAGAGAAGACAGTGATGGCAATCATTCTAAGAGTAAGCGAATGGACTCCGAGAGTGGAAGTGAAACTGGTAGTAGTACAGGTGGGAAGAAACTCAAAATTGTATCGTATAGTGGAAGTGAATCTGAAGATAGTGTCAGAGCCAAGAAAAAGCATAGTGTAGATTCAGATATTGGCAGTGAATCTGGTGGAATTACGAAAGCTAAAAAATGCAGAATTGTTGAATGGGATTCTGATGGTGAGCATATTTGAGTATTTTTGTTAGCTTGAAATTTTTTGTTGTATTGGTTATTGCAATTCATAAATACGGGTCTTTTCTTGGAGAGTAGAATAAAAATATTTAAATCCATTAGATAAGTTAATACTTATGTGAAGAATATTGGTGCAACAATTGTCAGCAGAAGTAGTGCATCTTATGTACATTTTTTTATAATATACAGTCAAACCTCACTATAATGAACCCGGGATATAACAATCCTTCAGTTATAACAAATTTTTCAAATGGTCCCAACAGAACTCCCATGCCACTAATGCATTTTGAAATGTTTGTGATGATCTTTAAAAGCAAGGAATTTGGATGTAGTGAACCGAAATTCCCACTTTTCAAACTTAGTTCCAGCTCTTTAACAAAAAAAATCAGTGCTTATTTTCATTAGAAAACTAAATGCAAGTACAATAATTTCACTAATTTTTAAGAACAAATATTTATTTCAATTTATTATATACCCCATTACTAATTGAAATTTAGTGAAATTAATTTGCTGAACACAAGAATGCATTTAAGTATTACAGGAAATCTTATGTAGCCAATATTTGAAAAATCGGATATTGTTAACCCTCATTAATAGCAAACTTCTCGGTCGGTCCGTTAAGAGTTCTTTATAATGGGATTTGTCTGTATTTTGATTAAATAAAAGAACTTTAAATTCTAATTTTGCTGTAATATTTTATTATGAAAAATGTGTTCGTTTTCCACTTTGAGGCACTTCTCTGTAGGATATCTAGGACTTCTTACACTGATCCTTATTGTAGTTCTAAATATGTATTTTGAGTTGTGGAATAATTTATATGGTGTACCTCTATCATATTCAAAAGGCCATATTGATTTGAAACATTTCAATAAAATTTTGCATATAAACGGCAATAGATTTTCATTCTCATTCTATTTTTCTACACTGGAAAGAAGTGTTTTTTCGTAGATGAGGCAAATGAATATTTTTGCAGCTAGAACAGTTATAAGAAGAAAAAATTAAAGAAACCCCGATTTAAATTAAACTTTAATTTAGTGCTATTTTTAATACATATTTTCAAAATTCTGGAAAAGCAACAATTCTTCTAAATCGTTTTTAATAGCAACACACAACTTTTTCTCGCTCTTTTTTAGAAGCTAAAACTAGTCAAGGTTTAGTTACACTATTCTCCAAAATTGGTTAATGATTTTGATATGACAGGATTTTAATTCTATTTCTGTACTTTTTATATTTGTTCATAAATATTTATTAATATAAATAAATGAAGATTCCTGTATCATATTTTTTATGCTTAAAAAAAATAGGAAAAATATCTTGATTTGTGCTAAATGCTTTTTAGATAACCTCTCTAAAGAGGATTCTAATTCAGAAAAAGAAGCGAAGTCAGAAGACGTTACATTTTCTTACAATCCAAAAATTCTCTGTGGTTCTTTTTTACACTGTATTTACCTACCTTGAATCAATTCTTTATACTGTTCGTTTCACTTTTCATTATTTTATCTTATAAATATTTGTGAATTATTCTAGATTAAGAAATTTTATTTCACCATGTATACTGTATTATAAAAAATAATATTGAGTAATATTTTTGTTTATTTACTTTGTTTTAATAAAATAATTGTTTATTTATTTCCATGTTTTTAAATGTGTCTGAATTTTTATTTTTGAAAAATTATAATTGCATTTCACCAAAGACATTTTATATTGCAAATAAATTAGTTATATGAATTATCTATTGAATATTTTTTTGCTATGATTTTAAGCATGGAATTTTCTGCTTTACCTATGATTAAAACAGTGATACTTTTGAAATTGAAAATTTATAAACATATCCATAGAATCGCAATCTACATCCTTGATAATATTTTCTATTAACTGCAATCAAGCATATAAAATTATGCTCATATAAAAAATTCTTAAAAATTTGTGATATTATAGATATGTGTATTTTTTTAACTTGATAAATACTATATATTATATTTGTAAATTTAAGTTAAATACAAGTTCTGCATGAGAATCGAGTAGATAACACTTTGTTTGCGGGTAATGTAAATCACAGTCCTACTGCGGCCAACCCCGCAAAAGATGTGTTAACATCAGTTAATTTCCACTGCAGCTAGATGACAAAGATTATATTTCCCTCCTTGTTTACAATAGTATTTATTTTTTCAGATGAGAAAAGGAAGAAATAACAGATTAAAGATGGTCTTACAACTAAACAGTATAGCAAAGTGGTATCCAAAGCAGCCATTTCATCCAGTGAGGATTCGGACAGAGATTAATGAAATAATAGAAGGACGAAATACGAGTTCTTTTTCCTTACAATATGAATGCACCTGTTTTTAAATTTTAACTTAATGCTGTATTTTTAAAGAAAATAAAAATTCAAATGCATTCTTTCCCAAATTTTAAATAGATTCTGAACATTGAAAGCCACAAAATATTATAGTCGTGAAATCTATAAAGTGTACCATATCATGCATCCAAAACAATTAACAGAAATAGAGTCCATTTTAGAATAATTGTTCAGACAAATTTTAAAAAAGTATCTCTAATACAAAACTCGCATTCCAAACAACAGTATGGCTGCATATTGAAAACCACTAGTTTTCATAATTTTAACCATTGACGAGTAATTAAATCTAAGCATTGTCCTCTAATGCAAGCTTTAAAAAATATTCATGTACATTTGAATATGATAAGACACAAAATAAATCAGACATGTATTGAATTTACACATTGTTTATTTATCACCTTGTTTATGTAACCATAAACAGCCTCTAATCACACTTGCAAAGGCAAAAATATTAAGTTGTGCCTAAAATGAAGTTTATGTACAAGATGGGTCTCATCTTTTTACAAAAAGTTTTAAGATTAAAATATATCTTGAAACGCAGAACCTAATTTAAGAAAAATGAAGACCTAATGAATCCTAGTAAGTTCTTCAACAATTTTTACAAGATCATCCACAGTGGCAGCCCTCTTCATACCAGATCCATCATCGAACTGTAAAACAGAGCAATAAATGACGTTCACCTTTTTTTAATATTTATAAAAATGTCATTTATTCAAATTTTGCATGGATTAAAACTGTACTACTTACAGGAATTCCTTGCACAACGGCTTCCATTTGGTCTCTTCTTAAATCGAGGAAACTTTCAATTAAATCGCCATCAATGAATCCTGAGGATGGTTCTTGTTTTCTTTCAGTTGAAAATGCACGATAACTGGATTAGATTAAGAAGCAAATAACAGCAAGAATCAAATTCAGAACATTATCTATTCAGCAAATTAACAAAACTGCAACATTGTGATATAACTAAAATGAAAATTATTTGATTTGGAAAATTTCAGAATCATTGAAGTCGAGTAATAGTTATTTTTTTAATGTTCTCGAACAATGCAAAGATTCTCTCCAATGCACACCAACCACATACGGTCATTTAACCAGCAGTGTCCACTTTCAAAGGCGACTGATGTTTGGGAATGTAATTAAAATACCATTTCCCACCTATGGAGGTCTGCATTTGGTCATGTGTGTGATCACAGCTTCCATCCCCCCAGGGAAAAATTTTTCATGCAGTAAAAAGTTTTATAATCATGTTCATCATCAATGTTGATGAAATACAATTTTCATATTAAGAAACACACTATGACTGGATGTTGAGACTTCAGACTGATTCTGGGAGAAACTGATCAGAGGGTACTTAGCTGGCCCTTATTTGACACCAAGTCTCCCACACACACACACCAGATATTTTAAAGGCGTCTCGGAGAATATAATTCATACCATGTGAGAATTTTTCATTAACTTCTGAATGAAAAATATAACAGAAATAGATAAATTTGTAAGTTTTCAAAACTGCAAAAATAACAATCACAAAGGATACAATGAATGAGGAATCTTCCCAACAGATTTGATTACTTTTGTTAACCTAGTTTGGACTTCACTCAAGAATGTAAAATATTCCTCTGGTAACTGCGTCACAAGACCTATTGAGAGAAGATGAAAAGTAATTCATTAGCATCTGCATGGAGGAAATTTAAATGGAATTACTTTAATAATAATAATTACCGGTAACCCCATGCAAAACGTTTGCACATTCACCCCCCCCCCCCCCCAAAAAAAAAATATTCTTTTGTAAGATTGTTGAAATTAACCCTAGAGGGGTCGCAAACGTCTCATAGATGTTGCATGAATTTTATTTTGTTGCTAAGCATAGTTGAAAAAAAGTTTGTATTTGAGAGGCTGTCCCCTACTCCTACAAAACGGTTCCTTTTTGTTTGTGGTTTTTCGATCATGACCTCGGCCAGCAGTTCCCAACCTGTGGGCCTCGGATGGTGTATTAGTAGGTCGCAGAATGCTAGTCTAGAGAGACATCACTTGTTTTTTTGCTTTATAAAAATTATATTTTTAATTCTTTTATAGTAAGCTTTACTAATTGCCGAAATACACGTGCATATAATATATTATGTATTTTTTACTTGTATATTTAGTTAATAGGCTGCAAAATATTTTTTATACAACAGGCAGTCTGACAACCAAAAAAATCTGCTGATCTAGGCCATATTGTGTGCATTTTAGTCAATGTTGTAGTCTCCCAGATGCCACAGGACCCAACTGGTTCACAGTAAGTTAAATAGGTGGAATTGCATAATTTTTTTGATAAACATTTTTTCCCTTTGCTATTTATTCTCACTTATCCACAGATGGATGACATTTGAAATTTAGTCAAAAAAATGAATTCATGAAAGAAACTGAAAAATATTTATGCATATGATATAGTATTTTGAAAAATCAGTTACCCTTGAGTATTTTATTATTACATGTTCTCCTCCCTAATAAAAATGAATAAGATGTAGTACAAACATACATAAAAGTATGAAAATAAAAAAAATGAAGGATTTTATTAAAATAGAACTAAAATATGTACAATTATTAATGAGCAAAGAGAATGGTATCTGTCATATGCCACACAGAATATGATTAAACTTTCAGAAGTTCAACCTTTCCAGGGCTAAATAGTGAAGTGTATAAACACAAAATAGCACAGACAGATTATTGATGTGAATGTATTTACAGTGCCTCACTGTATACAATACTTGATGTCAGAATGCAATTATCTTGAATTTTGTGTATGTCATTTTTGGTAATCGATACAAAATATTGTTAGATTTAGTGACCCTTGAAAAGGCTGCACAGAGTTATTCATGAGTAAATACAGCATTTGGCAAGTATAATCCTGCTGTTTGAAGCATTTGTCCCTGAGTCATTGTAACAACAACTTTCACCGAGAACTGTCTTCTGGTTATTTGGAAAGGCATGATTTAGTCGAATGGGGAGTAAGGTTAAATTGTAGTATGACAAGGGTTTTTCCAGAGTCAACTAACCAAGTTGTGACAGTGTATTCATGAAGGTGTGTGATGACTACTCTTGCCCCATTGATTAACACTTGTTTAGCATTTAAATTTCTGATCAACATGGTGACAGTCGCTTCTCGAAAATTAATGTATTTATTGACAAGGCTGATGGGATTAAATTATTCAAAAATTCTAGAAGATACAATTTGGTTGTCAGTCCTCTCATCAGATTGTACAGAATCATAACAGTAATAAACTTTGATATCTCCTTCTACAATGTTTTGCATAATGTGTTTCTTGACTTTTGTGCAAACTTTATTTTTTGGGCATCATATAACTCTGTTTATAAAGTCGTTGATTGACATTGTTTGGCATTATTTCAATTTTTCTTTTAAATTTTAAACAAACAATGTGTTTTAGCTTAAACTGCATTCACTATGTTAGAAGTTGGTAAACAATTCTATCCATTGATACCTATTCATTGCTTTAGGCTTTATATTAGTTGAGAAAAAGAATGTTGACAACAGAAATAATATATAGGATTCTATTACTTACCGATACAGCCATTCACAGTACCATATAAAACAGATCCCTGGGTTGGAGTAGTTATTTCACCTGGATGCTGCATTACAAGAGATCCTAAAAAACACACACATCTACAGTGAACACTTGAAAAGCAAGTAAATGGAAAACTGAAAAATATATCAAGGCTATTTATGAATGATTAAATATTCACTTTTCACATATTTTACTATAAAAATTATATTACGTAAATTTGGCAACTTATTTCAATTTAATACATTGAATTTGTTTTGTAAAAGCATCTAATAAATTTAGAGCAAATTACCTAATGGCTGACATAAAAGAATTAAACTTCTCTGAGGTCAATGTTTCGTTTGCTTTTATTCTCCCATGAATTTTACTTAAATGAATAGAAGAGATTTTTCATTCGAGTTCAGTATTTAAAAATAAATACATTGTTATCATAATTCTGTCATGCATAGATAATTATACAGCTAAAAAGAAGGCATTCAATATGTACTTCAATTAAAAATAAAATGACAGACCAATGTATTTTTTTTTATTTGTTACACAAATGCATGATATAAAATAAAGGCCAAGTAAGGTAGAGCATTTAAATAGTTCTCATTAAACCTAATTTAAAATTAATACTATATAATTTGCTAATTATTATAAAAGAAAATAATTAAAACAGTGAAATAATCTGTTTTATGTTAAATTTTCCACTAAGTTCTAAGGATATATAATTATAGAATATTTTAATAGGATATTCTTGGAACTAAAAATATTTTAATCCCCTTATAATAATAATTTATATTAAATAGTGATTGTAAGAAAACATGACAATTACCATGACGGAAAACATTAATCATTTCACCGAGGTGAAAATGCCCCACTTCTTGAAGATGCTGGCGATCCTCATCAGTTGGAGCAGCACTGAGAAATACAGAAAGAAAGAAAAAAAAAATATTATAAACTATTCAGTTCCCTAATAAGTTCTAAGGAATAAACAATTTTATAGAAATATCTTGTATGAGATAGTCTTTTATATAAGCTGTATTCATTTTTTGTTCATTAAACAATTCTAATACTTTTAACAACCAATCAAATTCATATTATATTTGGTTAAAAATAACTATAGCCCCCCCTTCCTCCTCTTTGCAACAAAAGTTACAGCAGTTTATGAAAACTGAAACAAGGTGATATTTGGCAAGCAACTAAACAAAATCAAGATATATTATATAAATTGATTTACCTATCCTTTTGACAAACAAATAAATTGTAGGAGTTTTCTGCACCAATAACTGTATCATCATCCAGTATTTCAACAGAAGTCATCCAATTAGGATGATGATCACGAGCAATCTAAAAACATAAAGCTTAAATTAAAACAGTTAAAATTATTTCAGACATTAAAGGATTAAAAATAAAATCACTTCTCCAGTGTTCAAAAAAATTTTTCATCTTAAATGGAAGTATGAAAGGATTCGTAATGCAAATATTTGCAAAATTTTCTTGTTTTTACAGAGGACAATATATGGGAAAAAATTGTTTTGAATACACTGTACAGTAAAACTGAATAAAAAAAATTTCAAAATTTAACAAAAAAAAATACCAACATATATCTTAAAACTCATCATTAAATTCATCTCTGAGAAATATTCTGAGTAATACATCTTCCATTTATCTCGGGCTATCTATAAAAAAAAAAAGGCGGACAGACTTGATTTAATTTTTGGCAAAAAAAAAAAAAATATATGATGAATTAATTATAAACATAAGATGAAAATAAATCATAATAACCATGAGCTAAGTAAAATATTAAAATAAAGCTCAGGTTCTTTTGAAAACAATATTTAAGAATTTTATGCATAATATGCTAAATGCATTTCTGAAGACAATATAAACTGCTTATTTCCCAAAAAGAAAATAAATAATTATTTAAAATATCTGCAACCATACCTACATTCATATATACACATATATTTAATTCAATTCAGTTAATGCCAGCAGCAAACAGTTCCAAAAATTTCAACTTATAAAAAATGTTAAATTATATATATTTGGCTACAATATATATAAACATTTTCACCTTTTAACTTTCTATAATATAGAGATAAAGTTTCAAAAACAAGTACATTTTGATTATTAAAACATTTTCTTTTTCTGCCCTATAACAGCTTTCACTTTTTTCACACTATAAACAAAAAAAAAAGTCCTCTGAATTACATTATAAAATATAGGTGCAATGCACAAAGTCAAATATTTCCATTTTATACTATAAGGCCACTCAGACAAACGAATTAATTTATGAGAGCTAACTTACCTCTTCAAAACTGCCCTCAAGAGGTTTATAAACTAATAAAGCCAAAGACCGCATGATATCACCAACCAAAATGAAGTCCCCTTTGGTTTTTAAATACAAAGCAATAATATTGTTAAAATAGCTACATTCGTTATGCAGTTCTCTTTCAGGAGTCCACTCATAAAGACGCACAGTACTGTTGATAGCTGCAAGAAGTTTGCGATTGAATTCCACCATAGTATAAGGTGCACCTTTGATTTCTTTTTCAGCAATTTGTTGAAGTTTCCCTGTTAGAGGAAAACAGAATTATGAGTGCAGTTCCTACTATGATTCACTTGAAAAAAGAATTTATTCATTTAATGCTTCCAAGTTCTACCTGCCCTCAAAAGGTATAAAGTGCATGTAAGCCAGCAGGGAAGATTAATGATAACATAAACAATATAGAACAGAAATTAGAATAACACAGAATAAAATAATTTTTACAAAAAATTAGATGTAGTTATAAAATCAGGAACCTGCCAATATTTTAAACATTTCAAGTTCACTACTGCAATTCTTTGTGCAACAAAGTACTTACTAGAATTTTTTCTCAAAAACAGTTATGTCTCAAAAAGCGTATTATGGAGTTGATTCCACAACAAATTACTATAAACTTTCAAAAAATATTATAACCACATTACAATATTACAGCTACAAAATGATAGTACATACGGTTAAAGAAAGGATTCATGAAACAATAAAGAAATATTTTCTCAGACTTTGAAAACAAATATGTTAAATCAATTCTTAACACAAATAAAGTTCAACATAATGAGTATTCACATTTTAATTGGAATATAAGCTTAAAGTTTTATTGTGTGGCACACACACACATTTCAATATTTATCATAAATTTACTAAAATTAAGAAGAGTATTCCAATTTATATTTAATACAGCTATAAAACTGAACAAATTAAAATTTTGATTTTTCATTTGATACATACCATCTTTCCACATGAATATAACAAATCTGCCTTGCTTTGGTTCTGATTCGTCACTATTTACAATTGCTGTACCGACTACATAGTAAGTATTTGGGTCTTCACCAAGCTTAGTAGAAACAATACTAATAGCATACTCATTTGGCAAAAACTGATGAGCATGAAGAACTGTAAACAGATTTTAAAATTACACAAAAGCATGAATAAGATTATGATTTATTCACATATGGCCAAATGTTTCAATACTAACACTATTAAATGATGACCAATTTGCATGCAAACAAAAATATTATAAAATTAAGAAATTAAAGGATATTTTCTAACTAATTAATATAAAAATATACCAAAAACAATTTTAATAATTCAATTTGTATATAGCTACGTAAATGTAAATTATTTAAGTCGTTACAAAGAGATTTAAAGACATTTTAATTGACATATTAATACAATAAAACTTCAATTAACCTCCACTATTGACGGATAACTGAATAGATGGATAACAGAAATCTCTTAAAATATATGTAATGTAACATGATTTTACTGATGGCTTGGAAAAAAATGAAAATAAAATCCTTTAAAAGTGAATAATACATACAAGTTGTATTTAATTTTACAAAACAATCAATATAAGAGGTGAAATGAACAGAAATGTATTGTACTACTATAAACCTATGTTACTTTTAAAAAAATGACGGCTAACAGAAACTGATAGTTAATTGATCTTCCACTATATATATTTGAACACTAATAAAATTAAAACTTCTTTTATTACAATAGAGTTTTATTAGTTAAGGATAAAATACAAACCTTCAAACGTATGTTGGTCAATAATTAGCAAACTGTATACATCTACCTCTTGACCACAATCATCTGCACTTGGACCACCAGAATTTGTTAGTTTGATAACAGAATTAGCACTTGTACTACAAGAAGATAGAACATTTTTTAAATCCATGTCACAAAAATAGACTTATCTTCATTAAATAATAAAAAAATAATATGAATCGGATCAATTTTTCAAAGAGCACAAAGCATGATCTATATATATAGATCATGTATATATAATAAGAGGCAAGTATGTTTGTTTTTTGGTTCTTTATGCATGCCCACACTGTTGGACTTAACGGCGACCAAATTTGGCATAGTGATGGATTAGCACAAGAGGGAGCTGAAGCCGTAAAAATTATTTTGAAATTCGAATTAGATTTTTACTTATTTAATTAAATAACGAAATTAAGCTATTTTTAGACGTTTTTCACCAAAAACTTCTGAAATACTTATGGTACGAAAATTATAAAGAAAATGTAATTATAAAAAGTGCATAATGAAGTACTATAGTCAATTCCCCTAACTGAAGTTAAAAGTATTCTTTTTGTCCGAGCATTCTTCTTCAGAGAAATTCTTTCGAGTAAGAATTGTTTTTGAGTAATTTTGACTTTATTTATCTGATTTATAAAGCATTTTATTTAGAAGTTTCGCAGTAACCAAGTTATATTGTATAAGTATATTTATTCATCATAAAGCTGTATTAGTTATTGAACTATATAATGTTTAAAATAAAGTTCTTTTTCGAATTTTCATTCAAACCATACAGTTTTAAGGTGATAAAAAGGCTATATATGAAAGTTTTAATTCAACAAAAAAAGGAGTCAAAGAAGATTTACATTTTTTCGAGAAAGAAGTGACAATATTTGTAAGAAGAAAAAAAAAAAAAAAAAAAAAACACCAGGATGGCAGTATATGAAAAAATATGGATCCCGAGCAACGCCGGTTTTTCAGCTAGTAAACTATAAATCCGAGATGAGAATTTCTATTCCTCATTGAGTTTTGGGGCTAAAAAAAAGGTTCAGTCATTTGAAAGCATTGTTTAACAATTTTAAGTTTCAACTTAGAACTAACCAAAATAAATTCGTGTTACAAGCAATATTTTAACATTATGTTAACAGCAAATTCAAAAGACAAAAAAAAAGTTCAAATTAGACAAGTTCCACTGCATATATTACAGATTTAACTGGCTTTCAGATTTAATGTACTAGAACACAATATTTTTAAAAATTTTGTGAACATTTACCATCCCAACATACAATCAAGCAGTGCTAGGGAAAGCATTATATGGTCTTGCTTTGCTGCAATATGAAAGCTTGAAGAATGGATTGCCCACTAATATGCTATTGTCTGATTACGGAAAAATTTATTAGTAGAGCTCAAAGAAAGAGTTTCTTGAAAAAAAGAAAGGCAATTTATTTTACTCTTCATAGCATCAAAATACTGAACAACAAACTAATAAAGAGGGTGACATATTAAAATACTAAAATCACAAGTTTTCATGCTTTCGGTAAAAGTTATTCTTAACTTATAATTTTTTACTTTGTTTTGATATGCTCAGTGTTGTGTGAAAAATTGCAATCATGGAATCATAAATTAGAAAATTAGTATAACACTGAAGCAGGGGTATAATATTTCATGTTTCCCAATTTAGAATAAATGATAAAAGAAATTTATCCAGCATGACAACAGCCCAAATCACATTACTTACTAATGAAAGTTTATCAATCAGAATGATTACATTTACTAACACATCAGTGTTCAATTATCTTAAGAAACAAACCTCAAGGAAACATTTAACGCTTGTGTACTTGCACTCCTTCTCGTAGGTGTCAGACCACAACTATCATGGAAATCTATTCTTGTAGTTATAACACCAAATGTTTGAGTATCTTCCTGATAAGCAATGCGTCTAAAGAAACAAATAAAAATAAGAAAAATTATCTTGTTGAAAGAAATGAAACAGCAAGCTGAACCATTAAACGTGAGCAAAAATTTATTTATTAATTTTTGTTCACCAATTTATAAAAATATAAAAACATAAGGCCTAATCACACTTTAGTTAATAATAATTCACATTTGACCTAAAAAATCTCTTCCAAGAAATTTTTTTTTTAAATTTAAACTTTTAATCTCTTCCAAGATTAAAAATTTCCACATCATTCAATGTACAAGACATGTTTGCATACTACTGTTTTACATGAAAGTAATTAGAATATAATTCCTATCTTTAATACATATTTCAATGCAAAATAACTTTTAGGCAATTGTCATCTGAAATAATAATAAAAACCACTTACAGATTTTATTACAAACAATAAAACTGTTAATAATAGTTATCATTTAAACACAGCAGAGATAAAAGATCCAAAAGAATCTCTACCAAAAGAAGCCCTGGATTGCGGCACATGCTAATTTTAAAATTAATTAAATCCAATTTGTCTTGAGTTCTCAAGTTTTAATTTAATTTTAGATATCCATTAAGTCTATTTTATCGTCTTCTGCATGTAACTGAGGTTTCTCTAATGAAGTTTATGATTACTGACATAATAGTTTTATTTTGTAGATCAGGGGTTTCCAACCTTTTTTTCTCTAGCGTACCCTATGCTGAATATTTTTATTTTCACGTACCCCTACTGTCATATTCACCCCACCCCAACCATCCGTCTATGCAAAGAAGTCTTTATCAATAATGTTAAGGGTTTAGACCAGCTTAAGAGTCAAATGACTGGAAATAAAATTTGCAGGACTTATTTTCTATTTCTATTTTTTATTCCATTCTTACAGTAGTATTAGTTTAAATCTAACAAATGAAAGCACTACTGTAATAATTTCGGTTTAACTTATGAGGAAAGGTAAAAGTTACACTTTGTAATAATCAACTAATCAAGTGGTATAGTTGTTAAATAGCAAGTATTCACTTGGTGAAACAGAATTCTGTAACTTTATGTTTTCTTGTTTCTGCCATTATGAACTTTGATTTCGAGCACCCTACCCCCAACTAATCCCTCGTGTACCACAGGTTGGGAACCTCTGTTGTTGTAGTTAAATATGATGGCTGGAAAGTTCTTATTATAATTAAATTTTATTCTTTCTCTCTCTCTCTACATATATAATCTTTGCACATAAATTATAAAATGCACACACTGAGCTTATTTTAAATCCGACATACACTGTTCACTTGGAAAAAGAGTGCCGCAATAAGTTTTTTTTTTTGCTTGGAAGAAATAAAATGAGATATATATTTGTTTGAGACATCGCCACAATCTCAGTTTCAATATTTATTGTTGGACAATTTTGCAGTGCAGCCAACACCCTGTATCTCACAGGTGATAAGTCTAAGCAGGCAACTTCAAACAATACAGTCTGTGGTAGTCCTCTTCCAAGTAAACAATATGCATTTGATATCATTCTTCTCAATGTAATATAGTTGGAATTTCAAAATTTTACTGTTTTTTTTGTAAATATAAACTAAAAATAACACCAAAATCACAGCTATTATCTTCTTGCCCTTTATTAAATGTCTTTTATATATGTTGGAGAAGTTCTTTAAGAAATTAAATCATTTTAAGCCAGCCATCTTAAGGTGGTTGATGAGACATAAAAATCCAGAATAACATATAAATGATCTTTAAAAGTGCTTCTTCATAAGTTTATTTAATTTTATTTAGTTATTAAAGATACACATACCAGTCGGCATGTGCATATTTCAATAAAATCAGAGAGATGTTAGCACTTAAAAGCCCAGAGAAACACATCACATAAAACATTATTGTAAGAAAGTGATGTACAATAAAATGGATTCTAACATATTTCCAAACTGATATTATAGAGTATTAGTTTTTAAAGGTTGGAATATATCACAGTTGGTTTATCAGAGTACACAAATATGTTATTTACCTAGGTGATTCTCCCAGGGGAACAGTTCTAATATGAAGCTTCTGAATTTCATCAATAGTACCAATCAACAGAGCGTGGTCATTTGAAAGGGCCAAACTGAAAAAAGAACAAGATAATAATAAATCTGTCTATCAGTGTAAATTTTAACATACAAAAATATAGTTGATTATTGAAAATTGAAATTAGTATAATGAATTATCTATATATATAAAAGGCAATGTTCGTATGTGTGTTCACTATAGACTCGAAAACTACTGGACCGATTTACGTGCAGTTTTCTGCAAAATGATCCGCATTGTCCGGGGAATTTTTAAAGCTATTGAAATCCTCGATCTGACAGTTGGGGGGGCGGGGGCTAAAAATATTTTAATGTTTGGCTACCATTGGCAATGGTTGATAAAATGCTTGGCACAACTCGTAACACAGGGTTGCTTTTTGTAAACAGGGTTGTTTTTTGGAATCGCGTAGACCTCGGGAACAGAGGCAGAGTTGCCATATTGGCCTTTTTAAGGTGAAATTTTGGAAATTTGGTATTTTTTGGAAACCCTTGGCCTTAAATTCATTTTTGTCCTTTTTTTGGCTTTATTTTTGCTTATGACTTTTCGAAAGATTTTTAATAAATAATTTTACGATTTTTTAGAATAAACTATTGATATGACCCTTTTTTTTGTGGCCCACAATGAAATTTGTTCAGAATAAGAAAAGTTCCTGTAACCTTTTTAGAATGTCTCTAGAGGTAACTATGTTTGCCTCTGAACAGCATATAAGAACCACTTTCTCTGTTTTTATTTGTTTCTTTTCATGATCGAATTCTTATACAAAAACTTCCACATAAAAGCATAAGATATTCTTTTTCTTTTCAAAAAGAGACAGATAGAGGAATGGAAAGACGACATTACATTACAGATTTTTTTTTTTTATTTTTAAAAAAAGGAAGAAAAAGCATCCATGTCTGTAATTTCGGTATTGTTTGAAATACCCATTTCCAGCAATGTCAAATCTAAGGAATAGAAAAAAAAAAAAAAACTTTCGGAAACAATATTTAAAACGACACAGCAAATTAAATTTTAGGTGTCAACATTTAAATAACATCGAAACTAAGAGTAGTGCATTTTTGATTTTTTTTATCACGTTTTGGAAACTCAGCCATCTATTATAAGTCTGAAATCAGTTTTTTTTAATATTAAGGGGTTTTTTTTAGTGTTAGTAATACTAATTACTAACTAACTAATGTTTACTAATTTATTGTAATCACGTTGAAAAATAATATAGAACATTGAAGTTCACGAGGTAAGAAATGTTGTTGTGCATGCATAGAAGTAAGCTCGAGTGCTGTTGTTAAATTTTGTGAAGCTCTGTAATGTCCTTTTTTTTAATGATTAGCAAATTTCTTAATGTTCAATATTAATTGTGATGATTTTGCTGCATTAGACTGAAATGAAAAATGTGGCAATAGTTGATTACACATGCAAATGAATTGATTAAATCAATTGGTAAAACTTGATTGTATTGCATTTCAGTATAATTCGGAAATTGAATGTAGCCTGCATCCAGCTGTGGTTATCGAAAGTATGAATAAAGTTTGCACAAATTTCAAGGCATTAAAATTCAAGAATGAAGCACCTGGGTTGTGTTGTTTGAATGGTAAAGTTAAATTCCCACTATTGAAGGCACCACTTGAGCCATTGTTCTCATTGGTCACTGGTACTACAACACAATTGAAGTATTTTTTGAATAACATATGAAATTATAACACATTTTCAAATGACTTTGTTTGGTGCAACGAATATAATAACTCAGAATTATATGCCAACATTCAAAGACAAATATACCATACAGCAGGCTCTTGTTTCCATTTACAGATGTTGACCACAGATTTCTGAAAATATATTTCACTAGCAGTACACGTATGGTGTTGCCCGTGGAATCAGGACTTCAACAAAATGGGGGGGGGGGGGGCCAATGCCCACAATGACACGAAAAAGTTTTGAAAACAAAATCAAAATAAAAGATACGCATTATTGATTTTCCCGCTTATTTTTCTTCGCGATAATGACATTTATCAAAACAGAAATGTATATCATATTGAGTTTGCCCGCTTCTTTTTCTTTTAGACAATGACGCAAATGTAATGATGTCATCTGATGGAAGAAATCGGATTGTAAAAATGCATGCTTCGAGGTGCAATCAGTCACCATTACAACTACCTGTGCGCCAAATTTCATGGCTGTAAGTGCGATAGATTTGTCTGGACATCGCAGACACATACACAAACATTGCCTTTTATAAGTATAAATTGGAAATTCAAGTGATCAAGTAAATCGATAAACACACATCTAAACACATGTACAAACACTGCCTTTTATATATAGAGACATCCAATTTTAAATAAATAAAATAATGTATATGAAACTTTTAACTGTGTTAATTTAATCTATATATATTCTGAAATCTAGCAATAGCAAAATATTGCCAGGTTCAGCTAGTAATATATAATAGTGAAATTATACTAATTAAAAATTTTTAAAATTACCTGTCTGGATAACCCACAGAGTTAAGAGGACACATATGACTAACTTCTTTCAGATTGACATTAGAGAATACTAGCTTATGATTGCTGGAATATATCACAGTTGGTCTATCAGAACAGGCAAACACATTTGTAGTAGCTAATGAGCGAAAAGTTTTCAGGACTGTTGGTTGCGTCCCAAGAGTAACCTGGAAGAATGACAAGTCAGAAATCTTATAGAATAAGTTATGAGATATAAAAAAAAAAGAAATTTATGAAGAATCAGATACTAGCTCTCCTTTAAGTATTTCAGTTAGATTTTCAAATTTAAGCAATATGCTTATCTTTAACAAAATCTTATTTTAAGTCTTAATTATATGAATTAAATTAAGTCTAGGCATATTTGAATGCACTGACTTTTAAGTTACATTGGATTCATTAAATTTAAGATAAACAATATATATATATCTTCCATTTATTTTTAATATGTGTAGATAGATGGATGATAACGAAAATCAACTAGCAAATGTTACTTGAATTCTACTGTAATTAATACTACAGAGTCAAATCTTTATTAAACTTGATTTTGCCTTCTAGTTCTCAATGTACTGACATAAATACTACCACCTGCGAAAATATGATAAAAGCTCAAGATCAGTTAGTTAACAGTTATTTATTTTTCTGGAAATAATAGCATTATCATTAGCCTGCAATTGTAGGAATAATGTTATCGAAGATCAGTTACCTTCTTTTTCTCAGCAAGGCATCCAGTTTCAGGATTGATAGTAAAGTAAAAAAGAGACCCATCTCCCAAGGCACAAAGTAAATAATGCATGTTTTCAAATGTAGTCGCAAGAATAGATCGAGGGATAATATCTATAAAAAATTGTTTTAATATTAAATTTGTGTCATCTAAATGTGAAATAAATGTCACAAAACTGATATAATGGGAGCAAATATTTAGGCATATATAAAAGTTACAATTGTATCAAAATTATTTAACAGGCAAAGAATACACGTTCAGACTTCAAATAAAACTGAATTAAACAATTTTAAATTAAAAAGTAACCAATTTTTAGAAAAAAAAAAATGACATTGTGTTTATCAACACATCATATGATTTACACCCATTCATGAAAAAATAAACTCGTTGTCAAGAGTGATTAGGGAAAATTTGAGAGAAAAATTCTAATAATTCATAATAGTAATGTGATACTTATACACACATTCATAAATACAATCTTCAAAAAACTGCATTACTGAAGCAAAAAGTGTAATCTTCTGAAATTTATTAAAAAATAGTATATATTTTCCAACATCATTTCACTAAGTTATGCACTTTTTCCATTTCTCGGCATGAAAAAAAAAAGCTAACATTGTTTTAAGGGGGAGCGGAGAGAGGCTATTAAGTTTTGGAGATGGCTGTACTTTTTCTTTGTGCTAATACAGGGTGCGTAGTGAGAAATTGCTGCAAAAATTAAGTACTTTTAAGCACTTTTTAAGCACCTTAGCCAAAAAAATTAAGCACCTTTGGACATCATGCATACGTATATCAATGCATTTTCTAAGCTTAGGATGTTTACTGTTTTATAATACATAGTTTTTATTGAAACATTTTAAATATTTATTTCTGTGTTTGCACAACGTCTTCTATTGTAAAATAAAGGATGTCTTTTTGATTTGACAAAAAATAAAAATGATAATGCAAATTGTCGTTACCAAAAACTAAGTCAACTTTTATAAGATTAACAACAAAAATCTGTGACCTTTTTTTAACATTTCTTAAAATTAGCGAATTACCAGTTAATTTGCCCCATAGGGATAACCATTCCAGTGCCCTTTGTTGAAGAAAGGGGGAGTGGAAAAGAGGCCATTAATAGTCCGGTCAACAAAGGGTTTAAAAAAAACATTAAGTCATATAGTTTTGAAAATCAGTACACATGTCCGTGAGAGGCTCCTGATGAACATACTAAGGAGGGATCTTGTGCCACCATCTTGGATTTTATCCCCCTTTTTTTAGTTTTTCTTGAATATCTCGAAAACTACTTAACCCTTTGCACTCCATTGTCGCCGATAATGCGCCATTTAACATATGAATTGAATAAGGCTGGAATGCAAAGGGTTAACTTTCAAATCACACGTGTTACAACAAATTAAAGAACGTAAAATTCCCTACAAAAGCATGCTTTTATTTTTGTTCTAGCTTTAATAGTTTCAGAGATAATGGGCTTCAAAGTTTGCTACCATCTTGGATTTCATCTCCCCTTTATTTTCTCTTAAATATCTCGGAATTTTACGATCATTAATTTGTCGCATTACATGTAATTGAAAATTGAATAGTTTTTGAGATATTCAAAAAAAGACTAAAAAAGGGGTTATGAAATCCAAGATGGCGGAAAGCTTTGAGACCCATTATCTCAGAAACTATTAAAGCTAGAAGAATAATAAATGCATGTATTCGTAGGGAATTTTACGCTCTTTAATTTGTTAAATCAGTTGTAACTTGAAAACCGAATAATTTTCGAGATAGTCAAGAAAAACTAAAAAAAAGTGGATGAAATCCAAGATGGCGGCGAGAACTTGCCTCCTCCAGAACCGGGGACTTTTAGCATGTTCATCAGGAGTCCCTCACGAACATCGGCACCAATTTTCAAAACTATATGATTTAACGTTTTTTTTTCACCCCCATTATATGCCTTCGTTGACTGGACTAGAAGCAGTATCTTAACATGTGTTGACACCCCTGGATCTATCTCACCCTGGATTCCTTCCCCAAATTCTTCCCTTTCATCTGTTTTCTTTCTTGATACATCCGCTACTATGCTTTCGATATATCGTATTCAACGTCTGGGGAAAAAACAAAAAAGAGAAAGTTTTATTTGCACGTCTTTAGAAAATTAAGCACATTTTAAGGACCTTTTCTTCAAAATTAAGCACTTTTAAGGTGCTTAAAAATGGTTTTCAAATTTAAGCACTTTATAAGCACTTTTCATGACGCTACGCACCCTGTAATAATTGACAGTTCAGTATGATAATCAAAGCATTTTAATGCAGACAAAGGCATTTTACTTATCCCTTAATTGATCAAATTAGATCAAAGATGTTGCAAATGAGAAACTGCTTGGATGAAGAAAATGTTTCAAAAAAAGAAAAGAATTTTGGCAAGCTATCTAGCTATTCAATAAATTATCCTCAAAAGCTTTATTAATGGGGCCTTTGAGACAGATTAGCTAACCCAAAAATTTATATTTGTTTTTGTTCCTGCCACAATATCGCCTTTCTAAATGAGGTTTGTGAAAGGTAATGAATTTACATTTTCACAAGGCCTTAACATGTGGATCTTAGAAAGTAAAATAATTCAGAATTGGCTATATCGGCACCATAATGATCCCTGACAATGCTTGCTGTAAAACACAGTTGTAATAATATTCATCATAGAAAGTTACAGTACGCTGGATTGTTTATCAAAGAAAAGTAGATTTAAATTTGCAAAAAGATAATTATTGTTGTACTCACCACCACCCAGCATTTCTTTATGAATTTCTCTCAGAGAAGGAAGATTTAAAATTCGGATTGAAATATCTGTCCACAGGCCAACTGCACAGATTGGCGTTTTCTCAGCACAATCCAATGGATTTACATCAAGACATGCAACTTCATTCTCCATTATAGTATGGCTAAAAGAATTTAAATATTTAGCAACTGAACTTAGAAAAATTAGTTAACATGGAATCCACAAACTAATAATAATTAAGTATGACATTCATTCAAAATAAATTTTCCTTAATTGAGAATAAATTCCGAATCCATCATCTCTTTATAACTCAGAAATATAAATAAATAAATAAAAATATGATTCATTAATTAGCTCATTACCCAATTTTCTTTATTTCCTCTTCAAATATTTCAAAGTAATACAGTTCATTTCTGATTGCACACACAACCTGTGACATATTAGCAGATACAACACAGATGATTTGATTAGGAGGTGGCTCCCACTGACTAAGAACTTGTTTGGTTGGTCTGCTCAGCAAACGGATGGATGATGCAGTCACCTATTCAAAATATGAAGGAAAGAGTGAGAAAAACAGTAATACCAAAATAGTTTTAGCTTATTTTTCTACTGATTACTAGAAGTTGTAACATTCCAATCATATTTTTAAATTGATTCTTAAATGACTAAAACTATATTACCTGCACTATCTGATCAAAACGGACATTAGCACAAAGAAAAGTTTGTTGACTGACATCAAATCCAGGTAAATGTTTTTCTTCTATATCTTCCCCACTCAGACACAAAACTCTGAAAACGAAGAAAAGAAAAATTTAGACCTTTTTTTGCTTGCAATTAATTTTAGAGTAAAACCAATATCTGATAACTGTTTCAAAATCTTACCTTGTCTGTCCAACAAAAGACAAAATTAAAGTGTCATCATACTCGGTGGAGTCGAGTTTCAAGGGCCACATACCCTTCACTCCGGGAAGATCAATGCTTGCATGTTCATGAATGCCAATGCCGTTTCGAATGATACGTAAAGAACCCTCTTTATAAGCTCCCGAACAAGTAACAAGCTAAGAGAAACGCATACTTAATTAATAAACAAATACAGATAAATCTTGCAAAACCATATTAAGGAATTTTACAGTTATATCAATATATTTTATATCTATTTTTTTTTCAGGATTCTCCTAACTATACTGACAGCATGCCACTCCATGTCCCTGTGCCTACAACCATTACAGTTGCTGAACCAGTTGGATGGACATGGAGCTAACTGTATCGACATGTCTCTCATCAGAACATTTCTCAAACAATAATAATGCAAAGTTATATTAAAATAAACATTTGTTTACAGAAAAAATTAAATTCAACTCAAAGAAAAATTAGTCATAATTCAGCCTAATTCGTTAGAAATATAATAACAGAAACAAGAAAACATTTATGCAAAGGCATTATCAGTCAAAATGATTAAAATACAGTGAAATCTCTCTGAGCGGCCACCCCTCCGTTCCGAGAAAAATTGGCCGCTCTGAAGGGTTTTCGTTACAATTGCAAGATAATTGCTATAATACATAATATAAACAAGTATGACATATATTTCTTATTTAAAATGAAGTTTGAGCCTTATCTAAAGAGAAAATAGTACTTTATTTAACAATATTTTACATTTTTTGAAAAAAGGATACAATTTGTGACAGTTATAAATTTTTACCCTTCTTGGGAAAAAAAGCCATTTTTTCAAGTTTGTTTTTCAGTTTAAAAAGTAAATCTCTAACCGATGCGTTTGTTAAATGGGATGGGCGAACCCACCCGGCGGCCGTTCAGAGGGGTTGGGTGGCCGTTGCTAGGGGTTATTTTAACATTAGGTCTATGGGCCGAAAAATCCGCGCCACGAAAAATTGGCTGTTAAGAGGGGTGGCCGTTCAAAGAGGTTTCACTATATATATTTGGCAGAACTTCATTTAATCCAAGATAACTTACACATTTCATTGGTGGATAAGTTTAAAAAATTGCATGCTTTTTAAGAAATTTAAATAAAAGATGAACTTTAATTAATTATCATAACTTCATTAAAATGATTTTCAATTTTACGAAAAAAAAAATGTTTTATTATAATATTTATTGAACATGTATGTATAAAGGTGATTCATTACAGAAAGGTAGATTATAAGAAAAATAAAATATAGAAGAAGATTAAATTATTTACCTGGCCTTGGCCTTGACGTTCCAGGTCAACAACACACATGTCAATAATTGGTCCCAAGTTGGTAAACGTTTCCATAACTTCAGTAAATGACCCATTATCATTAGCATGGACATTAAGTTTTACCAACTGTGAGTCACCTAATCGTGACCCAATGTAGACTACACCATTGTCCAAATAAGTGAGGCATTCTGGGATTGTGATCTATGAAAACAACAACAATATATAAATTTTTAAATTCTTTTCATGATCTCACTTATATTTTCAATCCTCCTAGACTTCAGAATTAATCGATTTACAAATTAAAACATAAATTTAGGAAAATTTTAAATTTAATTAATAAAACATCCTATTTTATTAACTGACAAAATAGGGTTACGAATTCCAGCTTTTAGAGCTTAAAAGATTTCTCTACAAGTTCCTTAGCACTTTTCTACAAAATTTCTTTAGGAACAAAGGTTTGGTATCAGGACTGGAAAATAGCATGCTCAAGATCCCATTCTACCAACGAGGCAAACCAGGTGGATGATTAATTTTACAGAGACAAATATCCTTCCTTAAATATCCTTAGAGTGGTGCTGGCTCAGGTGTCATCTAACCAAAATTCTAAATTATGTGGTCTGTTCTAAAATAGCCTTTGCATAGCTTCAAAATGAGACATTAATCTAATAAAACTAAGCTAAACACAATTTTTAAGAGCTGAACCACAGAAGCTTCGGTATGTGTTCAGAACTAAACAACTGCTTTCTATTACAATTTACAATTTTTAGTAATTATTTTGTCTTGAAGACAAAAAAAGTTTCTTCAGAACCTAAAATTCTTAGAGGTTTCTTTCAGAATGAAAAATTTGAGATGCCAATGGCAACTCAAGTTGATAGCATGAGGAAAATATCACTGAGCATGAGAAATAGTCCTGAATCCTAATGCATTGAAAAGTAATTAATATCCTTAAAGAAATTTATTTTAAACACAAATAATCAATATTAATAAATTCTGATTTAAATTCATGTTCTTTCTATAGCCAAAGAGAGCAAAAACACAATATATCATGCACTAGTGAAATGGCTGGACATATTATCAATATGAGTTATAATTGAACACAAATGGAAATTCATGAGTTTTTTTGTAAATTTTATGATCAGCATAATCCCAATTAAGTTAAGAATTTATTTTAATATTTTTGAGTTATTTTAAAACAAAATAAAATACAGTAAAAGTTCTCTAAGCAGCCACTCCTCTCAAGGCTACTTTTGTTTTGTATGGTCCTGATCTGTAAACATAATGTTAAAATAACCCTCTGACCACTTTAACCCCTCGGAGTTGAGAGGTGATCTCCTGTTTAATTCAATGAAATCCATTCCTTTTGCCTTCTTGACCTTGAGCCTTTTATCAAGAGATGGAGGAGGAAAGAAAAAGGAACAAAAAGTACATACATCAGGGGTGATTGTGGCTTCATGAAAAAATACCCGAAATTTTAGCAGGAAAATTATATGTAGGGAACATATATGTATTCATTCATTACAGTGTAGATTCAACTTTTGCATGCAATTTTTAATATGCTTTTTTCACATAAGAAATTGATTTAATTTATTTTGTCTTAGGTCATGAGTTTTCAATAACATTCTATAACACACATGAAAACCATCAAAATTGATAAAAAAAAACAATATTAAAAATATAATAACATTTGGTATGAATAGCATTAATTAATATATATATAAATTCTTATGGGGCCATTCTTAAGTGAAGTAGTTATTCTTACTTATGGTATGGCATTTTCTAAAAAATTCATTGGGATTGACTCAGCATAATCCAAAATAAACAACAAGAATATATGAAAAAAAATTTTCCACTAAACCTAAATTTTTTTTCCATGGTTTTTCATATTTCTTATAAAAAATGTCTCATATTACTACAAAAATAATTAATCATGAAATGATCTTTTAAGAAAGTGAAAACTAGGACTTCTAATTATATTTTAAATGAAATATTTCAACCTAGAGCTCCATAGTATGGATTATAATTTGTGTAGTCTGTAGTAGAAGCTGAAATTGCGTAGAAACTACGGAGAATTCGTAGTATTTTGAGTCTTTGGAACTCCTAAATTTTAAAAAATAAATTTATCAGAAAATACTGGAATTCCAGCATTAAGGATGAAGAAAATACCAGATTTCCAGTATAATACCAGAACACAATCAACCCTGAACAAAAACCACACCAGAAATCATATCAAAATCTATAATATCTTTCCCAATGTGGAGAGAAAAGTGAACTTTGGCTGCTAATGGGGATGGGAGATTCAAACAGCAGTTGTTACTGAACACAGGGGAAGAAGTCATTTTCGTCAAAAGCACAGCCTTTTGATCTCTGAACGATGTCCAAGTACGTTTCTTTGAATCTGGACCAGTGTACAGAAATGCTGTGTCAGTATGATAACAGGAAATTGGCAAGAAAGTTAATTAGATGATAGAAGGCAAATACACTAAATCATTAACTCAACAGACTTTGGGTAAAACTTGTGATATTTTAGCAACTTCCTCTACAACTAACAGCAAATCAATTAGGAATCTACTTTTTCAATAAAAAAAAAACAAAAAAACAAAATTGAAAAAGTTACCTCTGGAGAAGTTGACAGATCCAAGCAAATACATATTGTAACTTTTTCCAAAAAAGTTTAGAAATTTTCAATTAAAAGTACTTTTTTCTTTAGATACTTCTTAAAATTTACTGTGTAAGAAATTATGAAAACCCTTCAAAATAGGTAACCCTCTGAACAATTGATTTTGCTTGGAACTGGGGTTTGGTCTCTGTAGAGAGGTTTAACAGCACTTCATTAGTCATTTAGTCATATTGTAACAATTTTAATATACTGGCAATGATTTTTTAAAAAATTTATATATTTTTTTAAGTAGCAACACTTAAAATGAATGATCAAAACTATTTTACCTCTCCCAAAAATTCAAATTTCAGATCTCTAACTACAACTCGTCCATCCATCTTTTCTTCTTTTTCGAGAAGTAGCATAAATAAACGGCCACACATATTACCAAGAAGATATCGAGATCCATTCTCATCTACTTTGCAGAAACAGTTTATAACACTTTGCTGAAATGAAAAATGTAACATAATTTTAAAATCTTACAGAATGAGAAAAAAAAAAAAAAAGCTTTCTCTATGCATACATTTAATTTACCTTTATTAATGGTGGAGCAATAGCTATATGTTTTTCACCATGATAATAGGTAATTGACTCCTGTCCAATCACAATTGCACCACCAAAAGGTTCTGGCACTTTAAAATAAGAGGAAAAACATTACCATTAATTTATTTTGCATTAAAAATAAAATAAAACAAATTTGTAAGAAATATCACAAGAAAGTACCATGGATGAATTGATTGTACAACTCTGAAATAATTTTAAAACTTCCAACAAAAATTGCACTTAATGTCTACAGAGTGATTAGAATTAAAGAATCCTTCAGAACCACATTACTAATATAATAGACAAGATCTGTCTCTCACTGATCCGGTAACGCTCTGACGTCACCAACAATAAAATTCATGCCATAGCACTGTGAGATGTTCAACAGCATTATTTCACTGTTAGAGCACCTAAATTTCAGTAATTTTAAATTTAAAAAGTAATTGTCATTCTAATTTCAAATTTAATAGCTCTAAAATAGTGAAATAAAATTTGCTATCCACTGATAAAAAATTTCTCTCGCTATGATCAATAGTAAATAAAATTGGAGGGTGAAGACCACCATCTGTATTTCCTGGATGGATTTGAGCTTTTAGTGACTATGGTTTTGTCCATTGTAGGTAACGGTGCACTTTTAGATAAAAAGGAGAACTTTAAATTAAAGTGAAACATACTAGATGAGCGAGATTTAGGATCTCTGCAATAGAAATCATTTGAGATGAGAATTTTTGAAATCTAAGGAAAAAAGGGAAATTTTAAAGGTTTAAATTAAAAATTTTTAAGGAAGTTAAGAAGTACATTTAAGAATTCATGTTGACGATGGCGAAGGAGGGTCACGCAAAATAGCATGGCAAGAGAAGGAACACATGAGGATAGCTGCGAATCAGGGTCGAAACGTGGGGTGGAGGACTGTGAGTGGGTTTACTTGAAGAGAATTGATCTGGGACGCTTTTTGTTGACCTTGAAGGGAGCCGTCGTAGAATGGGATTTTCTTTAGGGTACTATTGTCAATAATGGGGATTTTATTAAAGAATTTTTCAGCGAGTTTTTGAATGAATTCCTTAAGGCTAGGGATTTTGAGTGCAAGTCTAAGGTCAATGTTTCTATGATACCAGCGAGCATTTGTGATCATTCGGATTGTTTTGTTTTCAAGGATTTCGAGTTTATTAAGATGAATCTTTGCAGTACATGCCCAGACAGGACTTGCATAAGCTAGGATGGGTCTGAGGTAAGCTAAGTAGATGAGCACTTTATTATTGAGTGAAAGCCTGGAATTTCTACATATTAAGGAGTATTGGCGTCTGAAAGCGTTGTTGAATTTCTCTCTCGTGTGTTCAATGTGAGACTTGAAAGTAAGATTTCTATCTAGGATAACTCCTAAATATTTCACTTCATTTTCCCAGGGAATGGGGGAGCCAAAGAGTTTTACTTCAGGACAGTTGGTAATTTTACTGAAAATGATAGCCTCAGTTTTGTTGACATTTAGTTGAGCCAAGACTCCAGATTCAGAATATAATTTTGAAGGGCAGAGATAAAGATTTGAGGGGTTTTTCCCTGGGCAATGATGGCTGTGTCGTCAGCGTACAGGCTAAGAGTGATATTGTTCTGCTTTGGGATATCATTCATAAAGCACAGGAATATAATGGGGGCCAAAATCCCCCCCCCCGTGGCATGCCTGTATTAATTTTTCTCGGTGTGGAATCTGTGCTGTTAACATTGACTGTAAAGTACCTGTCCTGTAGGTAAGAGTGAATAGTTGCTATAATGTAATGAGGAAAATCATAAGAAATAAGTTTGTGGATGAGTCCTTGAGTCCATACCTTATCGAAGGCTTTGGCAATGTCAAGGAAAATTGCAGCTGTAATGAGCTTTGAAGTTTTACCTTCAAGAATGTGTTCCGTAACTCAGAGAAGTTGGTGCGTTGTTGAAAGCTGGGGCGTGAAGCCGAATTCCTGTGGGATTGGGATTTTAATATTCCTGGCATGCTTGAGACATCTAGTGAGGATTATTTTCTCTCTGAGTTTACTTAAGGTAGGTAAGAGTGAAATAGGCCTGTAGCTGACTGGTTTAGTGGGGTCCTTACCAGGTTTGAGAATGGGGAGAATCCTGGCAGTTTTCCAACACTTCGGGAAGTATTTTAATTTAAGCATGTAGTTGAAAAGATTGGCAAGTTTAAGGAGAATTTTCAAGGGAAGATTTTTTAACATTTTGTTTGTAATGCCATCAATGCCTGGGACTTTTTTAATTTTAGTATTTTTGATGAATTCAACAATTTCAGAAAGTCTGACTTTATGGTATTTAGTCATTGGGGCTGAAAAGTCGAAGTTATCAATTGAGGTTCTGACCGAGTTATCAGTGCTGGGATTTCCAATATTATTGATTTGGAATTGGGTTTCGAAGTGATCAGCAATAACTTCAGCTTTTTCAACATTGGTGTGGGCAGGGGAGTTGTTAGTGGGGTTTTTTAATTGGGGGATGTTGCTGCATTTGGTTTTTAAATATTTTGCATGCCGCCAAAGGATGCCTTCAGTGATGTTAAGTTGTTCAATACGAAGCACATAGGTGTCCTGGATATGCTTAATCATAGCACGTCTAAATTTAGTTTGGGCTCTATTGTAGTTATTTTTATTGACAGGAGTTCTGTAGCTTTGCCAAACTTTTTTAAAGTGATTTCTCTCAGTTTTATATTGACGAATTTGGGTGGGAAGGTAAATTTCTTTGCTATCTTTGAGGGGTCAGGAGCTGCTTTGATAAGCTTTAAGAATATCATCAGTGATGATTTTAAATTGCTGTTCAAGAGAGAAATTATCAGTAATAGCAGGGAGATGAAGTTTGACATTTTCATTGAGGGATTTTTTGAAGTTTTTCCAATCAGTGGTAACCTTTTGCCTATTGAGCATAATTGGGTGGAAATTGAAGTTAAATTTTACAAGAATTGGATTGTAGTCAGATGTGAGGTCTGAAATTGATTTAATTTTATGTTTATAGAAGTTTTTGGTTATGGTAAGATCAATGGTGGAAGCTGAGTTATTGCCGAATCTGGTAGGAGTAGGGGGGAAAATTATTTCTACGTTATCGGACTGCGAGAGAGCTGCTAAGGCTTTACCCCTCTCATTGATAGTGGCGCAGTTCCAGAGGCGGTGATGTGCATTGAAGTCCCCACATAGGATAACACTAGAATTAGTATTGAGAATTAGTTTAAGGTCATTAATGAATCTCGGGTCAAAGCGGAAGGGAACGTAGACAGAGGCAATCGAAATTGGGGACTGATTTATAAGTTTAATTGTCAAGATGGTAGCAGAAATAATAGAGAAATTTTGAATAAAGATTTCATTGTGGCTAATGTTATTTTTAATAAAAATAGCAGTTCCACCGGAGGCAGGATTTTGTGGACCATCATTCCTGTAAAGTAGGTAATTGGGGAGGTAAATACCCTTATTATTCTTGAGCTTAGTTTCCTGAAGGAGAATGAGATCGGGGGTGTGCTCATCTACAAACGCATGAAAATCGTGCATTTTCCCAGTTATACCGCAGGCATTCCAATAGCAGATAGCAAGTCCTTTGGTTGTCTGGGTCATATTGAGAGATTTAAGAATTTATCAAAGACCTGAAGTCTATCATGATCATTATCAGCGGTTTTTAATTTTTTGGCAATTTCATTAATGTCAGTTTTTCCAAAAATTCTTCTAAATTCACCTAGGACATACATGATGTCTTTTAGTGCATCAACTTTTTGGGGTGTTACGGTAACTGAAACTTCCTCTGGGTGGCGGATGGGGGGGCCCTCAGGTGAACGGAATGATCAATAGTTCCCGAGAAATTTTAAATTATATTAATCATATATTTCAAATTCATTTTCGTCTTTAAATAGAAAGTTGTAAATCACGTCAGTGGTATATCATGCGCTTGATATAGTTTGGACGCCACGATGCATCTCATTATTTATTGAAATCGTGATGATATAATTTGATATTATTTTTTGGCAACGTTAAAATTTATACAAAGACATCTGAAGTACAAGGAAAATTGTTAAACAACGAAAAATACTTCACATGGAATTTTGTTTACCAAGAGGTTTTTTGAATAAAGAAATATTTAAATAATATGTAAATAAAAAAAATATTTCCTGTCATAAAACATATGTTTATTTTATTTGTTTTCAACCAATGTTAAACATTTCTCTCGCATATATATCTATTTAAACACGTCTAATTTGAAGGGAAATCTCTCGAATGAAGAGGCAATTTGTACCCATCATACCATGACGGATAATTTTTTAATTTTATAATATTTATTATAAATATTCCAAGTAACCACACTGTGCATACACTTTTATAAAATGGTTTAAGAATTGCAAAACACTCTTATAAATAACATCTTAGAATAAGGTTTCATCCTAATGCAGTTAGTGAATTAAGAAAATCCCTAAATAAAACAATGTAAAAAAATGCTTAAAAAACACATCTAATTCAAAAAAAATCTCTGTGCAAAGTGGAACACAATAAAAGTTTTAAAGACAAAAAAAAAAAAAAAAGCAATAAAAGATTTCTTTTACAAAAAATACAGAATAGGAACCAAGTCAGCATTTAGAAAATTCAAAAGATGAAATATCTTATAAAAAAACATTCTTAGTTAAATAGAGCTATGTACATACTAATAAATCACAATTATAGTAAAAAATTTTTTATCAAAGATATTATTGCTACTTTGCAACAGTTGTACATAGATCTTTTGCCATCTTGTCAGCCTATAGTTTTAAAATTCCAACAGCGTTAAATTAATCCGGGAGAATGTGAGGTACAATGAGTACTGCGAAGACACACAAGGAAGTTTGTTACACACTGATTCATTATTTAAGCAAAACTAGCAATATTTTTATAACATATCTGTTCTAAATTATACATACAAACAGTTCTAGTTATACAAAAACAAATTCTTATTTATCCAATTTCTTATTACAACAAGGTGATTAAGCATTATGCTTTATTAACAATTTTAACTGAATGAGACTTTGTCATAATATTTGATTTTCTATAAGCAATAAATTGTGCTCTTTACCTGCAATCAAAGTAGTAGCTTCAACTTCTACATTACTTTGCTGCCATGGTCCCTTTAAAAATTCTTTATCGCGCATAGATATTTCATAGGTGTTGACATGACGGGCTTGAGCATCCTGATAAACAAGAACTACAGTAGGATTTGCGCAGCCATGCAAGAACTGAATGTCGTGGACATGCAACTCTTCCATTCTAAAAGAAATTATTTCAGCAAGACATTAAAATGGCACCCGAAATACAATTAAGATAATTTACAAAACAACTAGTACAATTATTCAGGGATATGATTCAGTAATTGCATGAAAGATGTTTTGCAATAAAACTCTATTTGCAAGAATAGAACACAGTGTTTCATTTTTGCTCTCGTTTAAAAAATTTATAAACATAATGATTTGCTATGGCCATTTTTGAAATTAAACACTGAAACTTTAAATATTCCTTACACTGGGATTTGTTTGCTGATAATCATGATACTATTTTTTCTACTTTGCTGTTATAGATAAATTTGAATTATTCTTGTGGTAAGCCATTAGTTATCAGAAGGATTAAAAGAAGGACATACTGTCCTACAGCCAGGAGAAAAACCCTGAGCAGGGTTGCCTCAAATAGATGAGCCAAAGAATGGAGGGATACTGATATAAAATCAACCACAACATTTGGCAACCTAAGCGCACTTCTGTTATGCAAGGAATCTGTTTTCAAACGAAGTACAAAAAGAAATGAGACTTCCGCTGATTTTATCTGAGGCCAAATGAAATAAAGCCCTTTCCTTCACCCCCAATATGCAGTGGAATATCCTGTTTCCATAAAGACCGCCAAAGGCATGCCTGGTGTCTAGGGTTTTTCTTGTGGCGTTAAGATAGTAACCACTAGGTGTGTGGTAACACAATCTGAGAATACGTCTAAAATGATGTTGGTTGTAAATCCAAGTGGCATTTCTGTCTTTTCATTTGAAGTCCCAAATCATGCCTTCACCCTACTTAATCTGTTTTTGTGGAAAATAACTGAATCAGTAGCACTTAAGGCAGTAGCGAATCCAGGATTTGGGTCTGGGAGGGGCTGAGGTCATAAAAATTTTGTATCGTCATAACGAACATCATGGCTTATGTAAACCAAAACACTTTAACTTTACTCAACTGACAATAATAATAATAAAAAACAATGCAATACTTTCGATAATTTAATAAAAATATGCAATGAAGTAACTAGGCAAAAAAATGTCTTTGACCGAGTCAGCACTACATGTACAACCAGAATGACTAGAAAAATAGAAAAATTTTCGAGCCTGTCCAGCCAGAAAGCAATGTTGCCCCGTTTTTTTTAATAAAATCAAGATTTTTGGCTTAGCTCTGAGAGGGCTGCAAATCAAAAATAAGTCCTGCAAATGTTATTAATTTGAGTCATTTGACTCTTAAGCATGCTTACACCCTTAACATTATTGATAAAAGCTTCTTTGCATAGACAAATAGTTGGAGACGGAGGGATATGAAAGTAGGGGGTACGCAAAAATAAAAATACTAATCAAGGGCTACACGAGGGAAAAAAGGTTGGGAACCCCTGCTCTACATTAATGTATGATATAGCGAGCAATTCACAGATAGAATGCATTGTAATCCAAAAATATATTCTAAAAAATTTCATTTACAAGTAAAACATAAGACAATTCCATAACAAAATTTGTTTCAATTCTTTTTTAGGCCAATCATTAATAAAAAATCTAAATGTACAAACCTCAAATTAAATGCTTTCAATTCTTTCATCTCCTTATCAAGGGGTATAATTTTGAAAAGACCATCATATAATCTCAAGCCAATAATCCTGCACAACGGATCAATGATGCCAATACTTCCTGTCTCGGATGGTCTAGCTATAGCATCCTAGTCACAAAAAGAAATTTTATATAATGCATAGGAATAAATAAATACATTATTTTTTAAAGCAAGTAAAGCAATACATACAGAAACATTGCCATGAGCTCTAGTAATGATCTCCAGATTTCCCCCATCATTAATACATTCTAATATAGCAGCACTGTATTTATGAGTTAAGATGAAAAGTAAGTCCTTGCTTTCCTCCTGTAAAAGAAATTTCATAATCAAGATTATTATTCAATTAATGCAATAAAGGTTAATTTCTATTGTTATAAATAAAAATCACTCATTAAAAATTCATGAATGAAAGTTTAAAATGAAAAAGCAGTTAAGTATCCATTAAAAGTACTTTTATATTCATTAAAATTTAATTCCTTTTAATATTTTTATTCATAAAAATTAATTCCTTTTTAATTTCATTAAAAGTATTAATAGCCAGTAACATATTACAATAATTCAAAATTTTTACAAATTGTTAAAAATTGCAAATTATATTTAGTGAATATGTGAAAAAGCATAAAGGAGTCATTCTATTGAACTATTCCATATATTCATATCAAACTTAAGGCTTTATTACCTTAGCAAATGAAGATAAAATTTTTTAATATAATTTACAGATATTTTTAACACCAACTAAGGTCTGATAAATATACAAAAGGCCTTAAAAGGAACTTCATATATAAAAAAGGTAATTTATCACCAAATAAATAGGTAATATTTTCTTGATGGATTTTCAGTTCACTTCAGCGTAAATCATTCTTGTTTTTTTATAGAAAATCAATCCTCAGTATATTTGTATATATATAGATTATATACAGGAACATAACAGAATACAACAAATTTCATTTATTCGAGTTACTTTTAAATCTATAACAATTTCTTTATAGTGTTTTTTATAGGCATTTATTTGCTATCATAAGTAAGATTTCATTATATTATCTTTAGTTGTATACAATCTGAATATGCATAAATATAGATCAGTTAGAAGGAAAAAAAATTGCCACAAAATAAAATTTTCCATTTTTGTTTCGCTCGAAAGATTTAAAATTGCATATATTTCTTCAAGAATATACCATCACAATTTCTGTTGGCACCATTGGAGAGCAAAAGAACAATAGCATAACCTAAATAGGCAAACTTCTAATACTTTTTTTTATGCCATTGATTATTATTGTAAAATTCTAATTTTTTATACTGTTTCTTACAAGTGAATGATATATTGATTGAAAACTGAAAGCTTTTCAAAAACATTCAATTCTGCCTTATCAAAAGTTTCATTTTCCCCTACCTTATATAAATATCGTTAAAGTACAATTTAATTGCTAACATATCTGAAATAATCTTTAAGGGGAAAAAAGGGGTCTCCCTTTTTACAGCCCATTAAATTTGGCTAAATTCTGAAGATGATTTTTTTCATTTTCCATGTAAAAATGAAGTAAAAAAAATATTTAATTTTATTTAAACACTGGATTTATATTCCTCATATAAATAGCTTCAAATTGGTACCCAAATTGTTGAATTTGAACCACTATTTCTCAAGTTATTGCAATTTTTCACAGTAGTGACAAATCCAAGATGGCCAAAATTTGGTAAAAATTACCGTTTTTCAAATGTCCATATCTCGGTCAATAATGGACAAAATGTTTTACAAATTGATATATGAGGATTTCACCACCATAAGTTTTAGTGGTAATTTTTTTAAAAAAATCTGTTACTATGGGGCAACAAATTTTTCTAATATTGGATGTCTTCACATGGAATAACTCGGGAGAGAAAGTATAATGAATTACATTTAGGTATAAAAATAGTAATGAAAAAATTATACTTACTGGAGGGCGAAATAATTTCATCACAGTTATGCGCCCATATATACCAATCTCTTTAATTGGCCTCAATCCTTCAGGAGATACCAAATAAATTTCCAGGCGTGTATTTTTAGCCAGTAACAAGTTCAAGTCATCAGGTGATGTAAAGTTACCTGAAAGAATACAATTAATATTATAAAATTACAAACATTATCATAAATAGCATTTGCTACATCGGATTACAGATTACTCCATAAGGGATGCAAGACATGCTACAAAAGTCTGCTAATTAAATTTTAAAATATTAATCTCTCTATGTGCGGATATATTAACAATAATTTAAACCCCACAATACTCATCTTTACTAATAATAAAATAAGTGCATGTGTTGGTGCTCGACAGGCCAGATAATTCGAACTAGAGTAAAAAAATTTGGCACTTTGGAGGGCGAGAATGATCACCACAGAGCAATTTTTTTTTCAAAGTTTTAATTAGAATTTTAGTTAATTAAAAATTCTGTTAATTAGTTCACCAAAATTGTTTTAGTTAATTGACCAAAATTGCTGCCTTTCTTAGTGATATCCTTCAAAAATATCACACAAAAAGAATATTTACACCATCTTAAAATTAAAAAAATATATATTTTCAATGAGACCAATTTACCTGTCCAAAATTTTCCCTAATTTTAACAGATTTTTAATTGCGTATTTCTCACCCATTGTTATGAGTTAAGAAATGAAGATTCTGCTTATTTTATCATATCTTATGGTAATATCGTAATAAATTACACTTTGTTTTTTTCATTTCACAGGGATGAGATTGGCAAAAAAGCAAAAAGTCTGAAATCATATGCAAGCAAAAAATTTGTACCATAATTTATACATGAAAGATGTTTTAAGAAATAAAACATCAGAACATGTAACATGATGAAAATATTCCACTATAATAATTAATTATTTATAATTCAGTATGCATAAATAAGAATATTAAATTATTATTAAATCATTTACATTAAAAGTTAACAAACAAGTTTAACACATCATCAGGGGCATCAGAAAATACAAAATTAGACATTAAAACATATTTACCACCTGAACATCACTGAGATGCAACATTCACCCAACAGAAGACTGAGAAGAATTATATTTAATAGCCTTTTGATAAAAGTTAGCTCAAAAAATAAATAAAAATAAGGACAAATAATTTCTTTTGCTTCATGCAATTGTGTAAAGTGTATTAGCTCTTTATAAATTATAATAACATATCACATACTGAATTCTGTTTTATTTCTTTTATTTTTATACATTTTTGCAAAAGTAACAGCATAATGATTTTGCACCTTATAAAGTGAGAGGGGCCAGTTGCAATGACAGATTCATTTAGCATTATTGTTATTTGAAACATTTCCTTAATTGTTAAAGAAGTGGTTTTCTTTCGTTTTGTTATTTGTGTGGCTTTTGTTGGTAACAGATCTCCATTAACATGTTTCACCCCTTGTTTTGGAGGGCTCCTATCTTTGACAGATTTTCCTTCAATAAAGGATGTGTTTGTATCCTCTGCAAGCTTATTTTCAGTAGAGGCAAAAGTTTTTGCACAATCTTCATTAGTATCTCTTTGTTTATTGCTGGCATAGTTGCCGGGACTACATTATCTCTAGAATGTCTAGGTAAATCATCGGTTTTATTTTTTACTTTGAGAAGATTTCTTTTTATGTCTTATTCTCTTCTTTTTTGCTGCATTTGCACACAGCTTTTTAGCTATCTCTTTTGACAGGAGTTTTTCCCTTTTTTTGATGCAGTTTATTTGTTTTTCCATTTTTTTTTATTTCTTCATCTTGGTACGCCCTCAAGATGACCTTAAGTTTTTAACTAATTTTTTTTGACATGTTCATGCAAAAAAAAAAAAATTTTTTTTTTTTGCAAAATATGCCACAGAGGTTTTGTTTTCTGCAAAAAGGTGGTAATTAATACTTTGAATGGCACAGAATATGTTGGAATGTTCATCCTTGTAGAGCTTGCTGATATAATGTTGATTCTTCAGTAGAAGATGAAACAGCTAGTTTCCTAGCCGGTGGAGTTAAGCAGAGTGGTCGAGAATATTTTTCCAGAATTTTCTTTCAAAAACGGAAGACAGAAAGGTTTCTTTTCTTTCTGTAAAAGCGGAATTTTCGGAAGAAAGGGAAAATTTTTGCGGCAGGGAAAAAAAGAAAAACAGAAAACAAATTTTAAAAAATGGAATTTTGAGAGAAAAAAAAGCAAAATTTCTCCAAAATAACAAAAAAGCGGAAGAATCTCATCCCTGATTTCATAAAAATTTATGTGAAATCTTTAAACAAAGTCCACAAGACATTTAATATATTATGAGATTTCACCAATAAGATAAATGAATATGGATGCTGTTCTTTAATTCTTTTTATCAACATGTTTTAATTCAGCTAACATGCTGCTAGACATAAAATATGCCACACCATTTTATTGCTGTAATCAACTGCATATAATCATGAAAAATAAGATTGTGAAGTTGGCAATGACTCCATTAGGGACCTTCGTGAACAGGAGCAAGTCTACTAAAATAATACGGCTTAAATCTCTATCACAATTTTAAGTTTAAAATTACTTTGTTAAAGGAGCCATGAATTTTAAATTATGCATAAGAGATTCAAATAAAATTAAACACACATTCCAGTAAACAAGCTGGTAATCAAAGATAGATAGCCTTTAGAACTTTTCTTCCATTGTTGAAAACTATGGAATAAAGATTCTGATCATTAGCGAGTTTATCCTCCAAGATATTGCACAAGTTATAAAACATTCACTCAGTAGTATATACAAAACTTTAATGATTCTACTTACTATCCTTGATATTTTTTTAAGAATATGTTTCAATTCAGTATTTTATGAGTAATGGTAATGATGTTTTGATAATTGAGGCAGAAAATTTGGATATAATCATGCTACCTGTTTGGTGAAATGAGTTGTACAGGTTTTAGAATGTCATATGGAGTAGAATCGGACAGTATGGTTGTAGTCAATGCCCGAGAAATTTTTGTTTTGAAATTTTTGTTAACTCTAGCAGCATAACTGGCTACAGGAGTTGGTGGAAGAATTTAAATAAACCGTTATCTCAAGATAAGAAACTTCCTTACTTATTTTATCTAAAACAATTTCTTTGATGTTATTGAAATTTACAAACATATCCTGTACAGAAATTCTGAGAGTTGTCATAACCAACTTCCTCACAATAGGAGAATCTAGTGGCAGGAAGATTTTGAATGTCAAAAACACTGACAATGAAAGCATTGCAAGAGACTGGAAACACAGACAACTGCGTTTACATTTCCTAACTGCAGGTCTTCATTTCAGTTCAATTTAATATTTTAGAAAGAAAAAATAAAATTTTTACTCTTATATACAATCAAATCCATATACCCTGAAATAGAATTTGGTATTTTTGGACAATGGGAAGTTATAATGAGCTGCTTTGTGTCACGGTGCTCTCCATCTTTTGGTATTATAATATGGTGAATATGAACGATTCATTGAATTTGCAATTCTTTAGTTATTTCCACCATTATCCACAAAAGCTACCCATAAGATATTTCCCCTTGTTGGATGTACTCTGACAGTAACATAAATGCTAGCAAGTGCTCGCAAGTTACAAGTTACTAGGCTTGCTTTTCAGCATCTATCTCTACTAACCAGGGTGGCCATCATTTTTGCTGTTTCAGTTTCCGTGACTTTTCCCTGACATTTCCAGGTTTTATAAAAAATTTCCCTGACTTTTTTCGGAGGTAGCCCATCAACCGTAGAAAAAAAATCACCTGCACATTGGCCATACTAAGTATTCATTCAAGTCAGTATGGTTTGAATAAAAAAAGCAAAATGTTTGAAAAAAGAACATTTATTTAAAACTTTTAAACCATAAAATAACTAATACATCTTTACAATGAACAATTCTACTGTACCGAATTTTCCAGGTTTTTCTGATTAAAAATATAAACTTAAAAATCTTTAGGACGATCAAAATCTCAATAAAAATATAACGTTGCAAAATAAATCATAAAAAGGCAGAGAAAAAAAATGTAAGAAAACAATCTTTTACTGATGTTTATAAATTAAAACACAGAAGCATAATATTCTGTCACGAATGGAATCGAATGGTTTGCAAAAGAAAAAAAGCAACTTTTTATTCCAACCAACTTCCTTCAATATGGCTCAAAATGAACAATATATAAAGAGAAATAAATAAAATAAAACATCAAAGACAAAAAAATAAAGTTCGCGAAAATGGGGGGGGGGACCTGGTTACCATTTAAAATTTAAAAAAAAAAAATACTGTGGCGTCAGCTCCCCTCTTGTGCTAATCCATCACTTTGCTAAATTTGATTTCATATATCAAAGATCTGGGCATGCGTAAAGAATGAAAAACTCGAACAAGCATACATAATACTAAAAAAAATTGTTCTTTTATATGTATGGGTAACGGCTGTCCCATACTTTGAAGATCCCATAGTTTATCAAAATGATCAGTAATCATAATGTTTCCCAACACTCAGAGAAAAAAACATACACAAAATAAACAAACAAACAAAAAATGCTGAAAGACAATATTAGCACTAATTTTCAAATACTTCATAATTCAATGAAAAAATCTCCAGAAATGGAAAAACACACTAATTCTGGTATAACTCCTATTTGATATTAAATCATTATAAAAGCAGGCAGTAGTGTGGATGCTAACTTGTAGACAGATAAAGAGAAATTTACGATCTCGTAAGCTATCTGAATCTCTTGCACATATAGTCACATACCGGTCTTCTTCCACATCTGAGTGTGATTATACTATAGATTTTCATCTCAAGAAATATCATCTAATTTAACTACCAAAAGTAACGCGATTCTGTTCATATAGTCCAGTCAACGAAGGTCCAAAATGTGGGTGAAAAAACACTAACTCATATAGTTTTGAAAATTGGTACACATGTTCGAGAGGGGATTATCATGAACATACAAAAAGTCCCCGTTCCTGGAGGGTGAGTTCGCGGTGCTATCTTGGATTTCATTCCTCTTTTTTAGTTTTTCCTGAATATCTCGAAAAATATTCAGTTTTCAAATTGCAATTGATTAAACAAATTAAAGAGCAAAAAATTCCCTACAAACATATACTTTTATTTTTTCTTCCAGCTTTAATAGTTTCCCAGATAATGGGTCTGAAAAGTTGCCGCCATCTTTGATTTCATCTCCCTTTTTTTAGTTTATCTTGAATATCTCGAAAACTGTTCAATTTTCAAATTACATGTAATCAGCAAATTAAAGAGCGTAAAATTCCCTACAAACACATGCTTTTATTTTTGTTTTTAGCTTTAATAGTTTCCGAGATAATGGATTTAAAAATTTGCCGTCATCTTGGATTTTATCCCCCTTTTTTAGTTTTTAATATCTTGAAAACTATTTGATTTTCAAATTACATTAAAGACAACAAATTAATGATCGTAAAATTCCCAACCAATGAATGCTTTTATTTATTTCCTAGCTTTAATAGATTCAGTGATATTTAAGAAAAACTAAAAAAGGGGGGGGGGATAAATTCCAAGATGGTTGCAAATTTTGAAATCCATTATCTCGGAAACTATTAAAGCTAAAACAAAAATAAAAGCATGCATTTGGAGGGAATTTTGCACTCTTTAATTTACTGACTACATGTTATTTAAGAATTTAATAGATTTCGAGATATTCAAGAAAAACTAAAAAAGAGGGATGAAATCCAAGATGGCAACAACTTTTGAGACCCATTATCTGCGAAACTATTAAAGCTGGCAGAAAAATAAAAGTACATATTTGAAAGGAATTTCACGCTTTTTAATTTGTTCAATCAATTAAGATTTGAAAATTGAATACTTTTCGAGTTATTCAGAAAAACTGAAAAAGGGGGAATGAAATCCAAGATGGCGGCAACCTTTGAGACTTATTATCTGGAAAACAATTAAAGTTGGAAGAAAAATATCAGCATGTATTTGTAGGGAAATTTATGCTCTTCAATTTGTTAAATCAATTGTAATTTGAAAACTCAGTAGTTTTCGAGATATTCTGGAAAAACTAAAAAAGGGGGATGAAATCCAAGATGGCGCCGTGAGCTTACCCCCCAGGACCGAGGACTTTTAGTATGTTTATCAGAAGCCCCTAACGAACATGTGTACCAATTTTTAAAACTATATGATTTAATGCTTTTTTCAAACTCTTCGTTGACTGGACTAATAGCCGAAATTTCGGTCCCTCGGAAATTTAAATGTAAACACCTCGCCCCCTGGCGAGGTGTTTACATGAACACGAATGGCATTCGTTTTTGACTGTCAGTAAATGACTGATTTTCATTGTTTGCCAATGGTGTTTCATTCTATTTATAAAAAAAAGATCAGCGAATTGTCGCCTGCAATAAGAATTATCAAAATAAAAAAAATTCCAGGTTTAGAATAAATTTCCCTGACTTTTCCCGGTCTCCCGAAATTCCCTGACTATTCCCGGTTTTCTAGGTTTCCCGGTCGGGTGGCTACCCTGCTAACAAGCCACCAGAATGAAGTTTGAATGATACATCATCTAGGTATCCAGATACAGCCTTTTCCACCAAAAAGGGCAACACTGCATCAGATGTATCTTTTATTTGATAATATTCATTGTACAATAAAAAAATTGTTAAAAGATTCTATGGGAATTTTATTTAGTTGCAGCTTTTGTTTACTTAAAGGACCGGATGTCTTTTCCCCCATTGCAAGGAATTCAAGACCGATGGCATGGCTCACCATGGAGCCCAACGAAGAAAAGTAGTAACTGGCTCTAGACATCCCTAGACAAGATACTTATCTTGATGGTAGCCAAGATGTATATATGATTAGAAACAACACTGGGTAGCCATGGTATAGTGTGACCACTTTTAAAACCAAGCAACGAAAATTACCCTTTTGTTTGATCCCTAGCAGGCTAACTACCAGCCAATTAATACTGAACCGAAACACAAGGGACTACAACGCACCACTTATCTACAGGATTGCCACAAATGATCAACACGTGGGTATTTTACTGTCCATAAGAAGCTAGAAGCAAACAAAGTAGCCGTAAATCCCACCCCCTTCTCACTCGGAACTCAAAAATGAATAGGGACATTAAAATGCTTATTTACACAGTCTATTTGTGTCCAATACTCACTTACGTCTGCTCTATATGGGGTTATGTAGCAAAGACTTATCAGGCAAATTTGCGGAGGAGCTTGGTACATGACTAAGGTGGACATCTGCAGAGCACTAAATTGCCCTTCTCTTAAGAAATTTGCCAAAAAAATAGCAGCTAAGTTTTACAATGACTTTGACAATCATGTAAATGATGCAATTAAAATTTATAAGCCAGACCCCAAGAATAAAAGGCCAAGGAATGTGCTGCTAATCTAAGAGCCATCCCCTTAATTTAATCCCTTTACCGGGCAATTTTTTTTAACTTAAAAAAACATCAGCGGCTTCGCTTTTAGCATAGCAGGAAACTAGTAGCTTCACTTTTACATTGAATGTTAGGAATCTAGGTTTTTTTAAAAATTCCGAAAACTAGAATTTCCACATGCAATGCCTGCGGCATTTCAAGCGTGTACCTGGCAAATTTTTTAACTTAAAAAATATCAGCGGAATACCCATAGCTTGGCTTATTCAATGAGAAACAAAACATACAGAATAACATGCATGGTACTTGGTACTGAACCGATATTCAGTCTGAAGAATTCCAAACAAAGTTTTATTCAAATTGGAATTTATCGACCAATCACATCGAAGAGTTGAACAAAATAGTCCAAACGATTGAGCACATGAGTGCTTGTTACTTCTTAAAAACATCTAGACGCATACAAAACAAATCTTCTCTCATTGCTGTTATTGGCGGCAAAGAGTTGGCGATCATAAGAGGAATGAAGTAAATGTGTACCGTAAACTCCACATAGACCAAACAAAGTAGCAACAGCTTCTCATGGAGAGAAGAAAGATCATACGAAGTAGAAGCTGGATAAAATGGAAAAAATAAACCATACTGAGCTTTTACATTTCCAAACTGCAGGTTTTTATTTCATTTTTAACTTAATATTTCAGAAATGAAAGATAAAATTTCTCTTTATAGAATATAAATTCTTGATGATTAACAAAATACACTTGGCACAACTAACAATCATACTCTCTTGAGAGATATTTCTAATTTCGCTCAACCAAAGTGTATGGTGCAGCGGCAAACTTGGATTTTCTTTGGCGAAAAATCGCTAAATGTGGTAAGCCAATGGCGGACTGTAACATGGCGGACGTTTGGCGAGTTTTTCATGGTTTGTCGCCAGCTTGACAAGAGATGTACTGTACACTTTGGTTTTACCTCTAATTCTACTGTAATAAATATTCTGAATTGAGAGATTTCTAATTCCGGTATTTTTCCATTAGCTGGGCGCAAATGTCGCCAATTGTGAACCAAACGCGAGCCAAGTCACCAAGCGAAGCGAATGACAACAGAGAATGGTTGTAAGAAATTTGGGGATTTTTCGCTTGCGCCCGGCTAACAGAAAAGTACCCTAATTCCACTGTAATAAATAATTTGAAGTGGAAGATTTCTAATTCTACAGTAATAAATAATTTGAATTGGAAGAGTTTTAATTCTATTGTAAAAAAATATTCTGAATTGAGAGATTTATCTAAATTCAAAGGTGATTATTTTACTTTTGAAAAATTACTAAAGCAGGATTTAGTTCTTTTAATAAAATGAAATGAAATAGAAACAAATCCAGTAATTTGTAGTAAAAAAATGTCAGTCAATTGCTAAATAATTCATTTCACGTCAAAATAGCAAATATGCATCAAGGAATACGTTACATCGACCTGGTATTTATGGTATCTTTTGCATAAAGGAAAGCAATGGTAGACATTTCAGGAATACACTATACATTATTTATACAGTATTTCAGTTAAATAAATATACACCACAAACCATTTTATATATGCATTGAAATTCTGAAAGTATTAAAGATGTTGTCATTGAACTTCTACGGTTGAAAACAATAATTGTTTACCACAAGCGAATAATCAGAATATATTTTTTAAAAACCGAAAGCGACAGATATAACTGATTATTAAATTTTTAAAAAGAAGTTTGTTTACTTTAAATTTTAAGGATAAACAGAAACGTATGCACTTAGAAAAACAAGTGGAACTAACCTGTCGCACATGCCACAACACTTGTAGGTTTATGAGCGGTAACAACATAATTGAACGACATCTTTCATAGAAGTCGTAAAATTCCCTAGATCATTTATTTATATCACAAAATATTGTAAGTACGATTATATTACTAAGCAGTTTCTGACCACCGTCATAAATTGTTACCGCCGAATATCCGAAGAAATTATAAATAAACAGCTCAATTTCAGATTTGGGAGCTTTTGCCGCTGGAGTTTAGATGTAGGAAGCTTGCTTGTTTACTGCACAGAGAAAGAGTATTCTACTTCTCTGTGGTTTACTGGCAACATCTAACATAAATTAATTTTTAATACCTTTTAAAGAAACAAGTAGAAATAAAATAGCTTTCAGTATTCAGATTTAAAAATATAAATAATTATCATTGAAAATGATATTTAGAAAAAATTTCAATGCCTCTATTTATTCTATATTCTTTCTCGGAACTGAACTGAAATGACAAGACAGACACAGATTGTTTTCATCTGTTCCATTCCGTGTTCGCGTTTTCAATTTTGCAGTTATTTGAAGACGTTTGCCGCCGTATGCATGTGTTTCTAATGTTGTAGAAATTTTCTGAATAGGGATCATGGCGAACAGCATCGAGATTCCTTTGCGAGATACGGAGGAGGTTCGTATAATTTATTGTTTGTGTTTTTATTTATTTATATTCGAACATTACTTATTTGTGTTAAATGATGACAATAATGTATCAATATTTAAATATACACTGATCATTTTTCTTCTGTGTCTGCTTAAGCTTATTTACGACAGTAAAATGTTATTTCTTCTCTAAATTATTGTTGAAGCTATTAGGTTGTAGTTCAGTAATTGTTTAAGCCACCTCTGTATGTTTTAATTAGATTAGATACTAAAAGTCATTACTTGGAAACTCAAAGTCATTACTTAGATACTCAAAGTCATTACTTAGATACTCAAAGTCATTACTTAGATACTCAAAGTCATTACCTAGATACTCAAAGTCATTACTTATTCTTTATACAGATGAGAAAGAACCTTTATTTAGAAAGTGTTAGTTTAACTTTGTTTAATCAGAACCTATTTAAATTTCAACCGTTCCTAGGTTTCAAATTTTTACAAACTTATTTCATATGATATTTTCACATTACCTTTGTTTGCATTTCAATTAGCATCTTCTTTATTCAGGGTGGCGACAGAATCAGGAAATCAGGGAATTTTATCGATTTGGAAAAAACGGGGAAATTCGTAAAAATATCTTAAAATCAGGGAATATTAATAGTTATTTGTTACTTGAGTTGAATCTATAAATTAGTATCTTATGTCTATTATACTAATTATTAGTATCTAATGTCTGTTATAAATTAGTATCTTATGTCTAGCATTATTTGTAATAATAAATGGAATTAAAAAAAAAAAACTTATATTCATTTATAAAAGCATAAGTTTTTGATTAAAGCAATTAATTTCTTATGATTTGTTAAAGAATAATGATTTGAAGTAATATTTTGGCAGTTTCTCTTGTTTAAATCTTTGCCAAAATATTTATTAATTAGGTACGTATAATTATACTATTTTTATATTTATGCTGCAACATGTTATTCTGGTACCGGTGCAAAGAGCACTAATTAGTTATTGAACTATTTTAAAGTTTTGAGCAAAGATCATAATAACCTTTAATGTTAACATAATTTAACTTGTGTTGCAAAGAGTAGTTTTAATGTTTCTTAGAATTCTTATGCAGTTTTAGAAGCAAAGTATTTGTTAAAATTCCCAGTATTTTTTACATATGAGAAATGTAATATACTATTTTAATAGATTTTTTTAGGATGTTCATTCCATTTTTTAAAAAATATTTCATAAAAAATTTTTCATATTTGATTACTGGTAAAAGTGTTTTTAATAATGTATATTGTACACATCTAGTGATTCTGAGTAGGGAGAAAGCCAGGAAACTAATATAATTAGTAACCGTAAATCAGGGAAATGTTGTAAGTTTAGACAGGGAAATTTTTTTCACAGCTTCTGTAGTCAGCCTGTTATTGTATCTTCTGGAAATTGTCCTTAAAACAGCATTATTTTACTTGTTATGAAGATACACTTTACAGTTAAATTTTACTCTACGGTGTCCACTTACTTCATTCTTCTTAGGATCGCCAACTCTTTGCCACCAAGAATGGAGAGGAGAGAACATTTGTTTTGGTTGCGCAATGATGATTTTAACAAGTGAGATGTGCGCATGCACGGAAATTGATCTTTTCGTCGGTGTTTTGCGCATGGCACAATATTACGATTCGTTTTGATTGGTTTGTTCCATTGATCTGTTTCATCTGATTGGTCGATTCAATCGAATTTGTTTTGTCGGCTGGATTTTTGTCTGATTTTATCATTTCGTTATGCGCGCTTCATACAGCTGTTGTTGATTATGGTATTAGTTCCCTTTCGAGGTGTGTGGATCAGGGATTGATAGCAAGTGTATACCAGTGTCCTAAGTGTAAACAGCAATTCGGCAATTAAAATAGGTATGTGAAGTTTTAACTACACTATTCTTGTTTTTGAACATTTTCATTCACTTTAGGTTCAGAACTCTGTATGTTATTCTGTGTTTTCGCTTCTCAATGAATAAGCGAAGCTACTAGTGTCCCACTTTGCAGAAAGTGAAGCTGCTGATGTTTTGTTTAAGTTAAAAAAAATTGCCCAGTACACGCTTGAAATGCCGAAGGCACTGCATGCTCAATCTCTCCTTTTGAAATGAAGCATGCACAGTAGAGCAATGAAAAGTGCACTGCACATCCAAAACAGTATTTGGCGACAGCAAATGAAATTGCGCCAAGAAAAATTGGCGAGAAGCAAGTGGGCACCGTAGAGTAAAAGTTTACCCACTTTACTTTTGAATTATATCAATGGGCTAAAAACTTCCAAGAAAGAACTACACAATGGCCAAAGGAAAACTTGAAGATTTAAAACATGTGTGGGGAGATTAGGGAATGTCTGGATGATCGCCAAGTAGTAAACAAAGCTAGGGATAGCTCACCGGAATGGGATACGCTGTGGTTTTTTAAATGTCAATATGCTTACTGGTGTTCTTTTTAAGAAATTGCATTCCTTCAAACATCTTACTTTCTATTCTTAATTGATAACATAACCTGTGGTGCTAGAATCACTGTATTTGATATTCTTTAAGAAGTTATGTTCCTTGAAGATACCGTTGCTTTATTCGAAATCAGAACATTTTCTTCATGATCATAAATAGCATCATACAGAATAATATGAGGGTTGCAGAAATTGTGAAAGCACCTCCTTTCCTTAAAGTTTGTAAGTAAAAACTGACATAAAAAATATTTTTAATGCAAAAAAATTATTCAAATTTATCTGCCATTTTTTAAATTATTCATTTATTCTTAATTATTTCCTCCCTTTCCTTTATTATTTATTTTCAAATTTCAATTTGTGAAAAAAATTCTTCTTCTGTGAAGTGATATTTAAAACTCAATAAACACTGTAGGTGCTGTGTCGTCAACAGTACTTTTATTAGTTAAGATTCATATTGAAAAAAATAATAATAATGCCTTATAAATGCACATACTCAACAGAGCAAATTGGGACAAAGGTAAAATACTTTACTACGAGGAGCTTTATCCCTCTACTAAGCGGTAAGAATAGGGAAATTTTTTAGATAATAAAAATTCTTTCATGCTTTTCGCTGAAACATTGAAATTTTCAAGAAAAAACTTCAATAGATTGTTGATGGATTTAGATATTTCTTGCAAAACCAACTAAGTGTTTAAAATTATTCATTGAAAAAGTTGGGCTGCTGCAGTTGCGAAGTCTCTAAACTTGAGCAAGCCTTGGTTTTAAGTATTATGAAATCAAATTCAAAGCAATTAAGCACAAAAAAAAAACAAAGTAAAACCTTAGTCACTAGATATGAGTTTTTATGACACTTGGAAAGTTATGACCAGCAAAGGTCTATTACAGCTATAACGTTCTCATTGTTGACACAAATTTCTAATTCAACCTTTTTGAAGGTTAAGAATAAAAAAAAAAAAGAATAGGCATATTTTGCATGCTCTGAAGTAAATTCTCATTTGATCGTAGCTAGTAAAAAAGTTTGTCACAAGAGAACAAGATGACAAAATGAATGTTATAAACTTTCTTTTGAATTTAACTATCAGGCTTTACACATATTTTCAAATCTATAATGTTCATTTTCTTTTTTTAATCTTTGATAGGTGATAGACCTTAAAATAGATCAGCTTCCAGATGGAGATGAAGTTTTAGGCATTTTAAGGCGAGAACAAGCCACTCTAAATATTTGGGTCCAGATTGCTGTAAGTATTATAATGTCATGTGTTAAAAAAGTACTAAACTTTTCAGATTCAATGAACTTTAATTAATGTATACTTGGATTTCAGGTTGAATATTATCGTCAAGGGAAGCTTGAAGATTTTGTTAAGATCTTGGATGCATCTAGAACAGATGCTAATATTGACTATCCAAATATGGAGCATGATCAGATGGCTGCATTGGACAAATTATCAGCATATTATGTTCAGCAAGCTAGTAAAGAAAAGGACAGGGACAGAAAAAGGGAACTGTTCACTAAAGCTACTCTTTTGTATACAACTGCTGATAAAATCATCATGTATGATTTGGTAATGAACTTTATTTGATTATTCTTTTTTTGAATGGTATTTATTTCCTATAATTTTTAAATCTCATTTATAGTATTTTATTTTGTTACTTAATGAAGTATGATTATAGAAAGAAAATGTGATGGTTATTTTAAAAATAAAAGTTTTCTGTTTTAAAACAATTTAAAAACTAATTAAAATATGATTCAACTTAAGAAAATACTCAGGATTTTATTTCCTCTATCATATGGCTTTTTTAGTTTCTTTATTATCATAATGAAGAAATTGATAATTAATTTCATTGTAATTGAAACATTTAGCTTACATAACTTTTGTATAAAATGCTATAATGTACCAAAATACTGATATCCAAATTTGATTCGATGCATATATATAAGCACCAAATAGTAATATTATGAAGCAAGAAACTACTAAAAAGGGATGACAGGGAATGTTGTCATGTAGGAATTAGATTTTTTAAAAAAATTATTCAAATATTTTAGAAAGTTTTTGGAGGAATTCAATGTTAGTAATGAGTAACTTTTCATTCAATATTAAGGAATTTGTACTTGTGTTAAGCATGTTGTGCAGCCGACAATCTTGTAGTGACTGATATAAATATAATGACATAATCACAATATCCCTGATGTCCGATTTGTAAACATAGAATACCAAAGGATAATTATTGATTTTGAAAAGAAATCAACATGTATGTTAATTTTTTTATATATATATTGTTTTGAATTAGAAGTCTTTTATCTCAAATTTAAGGCTAAATGTTACCTATACAATAATCGTGAATTAATAATTTTGGTAGTTATGTAAGGTATTAATTAACTGAATTTAATCAAAATTCAGAAATTTTTTGATGAGTTACAATTTTTCAAGGTATTTTGTGATAGAAAAATTATTCTAGTTATCATGCATTTTTTTATCTTGTTTTGCTTATTTATTTATTTTTTTAAATTTTTCTTTTCTCTTAATGGTCTATTTACTTACTTATAAAATATTTTAAAAAATGCACTTCTAAAAAAATAAAAATAACTGCTTTATTTGAAATTTTTGTATAAGTTGTGTTATATGAATTATTAACACTCATGTCCATCATATCTACATCTATGGAATTCATGATAACTTTTATAAGTTTTCAGTTTTTTTATGTTTATTCCTGTATTTGTTTAATTGAGAATCATTGATTTTTTTCTTTATTCTTTTTTTAGGATCACTTATTGGGAAGAGCTTACTTTTGTTTGCTTGAAGGTGATAAAATGGACCAGGCTGATGCCCAATTTAATTTTGTATTGAATCAAGTAAGTTTTGTATTTTGTTGATTATGTCTTATGATATCATTTTCGTTTTTTAAAAAATGCATGCTGTGAAATGTGTGACCAAAAAATGTATACACACTTTGAATACTATTAAATAATTAAAACATTTAGCAGTTTTATTATTCAATTTACATAAATATAGATTCTTGTTAGTTTTGGAATTAAGGACTGTTTTTGTCCAAGCACAGCTAATAATGTTGACCAATGGAATTGTAAAGTTACCAAGCATATCAGTGCATATGTTGGCACGTCCCCTTTCAGAGATTGCTTTCAACTTGTTGATTATTGCTTGTATTCAGCACTAAACATAGTTTCAGGTTCCTCACAAAATGAAATCTATCTGGGTGAGATCTGGTGAACATTTGGAGTATTCAGTGCTGTCTCTTTCCCCTAACCATTTGTTCATCGGAATTCCATTGATACAGGTCCTTGTATTGTATTAGTAAATGATGAAATGCTGTATCCTTCTTGAAGAATCGATATTCATTCCCTAACATCGTTTGAATGTATGGCATAGTGCATTTCCATTCTAAATGTGTGAGGTTATTACTTCATCAGTCATGGTATGCTTAAAAGAGAAAGGTGCCATTAGTTAAAACATTGAAAAAACCACTCAACATCATTAACAGCTGAAAAAAAAATGTGTTCCACTGTTAAACAAAGGTGTCAATTGCTTTGCCTTTTTATTTATTGATAAGTATTGCATTAGTGTAAAAAATTGTAATATTCAGGAATGAGAAAGTTACATGGTTAATTTGAGTTATGGAACTTGAATGTATTCTATAAAATGTTTATGTGTTAGTTATTCAAAGTGTAAATACATTTATAAAGTCGAAAATGCTTTTGTTGTAAATAAATTTTCTAATCTTTTTTCAGTCTATAAACAACATTCCTTCTTTACTTGGAAAAGCCTGTATTGCATTTAATAAGAAGGATTTCAGAGGTGCCTTAGCTCTGTATAAAAAAGCTCTTCGAAACAACCCAAAATGTCCAGCAGAAATTCGACTAGGAATGGGGCATTGTTTTTATAAAATGGGAAAGCTGGATAAAGCCAGGTATCTTTTTTTTTTGTTTTGTTTTTGTTTCTGTATTTTATCTGTGATTGTCATCTGAAAGCTGTGATTCTTCTGATTTGGAGAAAAATGTAGTCAACCTTAAACTACTTCTCTGTTTTTGACAGCTACCAAAATCAGTGCATAATGTGTCAAGCAGCAATTTATCACAAAACTTGCAACATCAACATTAGGTTTTCATATTTAGAGCTTTTGTGCATATTTTGGCAGCTTCTTGCTAAAAAATAAGTTACAAACTGTTAGAGTATAAAAAATTAAGAAATAAAGAATTTCAGTCACCTGAAATAAGAATTATTATAAAATTACGATTTTTATTTTTTAAGTTTTTACTCAGAGTTTTAAAAAACAATGTCACATATTTCTTTCAATTGATTAAAACTAAATGTTGAATTATCTTCTAGCATTCTTTTACCCTAATTATTATAGCATAGCAATTTAAAAATTACTTTCGGAGGTGCTTTCAATCATAATCTGAAAGAAACTTTTACAACAAAAAAAATGCTGCATTGCATTTTTAAAACAAATTAAATGCATGAGATTGATTTTAAAATCGATTCCAGTAAGGAATCTCGCAAATTAATTATTTTCTAAAAAATTAAGATTTCTTTTGACAGAACAAATTAATGTCCATGTATGATCTGTTTACTTAATAGGATGGACTGAAAAAAATCAATTTTTTTTTTTTTTCATGTTGCTATACTGCAGAAAAGTTGCTAATGGGTGCGAAATTAAACAAGGGAAGAAAGTAAGGAAATTAATCGATATCTTCTGCTCGTGCATCGGCTCAAAATCAGTCCATAATTTCTGGGGGCACGCTCTCTTCAAGATTGACAAAAATATGTGAAATTACTTCAATATGCAATTTTCAATTCCTAACTCTCAGCATAATCATTATACGTCATCTTCTCGATGAATTGCAACAGACAGGCCCGTTGTACCGGGCTTGCATGCACGAATGCGGCCAAACACGGGCAGCTGTGACCACCCTTAAAAAAGCACAGACTAGGCGAGGGGCTCGTTTTTCCCCTTCAAATGTTGGTAATTTGCTTCAAAGAAAAGTTGGCGAGTCACAAAATGTGAATTGTGGAGCTCAAGTACACAGAACATCAATCAAATATTTTTGTAGTGCTCAGAGTTTGATTCGGCAATATATGTTATTGTTCAATGCACAAGAATAAAATAAGACCTCTGAAAATTTTTTGAAGGTGATAATAAAAAATCTAAATATACTAATGGAAGACGACTCGGGAGATACAAAACCATAGTTGCAAAAAATTCTTTCCTGGACAACGACCCCTTTTATGTTTATTTCTTTACGTCAGAGGTAAGCAATGGTAACAATTTTAACATTTTGCAGGAGAGCCAGAAGAAATTACAGAGCGCAATGAATCGCTTGCTGCATTTCGTTTTTTGATAGCAGGGTGTTTTTTTTTCTTCAACTTACATCATCATATTCAACTTGCATCATTCATACTTTACAAATCCGCCTCGATAATGCAAACGCAATAAAAATATCGAATTCAGCAAAATTGGTTTATGATAGTATACCTTGGAAGCTCAATTTTGATATGGGTTGATTAACAAATAAGAGGAGGCCATTAATCCCCTTTAACTGCGGGTACTTATAAATGTGGTTTATAAACCACATCCGCAATTAAAGGGTTAGCAAATATATATGATGCCTCAGTACTGGCAACTAATCTTGATATTAACATAAAATTTCCTTTGAATAGCCCAAAAATAAAGTTGTTCTTTTCTATTATGAATGCATAGATGAGCAAACAGAAGATCCAAAATCATTATTTAAGGTTGAATTTTACGTAACAGTTGTGGATACTTCTTTGGATTTCATTCAAGAAAGATTTAACTCCTTAAACAAATGTAAAACATTATTTAAATTTGTAGCTGAATTCAGGAATATGTCCAAAAAATGACTTAAAAAGCTCTTCTGCAGATTTTGATATTTCCTTAGAAGATTTTAATGGCGATTCAGTATATAGGGATATTAATGATGATGATTTGTATAATAAATTAATATGAAATCAATGATGATATTAGTGACCCTTTAAAAAACTTGGAATTTATTGAATCAAATAATTTAATTACATCTTTTTCCAACTTTTCTGTAGCCTTGAAAATATATTTAACCCTATCAGTCACAGTTGCAAAAGGCAAAAGAAGTTTCACTGAACTAAAAATAATTAATTGTTATTTAAGATCATCGATGTGCCAAGAGAGATTGAGTAATTAGGTTTAATTGCAATAGGGAAAATTTTGTTAGAGGAAATTAACTTAAATGACACTATGGAAAATCTTGCAAGTAAGAAAGCAAGGTGAATGCAATTTTAATTCAATATTACTTCATGGAATAACTTTAATACATTTAATTTAATAAAAAAAGCGGTTGCTTTTCAAATTATTTTACTGTATATGCATATTCATATTTTGTTTTCCTATAAATATTTCTCATATTTGTATTTGTGATGTGAAGAAATGGACTTATGCTTAATTTTGTATTTACAAGAATATAAGGGGACATCTTTTTGAGAAAATTAAGTCTATAATAGAAATTCGCTTTAGATACAGAATTTTACTGATAAATTAATTAAACTTGTCACCAATTCATTGAATGCGTAAGTGAAGTTTTCTTCTACCAACAAAAAATTATTTTTCTTGTTAACATTAAGGAATTTTCGAAATTTTTTTATTTTAAATACTCTGGTTCAGAAAAGAAGTGAAAATATTAGAGGGTGATGAGGTGGCCAAAATTAATGGCATGATAACTGCTTTGCCTCTAGAACTGGGCCTGGCAACAGATCTATGTATTTGCATGAAAAAAGATTATTTAGTTCTAAAAATATATCAACTTCATTTATTTTCTTTGTATATTGTAACACAATGTAAAACTAAACTCCAAAATTAAGATATTATTTGTTACTTAACAACGAATGGCAAGAATGCAGAAAATTAACAGACCCTTTAAGGAAATACTATAGTTATAAAGACTTCCTTATGTATCTTAAATTTCTTGCATGGAATTTTGCTCTTTCTTCTCACCAAATGATACTTGGAAGTCTGATTTATAGGAAATTTCAGACATTGCAGGTAATAGCGTCGCTTCTAGACTTCCAAAAAGTTTTCACAATGCTTCTGATCAGTGCTGCCCTTTAGATTTTGAGGGCCTGGACACAAATATGGAATTAGGCTCTCGTAAATAAAGTGTTTGTAGTTTGAAGTATATGATTTCTCAAAGAAAAATTAGGATATCAATATGTGAATCCATCTTCTAATTAGAAAAAAAAATATTCTAAGCTATCCTAAACTCTTATTATAACATAAAAATGTAGAGGTTCAATTTTATTCACAGTGAGAAATACTACAAATGATTAAATATGCTATGGGTAATTTTCCATGTTGTTATCTGCTGTTCAATTATTTTTAATATAGGCCACTACAATTTATTATTATTTCTTTTATGTCAAAGGTTTTGGATAGGTGCAGGAAATAAATTTGGCTGTATATTGTAATTTACTAACGATTTCTGATCTACATATAAAGTAGCTGGGTGCAGTGTCCAATAGCCCCTGGGCATATGCCTAGCTGACCGATCCAACTGGCCATAAATCCTCTACAACATGAGTGGCCTCTCAACTGCTTATGTGTAACATAGAAACATTCCATTCAGATACTTCACTAGACCGAAGTGGGAGGAACTGATTTCACCATCATTAATATCTTGCAACAGAGGTGAAGGAGTTAAATTGCAATCATTCATTTGAATAATTTCCATATACTTCGTGGTTAAAAAAATTGAGTTTTGGCTTCCTGAAATTTCTGATAGTTTTTTTCTTTTTTCGACTGATTGCCTAGTCTTTAAAATTTGTTTAATGTCCAGTTCTCTGATGTATTTTCTTTCATCCATTGTCCTGACCAGAATTATATTTTCAGTACAAGTAAAAAAATACATTCCATTCGTTTACAGGATCAATAGATTTAAGAAAGTTTTCAGAAAGATAGCTAGTTGTGTCAATTCCTTTTAACATGTTCTTTGGGCTCTGTGAACTATTTCCTGGTTTTAATCTGCCATAGACGATTTTAAAACAAGTTTCTTTTCACTTAATTAACTTGCCAAGGACTTTGTATGCTGTCAACCACCTGGAATGTGATAATTGGGTATGATTGCAAACAGCCAAAATTTCAATAAATTTTTGGCGCTTTTATGGTAGCTTCAATATTTGGAAGATATCATTGATCCTTACTGAGCGCTTTTTCATCAGCATCAGGGTTATTTCCGAGTTTTTCCGTAAATCAGACTTCCAAGTATAATTTGGTGAGAAGAAAGAGTACAATTCCATGCAAGAAATTTAAAAGACGTAACTATGTCGTAAATCTAGAGTGTTTCCCTTAAAGGTATGTTAATTTTTTTATTTTCTGCATTCTTTCCATTCATTTTTAAGCAACAAATAATATTGTAATTTTGGAGCTTAGTTTTGCATTTTGTTACAATAAACAAAGAAAATAAATGAAATTTATATATTTTTGGACCCAAATAAATTTTTTTCATGCATATTCATTGATATGTTGCAATTCATCGAGAAGATTATGTATAATGATTATGCTGAGAGTTAGGAATTGAAAATTGCATATTGAAGTAATTTCACATATTTTTGTCGATCTTGAAGGGAGCGTGCCACCAGAAATTATGGACTGATTTTGATAAAATAAACTTTATTATTCTTAAAATCAGTACTTAGCAACAAATGTTAAAATAAAGAGAAATTTTAAAAATTCTCAAAAAATAGTGGATTTTCATCAATTCTCACAATTTTTAAGGCTGATGTGCGAGCGGAAAATATCAATTAATTTTCTTATTTTTTTACTTCATTTAATTTCTCACCCTTTAGCAACTTTTCCACGGTATAGCGACATGAAAAAAAAAAATTTCTTTTGGCCCACCCTATTACTTAATTTTGTTACTATATCTCCCTTTCTTATGATAAGCATATAAAATGCAGTTAATGATCTTTTAGCAAACATACAGTGGCACTTTAATTTAGTAGTTAGGAAATGATATGAAAGATTATTTGCATTTTATTTCATTTTTGTTCTTATGGATTTATTTCTTGAACTTTTACAAATTTGTTAATATGTATTATATTTAATTACAGGCTAGCATTTGAAAGAACTTTGGCACTTGACTCTCAGTGTGTTGGAGCTCTTGTTGGTCTTGCTATTCTAGAATTAAACAATAAAACTCCAGAAGCTATTAGGAATGGTGTACAGATGCTTTCTAAAGCTTATACAATTGATTCTTCTAATCCAATGGTTTTAAACCACTTAGCTAACCATTTTTTCTTTAAGAAGGTAATGCAGCTTATTTCTTGGTTTTATTTTGTAAATAAACATCTGTATTTTCCTTCCGAATTCATAACTAAAGTTAATGAGGTTTCAACAAAGAGCAGTATAATATGGTAAAAGATAACTACAGAGATAAGTTAAAGGATACTCTCTCCAAATAAAATGAATTGCTTGATGAAACAGCCAACAATTATTCAAAATTAATTTTCCTATGATGAGCTATGGTGGTCTCAATTACTTGATTATTTTGATGAAACCGTAGGCATGTAAGGAAATAAAAGAGATTAATGGATTCTGCTTAGACTTAGCCATGTAAAAATTCAAGGGCTTGATCAGTGTTTAGCAATGCCAAAAGTGTTGAAAGTTTGACCATTCTATTAAATTTTACTTAGAAAGTATAACAAAGATGCCCATGTTTGTAATTTTATTCACCAAAGAGATCTACCTATCAACCGCATGTTCTATAAACTTGACTAGAATACTGGAATAATTCAATCGTGGAAGGAAAGGATAAAAACTTCATTTCTTTGGTGGATCTTAAACTTTTATTCTTTAATAAATTTACTATGTATTTTCTGACAGGGCATGAATCTTTTCCTTTTTCCCTTCATCATTTTAAAGTCCTCTCTTTTTATCTACTGGGAAATTGGCAACACCAGTTTTTATATTCTCAATTGCACTCATGACAGCCATGTTCCTTTAACAAACCATCTAATTTTTTTTAAAAAAAAAGTTAGCATCATAAATAAATTTAACCAAAAATTGTGTGTATAAGTCATGAAAACAAGATGTAAATGCAATATTATATCTTGCATAAAGTTATATAAGATGTAATAATATGTCTTTATATCATATAAAGATATAACATTGTTATATCTTTTTAAAGCTGTTTTTTTATTTATTTTCCAGGAATATACCAAAGTACAACATTTAGCTCTCCATGCTTTTCACAATACTGAAAATGAAGCTATGCGAGCAGAGAGTTGTTATCAGTTAGCGAGGTCATTCCATATCCAAGGAGATTATGATCAAGCTTTTCAGTATTATTATCAAGCAACACAATTTGCATCACCATCATTTGTTTTACCTCAGTATGGTTTAGGTCAGATGTATATCCACAAAGGAGATATGGAAAATGTAAGTGGTTTTGAAAATTTTTAAGTTGATTGTGTTTTATTATTTTTTTAAATTAAATATTTTTTCCCGTGTCTTTTGTGTATATGCAAGAAAAATATGCTTACTAATGCTTTATATTTTGTACATTTGCTGAATATTATTTCTGTTCTGTTTTTCTCTATTACATTGTATTTTTTAATAGGCGGCTCAGTGCTTTGAAAAAGTTTTGAAAGCACAACCTGGAAATTATGAAACTATGAAAATTCTTGGCTCTCTTTATGCCCACAGCCCAAATCAAGCAAAAAGAGATCAAGCTAAGGTTTGGAATCCTTGCTTTTTCTTAAATATTATTTTACTTAATATGTATGTCTATTTATTTATGCTTGATGATTTTCTACAAAAGTTACAGTTTTAAATCTTCAGAATAGTAGTTAGTTTTGTAAACTAATATGTAGTCAGTTTTAGCAATTATAATAACAGAAAATGGACTATTAAGTCTTATGTTGCTGTGCAGCTATAGTTATGTATTGTTTATTTTTAAAAATCTGCTTGAAATATAGGTTCATGCTATGAATATTCAATATCCTACTTTTTTCTCATTCCTAATAAGTATGAATTAGGCATTAATAGAAGTTGAATAAAATGACTAATTTCTGTTTATTCATCTAAAAAAAGGTAAAAAGCTGTTTAAACGTAGAATAGGCTTTCTACTCTTTTAAACCAGTTGAAAAAGAGAGGAAATAAATAGCCCAACTTTTGCGAGAGCTCCTTTAAGCTGTATTGAATATTAAGAGAATTATTGAGGACTTATTAGGGAAACTTTTGACTGAATAGTGGCTTAAGGCAGCAGTTCCCAACCTATTGGCCGCTGCCCACTAGTGGGCCTCAGGTAGCGAATTAGTGGGTTGCGGATGCTAGTCAAGATTTGAAGTCAGGGGAGCTTCAAGAGTAGTTACTCATTTTTACTCGAGTCAGTCGTATTGTCATCAACCTTGACAACAAATTGCTTATCCCAAATAAGTCGATAATCCATAGCTATACCTTCACCTGCCATCAATTATTGGATGACTGATATTATGATCTCTCTATAAAAGTAATATCTAACATAATAATGGAACATGGGTATTTGCTGTCTCCATAAAATTGTTTTGCAGTGAAAAAAAAATCAGTTTGACATCATTGGGGAAAAAACATTAATTGAAAACGGAACTAAAATGTAAATGAAAACATTTACATTTTTCAATGTAAATGTTGCAAAATGTAGGAGATATTTCTATATTGTTTAAACAAACAATATAGAAATATCTCCTATATTTTGCAGCAATATTTTTATTGTGCTCTCAAATGTAAACAAATACTTGTCTTTTTACTAAAAGTTAAAACCTCTTTTTATACATAGATGCACGTACAAGTGTAGTAATAAAATTCTTTTTAGAAATATTTACTAAAATGCTTCTTAATTGTAGGCACATTTAAAGAAAGTTACTGAACAGTTTGTTGAAGATGTCGAGGCATGGATTGAGTTAGCTCAGATTTTGGAACAGTCTGATATTCAAGGAGCTCTCTCAGCATATGGAACAGCTACTTCAATTTTAAAAGATCAAGTAGGAGCTGATGTGCCTCCAGAAATTTTGAACAATGTTGCTGCTCTACATTATAGGCTAGGAAATCTTCAAGATGCTAAGGTTTGTTTTTCGTTTGAAGTTTTACAAGTTTAAATTATTTAAAGGATAACTTTGTGATTTTATATCTAAGGGGATTCGTTCTGTATTATAGAAATTTTATGAGGCTTCCTTAGAACGTGCTCGCAAGGATGCACAGCATGATGAAAATTACTATAATGCTATATCTGTTACTACCACTTATAATCTAGCCAGATTATATGAGTCCTTCAGCCAGTTTGATAAAGCTGATCGGTTATACAAGACTATTTTAAGGGAACATCCTAATTATGTTGATTGTAAGTAATGCAATTTATGTTTTCTCTATATTCATTTAACTGACCTTTTTATAGTTATATATTTTATTGTTCATCTTTCTTATTATCTCTTGTTTATTATAGTCACTTTGTATTAATATTGTTGCTTGTATGGCATCTATTTTCTGTATCTCGGAGGTAAATTATCATAAGTGAAATTTTGCTGATTTTGATGTTTTTATCATATTTGCATTATTGGAGAGATAAAACATTGTAGCTGTAGGTTGGAAAAAAAAAATAACGGACAACAACTAATACATTACTCTTTGGATTTTTTTTTGGCTCTCCTGTAAAGGTTTAAAATTGTTACTTATTTTAGTTTACCTCTGACATAAAGTTTAAACAGTGTCTTAGTTATGGGAAATTTTATCATATTATAGTATTTTTTTTAAATATGTATTGGTTAAGTATTTATAATGGTAGATTGTCTAAAATAATTCTGAAACTAATTTTCAATGATGTTTCAAAAAAAAAAAAGAAAAGAAACCCTTGTTGTAAATTGAATTTTATGAAAGGTTATTTTCTTTTATTTATGCTTTAATTTGATAATAGACCACTTAAAAGTGTCTGACTTTTCTTAGTCTCTTTATTCAATTTGAAATCATTTTAAAAAGAAAATTTTATTGTCTCTATATTTTGCTGTGTGGGTCATTCCATGCCAAATCATCCAGGAGTGGACATCCATGGTTGTCAGAATTTGATGAAACTTGGTGAGAATGTTCTATCCATGGATATAAGTACATTTATCAAATTTTAAATTAATATGTCCATTAGTGTCTGAAATGCAACACTTTATAAAATTTTGTTGAAAATGTGTAAAAAGTCATCGATTGGACATCTGACAACGATGCATACTTTTATAGTGTTTGCTATAAAACAGTTAATTTTGAAGATAGAGAGGGTTTTTTTTGCAATTTGTTCAGTATTAAATTGTGAATAGAAATATATAGTTAAATTTCAGATTTAAGAGCATTGAAATAGTTTTAGGAATGCTTAAACAGCAAAATTGAGATTGATTCAAAACACTGATATGTATCCAGAAACTACTAAATAACATGAGTCTGTTTCAAAAAACCGCTAAATCCATTATATCACTGAAAATTAGATAAAAAATGCTACAAAGTGGTGTAATAAAATTAGTGGGTTTTTGAGTTTTCACCAAATTAGAGTTGATGCAAGATATACTATTAAAATCAACTGTTGGGCTGTTCATGCTACCTCAAAGTGATACAATAATAAATATATTAAAGTGCTTTTGTAGTAATATTTCATGTTAGATAAAATAAAGTTTAAAAAATCATTGTAATTTTTACAATGCACATCCTTTGTTAGGGTACTAAATTATTAGGCTATATATTTAAATTGAATAACTTACGATTATCGTACATTTTCAAGAAATAACACGGACTTGTACAGTTTTTAACAACTCTCCTTGAAAGTATTCCAGCTGTCATCAATTTTTTTCTTAGATGTTGCCCCAATTTTGTAAAGACGACCCATATGTGACATTATTTCTGGAGTTTCAATCGTACATAAAATACGTTGAGAGGGAACAGGGCACTTATCTTGTCGTTCAGGCCAGTAAAATGTTTCAGAAGGCCCTAGTGGATGCATAAAAGCAATTGTGTAGTCACCTTCTTCTTTGTTAAGTTCACTGACCAGTCCAATCCACCAGTTTTCTTCATAAACACAAGCAACATAATTATGAAGACTTGGTTCTAAACGCTGCAATATTGCTGAACTTTCTGCACCTTTTAATAAAATTCCATCGAATACATAGTTCAGGATCCAAACTTGTCCGTTTTGCTGCTGTTTCTTCAGTTGATGATGGACTGAAAAAATGAAAACTTCTTGTCCCTGTAATTGTTTTGCCCTTCAAGTTTATTTCTACAATTTTGAATTTCTAGTTCACTTTAAAAAAAAGATATCTTAGAAAACAGACCACAACAATACAAGTGCATTTGGTGGGCATTTGTAATTTTTGTTGATAAGGAAACACTCTGAAGATTTTTCTTTGCAACTGTTCTTTTCACAGTTCCACCGATTCCACCACAAACTGTTTTTCCATCACTTGTAGCATGGAAAGATCAACAAGCATCCACATGAAAATCTGTTTTGTGATGACATAAATTCATCATGCTCTTAAAATTTTTGTATTGGGCTCTGCACCCATCTGTAAAATACTCGACTCTGTTTATGTGTGGAAATTGAGTTTTAATAAAATCTGTTGTTTTTTTCTGAATACAATAAACAAATGGAACGTCATGATTTAGGTCGTCAGATATGAAACACAAAGGAGTATCTTTGAGTCCATTAGAGGTCCTGCTGAAAATTACAGTAGGATGTAATTGAACAGCTTCAATGACTCCAATGGTATGATTGTACCTCATTTTGTAGTACAAAATTGTAATTTTCTTCAAACTCCATTAAGATTAAACATTCATCATCTTTTAAGTTTTCTTTTCTCGTTTTCAGATATGAAATTTGAATTTTAGATGTATAAGAATGAGATATAAGAGCTACTATTTTTTGTGTTACCAACTCTATGAATTCTTCAACAGGTAAAGTCATTGTTTGAAGCTTCATTTGACCATCATTAATCTATTGCGAGAATTGGATTTCTTCTTCTTCATCATAATCTTTTAACAAATCACTTAAATAATTTTTGAGCGACTCAATATTGTGGGGACAGTCAGTGTAACAATGCAACATACATGCTCTATTGTCCCTGCTGCAAACAATTTTATCCATGAGCTGGTCAATTGCTTCTTTGTGATGTAGCTTGAGTACAGAGGCTAACAGATAAATATTTTGATGAATTACACAGACACATACTGCATGTGTACGAGGGGAACCAGCTAAAACGCATCAAAAAACCAATTTTTATTTCAGGATATTTTTGTTTATATTAATTTTTCTTAATCCTTACTCTATCTTTGGCTCCTGGCATCATCATACTATATTCATCACCTTCATAAAAAAATTTAATAGTTTTCATTACTTCTTGAGAAATTTTATTTACTTTTCGTGAACCTGGAATAGCCAGGATCCCTTTTTAAAGTGTTAAGTTCCGAGCTTTTCGAGCCATATATTCTGTGACATTGAATTCGGTGGAAACTCTTTTGCATGACCAGGATTGAAGTGCGATTGTTAGTACTTGTTATTTTTTCTCTTTTACTTAAATTGCTCTTCAACTTTACTTTCATGAGCTCAACAAGACTGTCGATATCATCACATTTTTTTTTTTTAAATTTATTTCTTCATTTTTCTTTCTTTTTTCAATATCACTTTATGTCGTCATCACAATGTTTTAATACTCCTGTTTAAATTAAATATATATCAAATATTTGTTTTTGTTATCTAATCTACATATTTTAATTTTTATAAATGATTTCTTATTAAAATATATTATAAGCAATTATAATAGCCAAACTTCATTAATATTTCTTTTACTCTTACAATAATTATAAATTATTAACAATAGAAATAAATTGTGTACCTTAGATTCTTTTTTTAAAGAAAACTTAAATTTAGGCCTTAAATTAACAAGATTTTTTTAAAAATATTTTACTTTATTTAATAACATCATACAAGCCATTTAAATATTATAAAACTACTTTCATATTTATTATTGGGTTATTTAGAGGATGCCTAATAGCTGATTTTGGTACTTTTTAATAGTATATCTTTCATCAACTCTAATTTGGTGAAAACTCAAAAGCCCACTAATTTTATTACACCACATTGTAGCATTTTTTATCTAGTTTTCAGTGATATAATGGTTTAGGGGTTTTTTTTAAGACAGACTCATGTTATTCAGTAGTTTCTGGTTACATAGCAGTGTTTTGAATCAATCTCAATTTTGCTGTTTAAACATTCTTAAAACTATTTCAGTGTTCTTAAATCTGAAATTTAGCTATATAATTCTATTCATAATTTAATACTGAACAAATTGCAAAAAAAAAAAAAAACTATCTTCAAAATTAACTGTTTTATAGCAAAAACTAGAAAAGTATGCATGGTTGTCAGATGTGCGATTGATGACTTTTTACACGATTTCAACAAAATTTTAAAGTACTGCATTTCAGAAACTAATGGACATAATAACATAAAATTTGGTTAAATGTACTTATATCCACGGATAGAACATACTCACCAAGTTTCATCAAAATCTACCAACCTTGGATGCAAGATGCATTTAGGCTGGATGATTTCATATGAAATGTTCTGTGTTTAACTTCATAAAATTAATATTTTTTTAGGTTATTTGAGGTTAGGTTGTATGGCCAGGGACCGTGGTCAGATTTATGAAGCCTCTGATTGGTTCAAAGAAGCTCTGCAAGTCAATCAGGTATACTTTGTTAAAAGAAATTACTGTTATTGGACTTATTATTTTATTATGTTATTTGCACCTCTACTTACAAGTTGATAAAATATTACATTTTTCAGACATTCAGTAAAATTTTCAAATTCATCTCTGAAAAGATTAAGATATAATTTAGTTATGTATTTAGGGAATTAAATTTAAAAAAATTTCTTTGTAATATTTCTTTAATGCTTTCTGCCGTGGGTTATTAAAATCTTTGAAATGTTATGAAAAAAACTTCATGAATTCGTTTAATTTACTGTCTAGACATAGATTTTACAAAAAAAGTTTTGGGGTCCCCCCTTCCACACACACATACTTAAAGGGGAACACCCCCATATAAGGACCCTCTCGTAATCTGCCATCTTGATACTTTCAGAAAATAAAGTTGAATCCTACCCAAAATTATAAATTAATATTTCAAGGATACTGGAGGAAAACGGTCAAGTGAATTTTCTAAAATTGTAATCTTCAACAACTCAAAAAATTTCCCATATTTGAGTCAAGACATCGGCCCACTTTAAAAATGAAATTTTTCTCCAAACGCAAGTCATATTTCACTGTGCTGTCGTCTATATTGCTGAAAGGGAACTGTTACCTACCTTTTCAAGTGATTTTTTGGGCTTCAAAGCGGAAAGGGAATTTCTGAGAAAATTTTAAAATTGTTGTCCTCTTTTGCGACCACCACATCTGAAAGGGTTAAAAGAATTAATTTGATAACCAGAATTCAGTTTGGAAAAGGTAAGTCTGGAAATTTGAATGGTCCCTAAATAGTTTGGGCACCATGAAGTTACTGGTTTGTAAAAGAAAATATTGGAAATGCCTTAGCTTCATTTGATATGTATGGTAATATAGTATACAGTCAGCGAGAAGGCAATGACTTTGGTTGTGAGTTGATCAATAAGTGTGTACTTTGAGCGTTTTTTTGGTTACTATTGTTTGTTTTGAATTCTGTGATAATGTATTTTTACTGATATATATATTTTTTTATGAATATTATACTAATCTTCAGTTGACATAATGTGCAATATGTGATATGTCCCATTCTTAAAATTTTTGTCTTTGCCTTTTTATTTAGCCTTCTTGTTCTCAAGCTAGATGCAGTTGAAGTCATCAAACACATGAGAATTTACAGAATAATATAAGATTTTTTCCCTCTTAGACCCATCCAGATGCTTGGTCTCTAATTGGAAACCTTCATCTTGCAAAACAAGAATGGAATCCTGGCCAAAGAAAATTTGAACGTATTTTAAACACTACTCCGAATGATACCTATTCCTTAATAGCTTTTGGAAATATTTGGCTCCAAACACTACACCAACCCAGTCGAGATAAAGACAAAGAAAAGAGACATCAAGACAGAGCTTTGTCTACTTATAAACAAGTGTTGCGTATTGATCCACGAAATATTTGGGCTGCTAATGGGATAGGTAACTAATTTCTTCTCTTCATTTTTGGTACACACCTTTTCATAAAGTCATCTCTGTGGTAGTAGACAATTTATCCTTTGTCTGCATGCTTCATGGAGAGATTAACCTGTCCTTCTGGTAAGATATAAAAGATTTATAAGTTATGTTAAAAATCTGGACAAAAAAATCAGTTGCACATTAATCACTCATTGATTTTAAAATAAAGTCAGGCTCATCTCACATAAATTTCAGAATAGTAGGGCATTGATTATCCAAAACAATTGGGGACTGATCAATTACAAAAAAAAAAAAATATTCATGTCATAGGAGCAATATGAAATAGAGAAACTTTGATATTAAACACAAAACTACATATTTTACATAAAGTAGTAGTACATTAAAGTAAACCTATAGTTTGGGAAAAGAATTCCAAAATTTTCTTTTTCTTCAGAGTTTTCTTACTGCTAAATCTCACACACGTTTTAAAGACAGCATGACATTCTTCTTGTTGTTCTAATCACTTCATAACTGTCTCAACGCAGTGAAAAGCTTTCTCACTAGATGGTTCTTTTTCAGCATTGTCATTGTTGCAAGTGTCTTGGTAAATGACAATGATTTTGTCATCCATAGTATTTGTCTCAGGGTATTGATACATTCTGTTACACTCTTGAATATTTTCTTGGTCGCTTTCTTCAAATCTACATGGCTTGCAAATTTCAATTTGCCATCTTGAATTCTTTCAGTTAACCAATGTGTTGGTTGATCAGTATTTGGATAATTGATGCTCTACTGTATAGATATTTCATTTTTAAGGAAATACAGTCGAACGTCGCAAATCCGGAATCATTGGGACTTCGGCAATTCCGGATTTGGGATAATTCCGGATCTTAGACCATTTTAAGAAGTGAATTTAACATCATAAAATACATAATTCAATTTAAATTTACAAAATAATATTTATTATTTGTTTCCTTTGATTTATAAACATAATTAATATTATTTCTTATTAATTTTAACATTTTTACAAAACATTTCATTTAAAGTGAGTTGCTTCATTAGTTTTGGTTTTGATTAAGCTCTCTTTTTTATTTTGTCATGCCATTATGTCCAACTCCGAAATAAAGTAGTAATCCGTAATAAAGTAATAAGGACTTACTTTATCTTAAGATCCTTTTATTGCGGTGTTCAACACTTCCACTAAGCTGTCAATTGGCATTTATCTTCTGCTTGTGTTTCTTCTTGCATTCTTTTTGCTGCTCGGATACCAGTTTGGGGTTCATCAACACCATACTGCATCGCATCGGTGAGCTGACCTGTACTAGGAGGGCTTCATCTGTCTATTGCAATACTTCAAAGGCATCTTGAAATTCTTGTCCTCTTGACTTGACGTGCTGAAGTAGTTCAAAATTTCCTTTTGGATCTGAAATCCTTTGAAATCAGTATCACGTTTCTTGATCCTCATAGAATCGGTTGCCGTACATTTGTGCCAAGCATTTTTTCATCGTCACGCATTGGAATCCGTCAATCTTATCAGTTTTTCTTTACATTTCTGGTAGTTAGTTCTAGTGCTAGAGGAGGAAGGTATTGTACTCATGATTACGTTACAATAGCCCCCCCGATTACTCGTCCTTTATCGTTGTACAATGTTAAATCCTTTCCTCTCCAGATGGTTATGACCAGTTTCTGCTCATGCTGGGTGCGTTGTTAGATAGAGCTAGATTTGGGAGGGGGCTTACGGAATGAAAAAGGTCCGGATTTTGGATCATTCTGGATTTGCGACGTTTGACTGTATTTGACTAACAGAGACACTGGCTTAAGGGACATTGCATTTTGTGTATAGGCATTTAAGCCTTTGAATTATTACACAGCCATTTAACTATTATTGATTCCACAATTCTCTTTTAAGCATTTGTTTGTTTCTTCTCAGTATGTTTAAGAACTGTGTATTGTTTTAGTTAAGACTTTTTGTATAGTATATGACCCCTTCAATCATTTTTCAGTTTTCCTCTCTTCCTTTCCTATAAATTCATGAATTATCTATTTAACATACAGACATATATTCAGAGTGGATTGTATAATAACATTTCACATTATATAGTCTCGCCCCTTTTGTTTTTGTATTCAAATTCTTTTAATCTTATTTCAGCTTTCACTTGACTGCAATTCTTAATTCTGCACAACACTTTCTGTATAGTTATGATACTTGATTTGTCAATTTCATCAAACCTGTTAATTAAAGATTTCGATTGCAGATCATAAGTGTTTGTTATAAATCTTCCTTCTTAAATTTTTAATTCTCTGTTCTCTTAAGATCTTTGAAGGGAAGTAAAAATTTATTACTTACTTCCCTTCAAGTATTCCCTTCAGTGTTTAATTTTTTATTTCAATATTTAACTTGCACTTATTTGGAATTTGCCAAGATTATATTTTGTGTAATGCATTTTTTAAATTTACTAGTGTGTAAATTTGTTCCTTGTTAAACCCTATTATTTATTATTTTAGGTGCAGTTCTTGCTCACAAAGGATACATTTCTGAAGCAAGAGATTGTTTTGCTCAAGTTAGAGAAGCAACAGCTGATTTTTGTGATGTGTGGCTTAATATAGCACATATATATGTAGAGCAAAGACAGTATGTTGCTGCTATACAAATGGTATTTCACTTTCCAGTTCAAAATATCTATGTTAATGAAATACTTATTAAAAATGAAATGATCAAAGAATTATTTTCAATAAAAATTTTTTTGTTAATAATGAAACTTATCTTGTGATTTATTTTTCAGTATGAGAATTGTCTTAAAAAATTCTTCAAGCACCATAATGTTGAAATTTTGATGTATTTGGCTCGAGCTTATTACAGATGTGGTAAACTTGCAGAATGTAAGCAGATGCTATTAAAGGTAATTTTATCATTCACTTTGTTTCTGTTACTAATAAAAGCATGCATGCATTTCATTAAAATGAAATTAAGACATCATTAAATTGCTGTTTACTTTTATATAGGCACGTCGAGTTGCACCTCATGATACCGTGATTTTATACAACATTGCTTTAGTCCTTCAAAAGTTAGCTACACAAACTCTTAAAGATGAAAAGAGTAATTTAAAAACTGTATTGTCTGCCGTGCATGAATTGGATTTGGCCCAGAGGTAACTATGTTTATATTATTATATTTGAATTTGGCATAAATGTAAATTATTACTAAATGCTATTTAATAAATAATGCCTAAATACATGCATTATTACTAACATTTGATATTTACCATTCTTTTGTAAGAATATTAAACAACTGATATATATTATTTATTTATAGATTTAACAAGAAAAAATTTTAACTGCATGATATGCTTTCACCATAAATATTAATTATCTCTTTTTTAAATTTCACTATTTATATTTTTTTATATTACAATTTTTAGTTCTGGTATTAATAGAGTAAATATTACAAATATATTGTAATATTTTTCTGTTACATCAAAATAAGGTTCTTGTATATTTAATTTTTTAATGTTGATTTTAGATACTTCAGTTACTTGAGTATTAATGGTGACAGATTGAAATATGACCTCGCTCAAGCTTCTGCAGAAGCTAGGTAATTATTTTTTTTTTCTCTTCTCACCTTAATGGAGTATATTAACTAAAATATGTGTTGATTCTATTCTTAAAGTACAATAAAAAGGTTATTACGCAGGATTTGTCTCTAAACCAACAATCAGGATTCATTCTGTATTTTGAAGCATTTGTTATCAGTCAACATTTTCATCATAAGTGCATCAAATTATTTCATTTTAGCTATATTATCTTAAGTCAAATATGACATGTATGCAATAATTTATTATATTTGAAATAAAAACTAGGCTTTTTTAAAACTTTGTTTGAAGTCTACAAGATGTATGCTGGTGCGTAAACCCTTTCCTCATAAAATTTTGCATATTCCATTACCAGTCTTTGTATCTCTTTACTAATCTTTGTATCCCTTTACCAATCTTTGTATCCCTTTACCAGTCAAGTTATTTTACTACATACAAGTACACTGTACCATGAACAACGACTAATGGCTGCTACCATAATCCAAATTGTCACTATTCAACTGCTTCTCTTTGTTGATCCAGAGTAAATATTTATGCAGAAGCTGTTGAGTGATTATATTGATATTTTTTAAATGTTGCAAAGTATAAATAGTTTGACATTAGGTGTCAGTGAACAAATAGTAAAGGTTTCTTTTTGAAATCACTACTAAGCATCTTGGTTAAAATTAATGCACTGAAACATGCTGAAAGTTGTCTAACCAGCATCAGAAGTTGATACTTAGAGAAGCAAATTAGAAAGCTTCACCCAGATAAATATTTTAATAAATGCCTACCAGTTATATTAAAAATGACTGCATTATCCATTAGAGTTATTATATTTATATGTGGTATATGCATATAAGGGCACAGCAGTATTAAAAATTCCTTATTAGGTCAGTGTGGCTAATTTGGAATTGAAATGTGCATAGGAAATTACTATAGAAATGAATTATTGATTAACAGTGAAGAAGGAATTTTGTTAGGTAAACATGGGTAAAATCATACAGAATGTACATTTTATCAGGGAAGACTTTGTGCATGGTTGGCAAGCATGTATCAAGTTTTGATCAGTTTTATACCTCTAAATATTCTCTTTTCATTTTATGCACACATAATGTTAGTTGATAAACCATGTTCTCTCTGTTCAAATGTCCCATTTTCTTTTATATTTTCATACATAAAAATCCTTGTATTAGAATGCATTAATGTGTTGTGATGTATATCATTTTAATATCAATTCAAATAGTTTTCTATTACTTTAAATCTGATTTTTTTTCGAAAATTTCAAATAATCAAAAATTTATCAAGTTAAAATACTTACTAAAAGTTTTGTCACTTAATAATACCATCAAATTATTTTATCTAAATTTTAAAACGTGCAATTTTTCAGGCAATGCCAGGATCTTCTCAGTCAAGCGCAATATCATGTGGCAAGAGCTAGGAGGTTAGATGCCGAAGAACGAGAATTCAGACGTAAACAAGAAGAAGAGAGAGAAGCCTTGAAACAGAAAATATTAGAACAACAGGTTTGGAATGTTATAGTGTTAATATACATTTTTTAAAAAAAATTATGGATTACTAAAGAGTAAATCTTAATGTAATGATAATACAATTATATTGTTGGTAACTGTGTTTATTTAAAGTTGCATTAAACTATTCTAAAGATACATCCATTTGATCATTGAAAATTCCTCTTAGAAAATTATTTTAATTAGAAACCAATGCTATTTTTTTCCCCAAAGTAATCAGAATCTGATATTTTTAAATTGAATCTTAATTGTAATCTTTCATTTTTACAAATGATTTGCTTTTCTTTCATTTAATATAAATACTCTCTTGACAATACATTCATAATTTTCAATTCCTTTAATGATTGGATATAAAAGTTAATATTCAGATGCTTTGTTTGGTATGTAATTCATTACATATATATTTCTTTTTCATAGCAAAAAGAACTGGACGAACGTCTGAAACAAGAACAGGAACTCATTATAAAACGACAAGAATTTGTTGAGAAAAGCAAGGCTAAACTTCGCTTTGATGAAGATGAGAAACCATCTAGGAAAAAAGTATAAATTTTTATTATCTTATTATTTATTTGTGATTTGATGCACTTTTGTGTCTTTAAAGTTTAACCATGAAAATTTGGATTTATTTTTTAAGCAGAAAAGTTGTTTTTGAGCCATTAAAAATGTTCGCACAAAACATTTTAATATATATTTTTCTTCTTCAGGGTCGAAAAGCAAATGATGGATATATTAGTGACAGCAGTGAGTCTGATGTTGGTGTTGGAGGAGAACCTAAAGAAAAGAAGAAGAGGAAGGAAGGAGAAGAAAGAAAGAAGAAGAAAAAGAAGTAGGTTTTAAAAATTCTTAAATGTAAAAATTAATATAATTTCAATAAAAATTCACATGTTATTTTAGATTAATAATATAAACTAACTAAATAACATTTAGGTTCAATATTTTATTTAACATTTTGAGATATTTTAAGCCTTTCTGATTTGTCACATGTATGTTTATGATGCTGTCTTTATCTTGGTTTTGAAAACAAAATGACGTTAAATTTTTGACTGAATATATCATTTCCATTTTGAACTTCTTTGCTTTGAGCTTCTTAATATTTTGATTATCTCCCTACTTGAGGTCAGGAAAACTTTCACAGGAAACTTTTTTCAGGATCTTCTTCTTTCTGATTATCCAACAAAAATAGTTAAGAAATTCATGTTGACTAGTATGGTTTCATTAAAATTTCTAATTAACTATTTTCAATTGAATTTTCTTTCAATTATCATAAATCTATACCTTATTTTGAGATCACTGAATTGTTTTCTCATTTTTTGGGGGGGGAGGGGGGAGATTGCAAAAAGTTTAAGAAGCTCTTCTTAAGATTACTGCTGATTAATAATTTATTCTATTTAAAATATCAAGTGTTATATGTGTTCTGAAATATTGTATGGCCCTTAAATTATCGACCTTAGAAGGACACATAAGATTATCATTGATTGCTGTTTGCTTGCTTTCTAAAATAATTTTGATGTTTTTCAGGCGCATTCCTCGGGATAATAGGGAAACTGATGATGAAGGTGAAGGGAAGCCACGTAAGCGAAAGAAGGACAAAGAATCGAAGAAAAAGAAGAAAGAACAGATCAAAGAAGATGGTCTTACTGCTAAACAGCGTAGTAGAGTGGTCTCTAAAGCAACTATTTCATCCAGTGAGGATTCCGACAGTGATAAAGAAAAAGCTAGAAGGAAGAAGTATGGAACTTTTCTTTCTTACAGTGTGAATGTATCTGTTCTTTTTAAAATTTTAATGGCTTTAATTCAGTACTGTATTTTTAAAGAAAATAAAAATTTAACAATTTCTTCCCCAAATTTTTTATTTTCTAAATGATAGATGCTGAATGTCGACTATCATTTGCAGGTATTGGTCTTGTGAAGCCCATAGAATGCGCTTTTGTGTAGGTTTGCATTACAATATCATGCATTCTAAACTATTCATAGAAAATAATATTCAAATGCAATAAAATTATTGTGAAAAGAGAAATCTGCATCTATAAATGCAGTCTTCTTTTTATGAAAAATGTTTGCTGACATTTTTGGTAACAGTATTCTAATTATATTCATGTGAAGATATCAGCGAAAGCATTCTTTTTGTTAATGTTACTGAAGCTTTAATGAGTGTTGTAATAATCGTTGTGTTTATTCCTTTTTTTTCCTTTTTATTCTTTCAGTGCAATAGTGTTTCTGATACTTTTCAAAATAACTTTTTATTCTTCACAAATCCTAATCTAAAACCTTTCCTGGAGAATGTTATATAGCAATTATTAAATTAATGTTTTATATTCATACTTAGCTTTCACTATCATGCTAGAAGTTACAAAGCTTTGTTTATTGATTTTTTTAAAAGTATTTAAAGGGTTTGATCTCTTTAAAAATGTATGAAAGTTACTCTACTTGGTCTTAACTTTTTTTTCTTCATTGCAGGGCCAGAAAGGATAGTGATGATGATGACAGTGATTCTAAAAGTAAGAGAATGGGTTCTGATAGTGGAAGTGAATCTGGTGGTAGTACAGGTGGAAAGAAACGCAGAATTGTATCAGATAGTGGAAGTGAATCAGGTGGTAGCACATCTGCAAAAAAGAAACGTAGAGTTGATTCAGATAGTGGCAGTGAATCGGGTGGTAGCACCTCTGCAAAAAAGAAACGTAGAATTGATTCAGATAGTGGAAGTGGATCTGAGGGCAGTGTTAAAGCCAAGAAGCGTAGGGTAGCTTCAGACAGTGGCAGTGAATCTGGTGGAAGCACAAAAGCTAAAAAACGCAGAATCGTAGATTCAGATTCTGATGGTGAGCCATATATCATTTTCTTTGCTTAAAATTCATTGTATTTTGTATCAGATATTGTAAAAAGTATGAGTTTTCTTTAAATTTGCTTTTCTTTTTATAGAATAAATTAAAAATATTTAAAACATATGAAATATTGGGTTTTTTAATGCTTTTGTGAACAATATTGATTCAACAGTTTAATATCAGCAATATGTATCTTATATAGATTTCTTGTAGTTAAGTTATTTTGATTGCATAGATAACTTTGATTGCTAATTTTGTTATAATACTGTTTTATTGTGGGAAAAAGTGTTCTTAGTTCTTCTTTGTTGTATTCATCTACTTTAATTAAACCAAGGCTTCTTAAACTGTGGGTTGTGACCCTTAGTGGGGGTGCATTAATTTATTTTGGAGTTGTGGAATAATTTTTATAATGTGCCTCTGTCAGAATCTTGAATGTTTGAAAGTGTGAGACACTCAAAAAGCCATATTGATTCAAAACATTTCATTAAAATTTTGGAAATAAATGTAATTAATGTAATTTTTTTTTTATTTATCATTATTTAATGCTTCATTTTCTTGCTTTGTTTTTCTACATTTGGAAGAAAAATTTTTTCATGGTTAGGGCAGAAGAATATTTTTGCAATCAGAACAGGGTTCCAAGAGGGAAAATTATGAGCCCGAAAACCAAAGAAAAAGCTTGATTTGAACAGAACTTGAATTTAATTTAGAGTTTATATTTGCTTATTTGTTTTATTATTATTATTATTAGCCTTCACATGTATTTTCAAAATTTTTGAAACAGTAATATTTATTCATAGTCTTTTTTTTAATAGCATGCATTTAATAAATTTGTTTCTTCCTTGTATTCTAGATGATAAAGCTAGTCGAGGTTCAGATGCTGGAAGTGCACGTCATTCTCCAAAATCAGGTAATGATTTTAATGCATTAAGGATTTAATTCTGTTTCTTCTATTTTTTCACATTTGCTCATAAATGTGGTTCTATATTAATATAAAACAATGAAGATTCTTGTATCATATTTTGTTTTTATGCTTTTTTAATATTACTAAAATAATAAACTTGAATCATACTAAATGGGTTTTTTTTTTAATACTTGCTTTAGATAACCGCTCTAACAAGGGTTCTGATTCAGAAAAAGAAGCCCAGTCAGGTGAGCTTACTTTTACACGCATTAAAAAATTAATTCCTTTTTTCAAGCTCTTTTTGGCGTTTGTTTTATCTTTTTTTATTTATATTGTTTTTGTTACTGTTCATTAGTTTTATCTATTTAATAGATTTTTGTGAATTCTTCAAAATTAGGAATCGCAAAAAATTATTTTATTATGTATTATGAAATATTAATAAACATAATTTTTATATTGTGAAAATTATGCTTTTTAATATTTTGTTTTCTTGTTTTAAAATTTAGAAATTGAATAGTTTTAAATGTTTCATTTTTTCTATTTTTGAGGAATATGACTTGTATTTCAGCAAATACATCTTTTATATTGCAAACATATTGATTGCATGAGTTATTTGTTTAAATTTTTTTGTAATGTATAAAACTTTTTATCAAATGATTCAAATTTGATGAATGCATATAATCTATTCTCCATGTTTTTTGCAATGGTTTTATGCACGAAATTTTCTTTCACACCATTATTTCATATTGCTTACTTTTTTTTAAAAAAATTATTTTAGTCTGTTATTAAGTCTTAATAATGAAGACTAGCATAAGAGGTGTATAATTAAAATTTTAAAGCATTTTTTTAAAAATAGCATTATGCATTTATAATTTAACTATACCTAGATATATTCTGTTTTAGATAATGAAAAGGGCAGTGTAGCATCGGGATCTGAAAAGGAAGCACATTCTGGTATGTTTAATTTTATAACTTTACATCAACAAAAACTTAAACTGACAGTAATATTTGTTTTTGTATATCCTCGACGAAATATCAGTCCAGATATTGTCTGTGACATTTTGTAGCATATATAAAAGCTTATGTTTTATGGATTTTCACTTGAAAGGGGCTGAAATAAAAATTTATAGCTTCACATTAGGATCTAAAATTAATTTATTTGTTCTCAAGTTTGGCACTTACAGATATGTTTGTTCAATTTTCTAGTCTTTATTATATAAGTAAAATTTTTCATATTAGTGAAGGTCAGTTAATTAGAATTATTAAAGCAGTGATTGTTTTGAAAATGAAATCTAAAAAAGTTGAAATGCCCAATTGAAAATTTGTAAGCTTATCCACAGGATTGCAGTCTGCGTTCTTGAATTTTTAGTAATAATCCTATTACCAGTAGACAAGCATATTAAGTTAATATAACTTGCACATCATCATCACAGCCATTTCTGAAAAATTTCCATGATAGTGTTCATATAAATGTTTTTAATTTTGAAAAATCACCGAGAATTTCATATTTTCGACTTAATTTGATAACCACTATCAAAGAATTTTACTTATTACAGATAGCTTTTTAAAACTTCTAAAAATTAATATTTTAATTATTTCTCAATTGTTCAATAGAACTTTTATGTAACATCATTTAAGCTCTTCTGCATCTGGATTACAGGAATTCTTTTATATTTACCTCTTTGTTTTAATCACCATTTGCAAAACTAGATCATTACATATTATTTCATTCTTTCAGATGATGAAAAAGCAAAAGAGTCGGGATCTGAAAAGGAAGAAGCTCATTCAGGTTAATATATTTTCACTATAAATGTTTGTAATAAATTTTTAATGTAAATGCTTTATTTTTATTTTGCTGCATCTTACTAATGCATTAGATAATGCATCAGATTAGCAGTTGCCTAAGATGTCTGCTTCTGATTATATAAAATTATTCGAACTTGTCATAGTAGAAATGGGCAAAAACAAAGTAGCAAATTGTAAGATGAACTTAGTATCAAAGGTTACAGATATATAATTCAGCGATTTGCTGTTTAAGATACACATAGCCTTAAAAATATACTGTAAAAATTTACGAATACAAATTTAGAATAGACGATCATGTTTATAATAAATTTTATTTGTTTCATTAAGTTTTAAGACAATTTTAAAATTTGCTGATTGATAAAATTTAATATATAATTACCCGAAGTTGCATTCACTTCTCATTGTTTTACAACATAGATTTTTTTTTTTTTCAATCTATACAGGGATATGCCAGCCTACTTTATGCTGAAACTGTAGGGTGAGGTGTGTATATTGAAGCATGTCTCCTGATGTAAATTATATGCACAGCACCAACACCAAGAATTTTGTTAAGTTGGAGAATGTACAATTTTTTAATTTATTATAGCTGGCTTTTTTCCCATTTAACTTGGAGCATTCTGCAGATTCTAAATACATGTAGCACTAGAATTCTTTCTTACTGTCTAACAGTATATTTTTTTTTGTAATCATTGATAAATTGATATGATTCTTCACTAAATTAACTTGGAAATATAGTTTTATTTGTGAATTCTGAAATTCATATAGATAAACTTTCACTTTCAACACAACATTCTCATCATATTTTTCACGATAATAAGTAAAGTTTTCTCTTTTTTGCAGATGCTGAAAAATCTGCCAGGGATTCTGAATCTGAAAAAGAAGAAGCACATTCTGGTAAGTAAAGTTACATGCACAAATGCCTGAAATAGCAAATATATAAATTATTTAAATGAGAAATTTTATTTTTCTTAAACGGAGGCAGGTAAAATTTGACAACAAAAAAAAATTGATTATGCTTCAGTTCCATTAATAAGTATTCATGCAGTTTTTAAAATTGTATTCATAATATGCTATAACTACAATTTTGAAGATTGCGTTTTTATAAAGGAGAATATAAATGCTATATTGACATAGGAATTCTGATAAAATCAACTAAAGAAACAAAAGTTCTTTAAGTTTAGTTTTCATTCTTTAGAAGGAAGAAATCACAACCATGCTATCTTGTTCTCTTCATATGAGCAATGAATATTTTGAACTCTATTGAAATACATTTGTACTATTATTCAGCTTATATTTTTAAGAATTCAAAATTCATCTAAAAAAAGATATCTTTTATCAGTTCTATAGTTCATGAAATACTAAACTAGTGTAATTTAAACTGATACTTTAAAAATCAATTAAATGAATCAATTTATCAAAGCAGTTATCTAACATTTGATGATTTTTCACTGTATTAAAATTTTATCCTTTATTTTTTAGATAATGAAAATGCCAGTAGGGCTTCAGAATCTGATAAAGAAGCTGCCCAGTCAGGTTTGTGCATCTCCCTTTTCTTAATTATCTGATTTATTAATCTTTTTAAGTATTATAAAACTTGTTTGATTTCATGAGTTTGCAGCTGATGAGAGACTCATAGAATAATTTTAATAAAAGCATTTTTAAAAACACACTTTTTTGTATACTAAAAATTATGATTTTTTAAAATTTTAATTAATTTTTACTTTTCACCCTTTACTTTATAATTCTTTATTATAAAGTTTTAAAATTGTTTTTTCTCAAATTCACTAACAGCTAATGTATGAAATCGAAATTTAATAATGAAATTCATTGTTTAGACAAAAATATTAAAATAGTGTATTATCATCGAGAATACAAAATTTGTACAAATTTTAGAAACTAGCAAATTAGGAAGTGAATGGAAAACCAATTGCAAAATTCCATCTTTACAAACTAATCAATTTAAAATAATGTGTATGAAAAGAGAAATTCATCATTTTGTTTCATTTGATTTAAAGCAGTGTTTCTCAATCTTTCAGTGTTTGCGACCCAATTTTCAATCAAAATTTTCATGTCGCCCCCCCCCCATATTATAACAATGTGTACAATAATTATGTATTTTTGGTATTTTGACTCTAAAGCTACACTATGACCTTAATTACAAACCTTACAAATTACCAAGAATAAGTAAATTTATTGATATTTTGCAATACCAATCTGCTGCATTGACAAAACCAGAATCGATGCCTCTCTGTCTTACATCCATCATATTGAACATTCTTGCAGCTTCATGTGAAGTACTGATTTGTCTGGAATATCTGCATGACTGAACAGAAATTTATAGCAAAAAAAAATCCTAGAAATGTATCCGAATGTGGATGAATTTGTTAAAACTTACAAGGCTGAAGAACAAAATGTGAAAGTTGTTTTTGTAGCCATTGAAAATCATTTAGCCATGCTGGTAAAGAATTTTAAAAAGTATTTTCTTGCTGACAACAACTTGGTAGCAAGTTATGAGTGGTTAGGGATCCATTTCAAAATACTTCCAAAGGTCCCTCAACTGCAGAAGAAGAAATCTTCATAGGCTTCAAGACAAGTGGTGAAATCGAAAGACAATTTAATAATAAATCGCTCTCTGAATTTTGGGGACCGGTGAACGGTGAGTTTTCTGCACTGAAAACAAGAGCATTTCCTATACTATTAACATTTCCAGCATCCTACCTTTGCAAAACCAGATTTTCTGCAGTGCCTGCTTTGAAGACAAAATATAGATTTCAACTAAATATAGAAAAAGAACTCAGAATATCTATTTCTATATTAAACCTTCCCTTGAAAAACTTTGCTCTGCAAGACAGGCCAAAGGGAGTCGCTAATAATTATTAAACTTGTTTTTAATTGAGCATTTATAAGTGTATTATAACATTGTAAATGTGTACTTTATTTTTTATTATGTCATAATGTATTTTGTTCACTTTCCTTTCAGTAAATTAATCAATTTTTTAAATATTTTCTTTCGATATGCTCGCTCCCCACATTGAGTGTTATCGTGCCCCACAGGTTGAGAATCGCTGATTTAAAGTTTTATTTGTTATTGTACCCATCTATGATCCTTTCATTTTATAACTTGTATATGTTTGAGTTAACTGAAAGTTTTGGGACAAATTTCTTTTTAAAAACCTTGCTTGTTTTGGAAAGTTGCTGATAAAAAAACTGTACTATATATATATTAATGAAACTCTTAGTATTTAGACACAAAGTCAGGATCTAGATATTTACGGTTTGAAAATTTTCATTTTTAGATGGTGACAATCGAGGATCAGATTCTGAAAAAGAGCAAAGTGCACATTCAGGTAACTTCCATGAAAGCACTTTAGTAATTACTATTTTAATCTAGTCGTTTTTATTTCAAATGCATTTAAAAAAATATTTTGTCACAAAATACGTATGCAATCAACTATTTTATGAGAACTGTTTGTGTAAATCATAGATTGTTTATCTTAAACATGCATTTATGATTTGGAATTTAAGTCGATGTTTGTTGGTGCAAATTTTTATTTCCTTAAAAGTGGAATTATTATGTTGAAAAATTAACTAACAATTAAAATTTTCTTTAATAGAAAAATAGTTTTTTCAAAATGTAAATGATCATTGTGTGTATAATTTTGTACGGAGTTATAATTTGTGTAAATGTGAAATGATTTTTAAATATATTTAATTTTAGATAATGAAAATGTTAGTGGTGGAGGATCTGAATCAGACTAATGAATTTCTTTATCAAGGTAACTATGTTTGCTATCTTTGTTAAATTAAGTGAATTAAATATTTTTATCTTAACTTATATCCTTTTATGATTCTGAGATGAAACTATCATTGCTCTGTCTACTTTACATGTCAGATAAATATAAAAGACAAAAATATATATAATAATTATCTTGCTGATTCAGCGCCGTTTAGTATCTGCCATCAGGTTCCTAAGAAAGATCTACATCCGCTGGAAACGGGATAAAATGAATCACTTTTTGTTGTATGAGAATGGAAACAATTTAGGATGTATTCCTAATCAAAACTATGCAATTTGATGTTCACTTGTACTTATATGTCCCATTTTCTGAATACATATATTTCCTTTTCAATGATATAGGAAAAGAATGAAATGAGAGCTAAAAAAAAAAGCTAGTTTAATAATAATAATAAAAAAAAAATGTTTCCTAGCCTTTTATTAGTACTGAAGATTCATTGGACTAAAAGGGTATAATAGACCATGTAGGTCATTCTTTCCTGTGTTTGTACATAATTAAAAATTTAAGGAACCATTTTAAAACCAGTTATTGAAATTAATTTATCTAAGTTTATTAGATATCCATCACTACTAGGTGTTATTTATTAATTAATATTCTCTCATACAATAAAGAAGTCTCTTTTTTTAAAATAAATTATCATACTGCATTTTATTTTCATCCATTTGCACTTATTTTTCTCATTATAATTTTTACCAATATAATATTATTCTTTTAAATGTGTAATTTATTTTTATCTTTTTAATAAATTGGTGTTTGATATTTTAGATAATTTATTTTATCATGGTCACTGCATTTCATATAGTTAGAAATTCTAGTAATGCAAATATCTAATTTAGTTATTTATTTGCTAATTTTAGGTTTCTTTTTTTAGGACATACTATGATAGTAGCAAAGGAAAGAAGTGACATATATATTTCATATTTTTAAAACACATGGACTTTGTTATTGAATATTCACTTGTGTGAAAAACAAGTGAAATTTTGTTGTTTACACATCATATGTAAATATATATACGCACACATGAATTTCCATGTATTAGACTGAAATTGACATCATGAACATTGTAAATAAACTTCAACAAAAAGATACTGATTCCATTCTGTGTGGGTTCATGCTTATGGTTTTGTATGTCCTTTTAAGTTTTTAGCAATTTATTAACCTTTTTCTAGGTGTTTTTTGAAATGGTACAGTTTCTTACAATTGTTGAAATAATAACGAAACATTGACTTGAAGGTATATAATTTCCAAGAATTGCAGGAAAAGCTTACTGAATTTAGTTGGAGCAAAAATCCTGTTAACAGAGGTATATATTATTTATTGTTATTGTATCCGTTCAATTTGTAACTCTATTTTGACCAGTGTAATTTAAAATGGTAGATAGAGTTAAATGCACTTGATATTTGTTAGTGTGGCATTCATTTAGATTACCATCTATTTTATTTAATAATAGTAATTCATTTAAAACAATCAATGGCCACCTTCAGCAAGCACTGCCTGTTGTTTGGAGAATCTTCCTCGAGACGGGCATTCGAATGATCTTAAATAGTGATATTCAAAGCTTCATAATTCTCAGTCGCAGAAGCGTGGAACTTTTTTTTTATTTAAAATGATTGTTTGTCCAGAATATTTTGCTAAATATGATTAATAGGACGTAAAAATGTAGACTTCGTAATTTTTTCAATAGTTATTTATGTACTCAAAAAGCATAAACATGTCATTTAAAGCATTTTTTTAATTGAAATATATGCCTATATCTAACCATTTAGAAATTAGTTATTGGGTCAGGATTCGGGTGGACATCCTGTATAATGAAAGTGGACAATGACCACAATTGAAACCTGATATCATCTGAAATATATTCATGTGTCAGAATATGACTCATTTTTCAGTAGATTATACAATCCTCAAGCATACTGTTAAAAGGTTTAATTACTAATCAAAGAAAGTAATTTTAATTTTATATTTATCTTTGCTTTTTTTTTTCTTTTTAATTCAACAGAAAGTATTCTATGTTTTTACTATGGTACAACAAGCCTTCATGAACTTTTACCATTTCCCACTCCTTTTCACAGGAAAAGAAATTCTTAACCTCATTTTCTTTTAAAAAATTTGAAAATAAATTTAAAAATGAACCATTATATATAATGGTTATAATAAAAATACATTCAATTTTAAATTGTTGTGTAAAAAGTTTTATTTGAAATCTTTTAAATTGAGATAATTTTTGCAATAGTTACTGCTTACAAATACCGAAAAATCTTAGAGTGTTACAGCAAAATCTCTTATAACCGACATGGTTGAAGGTATAAATTTAAATCTGAAATTTAACCCTTTGACTACAGATGTTTCTTATGCGAATGAAAATAAGCTTTATTGATCGTTTGTAGTTTGTTTTTTCTCCAAGTGGATTTTAAACCAAAGCCTGGAACATAATACTCCCATAACCAAAAAATCATTACATTTTCATACACGAAACATGATTATTATTAGTTATTGCAGAAACCTATTTATATATTTACAATATTTCATCAATATTATTGCAAAAAAATGTATTGCTTACCAATAGATCAAAACTATCAAACATGCATACACAGAAGAAAAGTCTTCAGTAAACAATGGCTGTTGGAGGGAAAATAGACTGTTCCATCTAGGTGATTAAAAATGAAATGTGCACACTTGTTCTTGATCTATAACTAGGACGTATTACAATGCATTTCAAGGCATTTTTTTCCCTGGTACGTTAAATGTCTCATTAGTAGTCAAAGGGTTAAGCCTATGATATAAAAATTTTTAACCTCTAGTGTAAAATATTGTAGCATGATAATGTTTTAGGCATGATTCATCAGTCTTGTCTTTGTCTGGCTTGATTGCATCCGCTGTTGCATTCTGTGTGTAAAAATTTTTACAGCATGCAATTTACAGAAAGAATGCCAGCCTTAAAACATTATCATGTAATAAAAGCAATACTAAAAACTTTGCTCTGAAGTCCTAAAGAAAGTAATTTTTTAAAAATCATAACTTAAGAGCACAGGAGTGAAATATTTGATGAAACAATACTAGTGGTTTGAATTTCATTACAACAATAAATTGTGTTTAAATTAATTTTAAAAATTTATTAAAATTAGAGAAATTTTACAGGAATGAAACTGCTGTCACTGAAAAGTGATGTAAAAATTGTTTTTGTTTGATAATATACTCCAAAGTTATTGTGGAAAAATGTTTACATTTAATTTTTTAATTAAATAAAAATCTTAAGAAACCTTTTCCTAGTGAGCACCTACTACCCAGAGGTAACTACGTGCCAAATTTGCTAGTTCTAGGTTCAGTGGTCTGTCCTATAAAGCATTGCATTCTGCACATCACACGTCTGTTTGTGCAATTTTTGCTTCATACAATTTACAGAAAGCATCCCACACTAAAAACATTATCATATTAAGAATTATGTATTGTGTTAGTGAAGAGGAGGTGGATGTAGACAATTCGTTTCCTGTCATACTCTCTCTTAAAGATGATGATGAAATAATCGAGAATGTATTGAAAAAGGAGAAATATGATGAAGAGGAGGGACAGGATATGAAGATGAAGACAACACAAATTATTTTTTAGTCTTGCTGATATTTTACAATAATGAACAAAATTCAATATAAAGAATTTTCAGAGAGATCCTGTAAAATTCACCATGTCCTCAAAGCATTGCCACTGTCTTTCAATGTATCGAGGAAAAAATAATTAAGCCACAAACAAATTGCAAAGTGAAAATAATTAAGCCACAAACAAAGCAAATGTGAAATATGAACTCAAACCAGTGGGATTGTTCTTCCCTAGACCTTTCTGGTATACTCCCTAACAAAAGTGTCATTCCCCCATGCATATGCAGACCTTTGGCAAGGCACAGATCACCACGAGTACTCAGATTTATATTGCCCTTGGATACTGCGGCTTCCCATGTCCATCCAAATGGTTCTGCAACTGTAATGGTTGAAGGCACAGGGACATGGGGCGGCATTCTGTCCAGAGACCGTGGTAAGGCAAAAGGGGGGGAATACATTAAATGGGTGCCAATACACAATGTGGCACATTTTGTGGATAATAGTATGATAAAAAAAAAAAAAAAACGCATATGCATTTCAAACAACCTTTTTTTTTTTAACCCACTGAAACAAAAATTTGATGCAGATCTACTATTAGGGCTGAAAGACTGCACACCAAATTCCATTTATCTAAATCATTACATTTTGGAGTTATGTTCCCATGCATGCAAATATGCAGATGGACAGTCAGTTCAACCCTTTGATGAATTTCATCCAAAGTTTGATACGGATCTACAATTCTGATGATAAAACTGTGTCAAATTTTATCCATCTAGCTATTTGAGTTATGTGCTCTGAACACGGACAGACAGACTTTCGAATTATGGATTTTGTCCAACGTTTTATCGAAATGTATAAATTCGTTGTAAAGACCGCATACCAAATTTCATCTATCTAGCTCAACCCGTTTTTGAGTTATCGTGTTCACAGACAAAAATCCAAACATTTTTTTTCCAGCCTCAGGGAGGTCTGAAATGTGCAGGAAAATCTAGAAGTCGAATTTTTTGATGATTACAATACTTTCTCTGTATGCGAAAAAGTAAAAATAAAATTGGCTATTTAATGCCAAAATATAGTTAACAGTAAACAGAACATGATAACTCAAAAACTTAAATAGCTAGATGGATAAAAACCTTAAAAATATTGTAAAAATTTATTTTTCCTTAAAATTGAAATAAATTAAATAACTAATCAAACCAAAGACAACAACTCAAGACTAATTTAATGTCACTTCTCATCATTTATTATCATTCTTTTGTTAATTGCTTCATGATAAAACTTACCGACTTATTGTTAGGGGAAACATAATATAAATCTGAAAGAGAACTAAATATCAAAGAATAAAATTTTAAATTCATATCAAGTCTTATTATTCACAGAAACATATTGAAACTTTTTACAAAATTCCAAACTGTATGAATATTGAATATTTTCGTCCATTAGTCTAAATGAAATAAACGAAGTAAGCAAATGAAAGCTGTTCTTTCAACCCAAAAAAGAATTAGCCTGGTTTCCAAAATCTGCATTAATTTACTTTTATTTTCTAGGACTGCTCATTTGACTCGAAACGATCGTGAAAAGTTTCATTTATCTATCCCAGTGGCGTAGCTGCGACTTTTGACGCCCGGGGCGAACTTGCAACATGCCGGTCTTCATTTATAAGTTGCTTAGGGCACATAAACCTAATTATAAACTGCAGGAAAAAACGAACATTTTATTAACGTTATTTCCTGTTTGACGCCCTCCACCACTAGAGATAGGTTGCGAAATCGCGCATCTATCACAAGTCTTTCTTTCACATATCGGAAATTTACCGACAAAAGGCGAAAAATACGGATTACATTAGTTTTTACTTTCTCGTATACAAAGAGGAAGTATTATAGTCGTCAAAAAATACGAACTCGATATTTTAATGAATCTTTACGTTTTAGAAACAAGAGTGCAAAAAACACAATTTTGGAATTATGTCTGTCTGTGGACACGATAACTCAAAAACTATTTAAGCTAGAGGGATGAAATTTGGTATGTGATCTTTACACATAATTTGTATGTTTCTTCAAATTTTGGACAAAATCCATCCTCGAGAAGTCTGTCTGTATATCCGTGTTCATATGTGAACACGGTAACTCAAAAACTGAAATAGCTAGATAGATAAAATTTGGTACGCGGTTTTATCATCAGGATTGTAGGTCCGTATCAAATTTTGGACCAAATCCGTTGGAGGGTTGTCGGTCTGTATAAGCGCATACTTTTGAACATGATAACTCCTAAACCCTATGACTTAGATACATAAAAATTGGTACGAGGTCTGCTAACATTAATTGTAGATCCGTGCCCACTTTTCGTTTCATTCGGGTGAAATAAAAGCATTCAAATTGCATATTGTGATTGTATGTTGCACTTGGCGTAGTTTACTGTCGCTTGGCGTATTTTCTCTGTTAGTGTTGTTGTCTTTTCGTCTTGGTGCGGTTTTACAAAGGCAATTGTGGAGAGCCCCAAACCAAGGCTGATGAGAGACACAAAAATTATGACAACCCCTAAGGCAGAAATTGAGAATCCGCAGATGTCATAGAGGTGTATCTGTAATAAAATTTGGTTCTCTAAAACGTTGCGTTAAGGAAGGCCCTCAATTTGTATGCGTGCTGAGGGCGGGGGAATGACACCTTTGCTTTGAGTGTACAAGAAAGTTTAGGGGAGCTCACTCCCACTGTTTTATTAATTTATGTATACAATGATGGAGATAATGCTACTGCTCATCTTAGTTACAAAATTGTTTGCCGGATTTTGCCGTCCCCCTTTAGCTACACCACTGATCTATTCTAGCATACTCTACGAAATATCACAAGCTTTGTATGCTAAAATGGTGTAAAAGAAAATGAAAAAGTGCAATTGGCGAACATCGAGTCACAGAATTATTTTGTTGAATGGAAACTAAGAGAAGAAAGAGGTAAATCAGTGTTGACCGGGACTAATTCATTAACGGAGTGCAGCAGTGTTCTTGTTGGTAGAAAGCGTAGATCGGGAATTTTTGCAGGAAAAAAAGAATTTTTCTCTCATTTTATCTCCCTAAAATTAGGAATTATAACCAGCGGAAGTGGTCTCCCCTAAACTTTCTCGTATACTTTCTAAGTGGAGATTCGTCAAAATCTCGAGTTCGAATTTTTTTTGACGATTACAATACTTTCTCTTTGTATACTTCGTATACGAGAAAGTGAAACAAACCAACAAACCTGAAATCAAATATCTGTTGCCACGTTTCAAAACAATATTACTTTGAAGCAGGTGAGATAAAATAGGCAATGAAATGAATACTAAAGCGAAAATTCTGCTTTGGAATTGAATTCCCAAGAAAACAATTTGTACTACCACAATCGTAACAATTGCAAAAGCTCGTAAATAAAAGATTTGCTTGAAATAATGAGATTGGTTTGAATTTTATTTACAACAATAAAAAATTTGTTACAATTCATGTTTGAGAACATTATTTATTGTTGTAAATAAAATTTACAACAATAACAGATTGCTACCAGTACTTTGCGCATGAGAATCGGATTAAAAGAAATTGAATATGCAATTTGAACGCCCCTTTTTGACGGATTTGGCCCATTCATGACGATAAAACTGTGTACCAAATTTTATCCATCTAGCTATTCAAGTTTTTGAGTTATAGTGTTCACATGACCGCGGACATACAGACAGACAGACTTCCCGTTGACGGATTTTGTCCAAAATTTGATAGAAACCTACAAATTATGTTTAAAGACCACATACCAAATTTCATCCCCGTAGCTGTAATAATTTTCGAGTTATCGTGTTCACAGACAGACATAATTCCAAAATTGTGTTTTTCGGACTCAGGGAGGTCTAAAACGTGGAGATTCGTCAAAATCTCGAGTTCGAATTTTTTGACGATTACAATACTTTCTCTTTGTATACTTCGTATACGAGAAAGTAAAAAAGCAATAAGGTCCGGGAAAGCTAGCTAATTTCATAAATAAATTTTAATATTTGGTTGTCTTCCCCCTATACTCCCGGGTACTTTTAGAAGTCTATAAATTTTTTGCTCCCCTACTTTTTACTTTCTCGTATACAAAGAGAAAGTATTGTAATCGTCAAAAAATTCGAACTCGAGATTTTGACGAATCTCCATGTTTTATACCTCCCTGAGTCCGAAAAACACAATTTTGGAATTATGTCTGTCTGTCTGTGAACATGATAACTCGAAAACTACTAGAGCTAAGGGGATCAAATTTGTTTTCTGATATTTACACATCATTTGTAGGTTTCTATCAAATTTTGGATAAAATCCGTCTACGGGAAGTCTGTCTGTCCGCGTTCATGTGAACACTATAACTCAAATCTTGAATAGCTAGATGAATAAAATTTGGTACACAGTTTTATCATCATGAATGTAGGTCCGTATAAAATTTTGGGCCAAATCCGTCAAAGGGTTGACTGTCTGTCGGTCTGTATAATCGCATACTTGTAAAAATTATATCTACTAAACCCTTTGGCTTAGATAAATAAAAATTGGCATGTCGTTTGCTAATATTAATTATAGATCTGTGCTCAAATTTTGTTTCAATCCATTGAAAACCAGTGGGAGTGGCCTCCCCTAAACTTTCTCGTATACTGCTCAAAAATTTGTAATTTCCCCTCCCCATGCGTGGATAAAAAAAATCGAACCTACTGTAATCCAGAATGCAACGAATATCAGAAGGTTTTTCATTGCAGATTATAGTGATTGTAAAATATTTAAGTGAAGAATCATATTAAAAGAGATGCCTATGTATTAAAACTTAGCAATATTTATTTTCCATCACACTCCAGGAAGATCCGCTATTATACGAGCGAGCGAAAGCAAAACAGTAGAAACCAGTGGGAGTGGCCTCCCCTAAACTTTCTCGTATACTGCTCAAAAATTTGTCATTTCCCCTCCCCTTGCGTGGATAAAAAAAATCGAACCTACTGTAATCCAGAATGCAACGAATATCAGAAGGTTTTTCATTGCAGATTATAGTGATTGTAAAATATTTAAGTGAAGAATCATATTAAAAGAGATGCCTATGTATTAAAACTTAGCAATATTTATTTTCCATCACACTCCAGGAAGATCCGCTATTATACGAGCGAGCGAAAGCAAAACAGGAGATGAAACACATCAATCACAAACTCCGTCTCAAGGACGTAATCCTCCCGCTTGGTACCAGAGATAGCTAAGTAGGCATGCGCGAGGAGATGGTTTTGAAACGAAGGCTTAATAAGTATGCGATTATACAAACCGACAGACAGTCAACCCGTTGACGGATTTGGCCCAAAATTTTACACGGACCTACATTCATGACGATAAAACTGTGTACCAAATTTTATCGA
>BGPR01000437.1:353460-365619 GCA_013235015.1 Araneus ventricosus | reverse complement strand
ATTACAATACTTTCTCTTTGTATACTTCGTATACGAGAAAGTAAAAAGATGTTCAAATTGCATATTTGGTTCAATATTCACATTGCGACTGTGTGTTGGCGAGCGTTTCTCTTATTTTACTCAAGTTAGTGTAGTTGGCTTTTGACCTTGGCGGTCTACGAAGTATTGTATCTTCGGATGCGCTTCGGAAATTATGGCAACCCCCTGAACCCGAAACTCTGACATTCACCAGATGGAAGGTATGGTGAAATCTTGCATGATATTTGTAGTAAGATTTCGATCTCAAAAACTTTAAATAAAGTTGTGGTACCTCAGCGCGCGTAAAAATTGAGAACTTACGCAATTTTTTTTTATCATTTTCCTTTTACACATAATCATAAAAATGGGCGCAGATCATTTTAAAATTATAATGACTCAGAGTTTAGGAAGCAAACGGGACAAATAGTATACGGGACGTATGGCAACCCTAGTTAGAGGGAAAATGACACCTTTTTGGGAAGTATACGAGAAAGTTTAGGGGAGACCACTCCCGCTGGTTATGAAATGTACTTAAAAGTAATATAAAAATTAACATATTAAAATTGTGTCATCGGTTCAATTAAAGAAACCAGATTCCCAAATTGGACCACCGATTTCTCTAAGCACAATTAACGAAAAGTGTTTTTTGATTCTGGAATTCACACATCACACGATGTTTGAACCCAAATATGAAATTTTATGCACTATATCGTTTCTTCTTCCTTTGTTTCCTCACTCTGATGCAATATCATGAAGCCTCAGTTTTCGTTCTTTTTTTGTGCCAGCATTCGATACCCCTTTAATGTGTTTTTTTCCTTGGGCTCCAGTTTATGAGAACTACTAATAATTTTAACTACTCTCTGGGATATTCCAACTCAGAGGCAATTGTTTGTAGGCCAATCTATGCAAATATTATAATTATACATAAAAGAAATTAACCTCCCCTTATCTTTAAATTATTTTAGTAAATTGTAACCAGGCATGTTTCCTCTCGGAGGGTATAATAACATATTTTGTTGCTTTCTTTAGAACAGCTTAAAGAATATTACTCTTTTAATAAAATATTTCATCAATGCTATCTAAATGTTAACTGTAGACACGTGTCGCTTTAAAAAAAAAAAAAAGATTCCTCATTTACGGCCCCAAATACAGTCAAATCCTGGTATAACGAACCCGGATATAACGAAGTTCTGCATCAGTCCTTTTAGGGTTCGTTATAACGGAGTTTGACTGTATTTAATGGAATTCAAGTTACGATAAAGTTTAGGTTAGATTAACGTCCCGTTTTGAAGCAACACGAGGGCTATTTAGGGACGGACCTCGTAATTTTGAACCGCAGTCAGATGACGAGGCCGACACCTGAGCTGGCACCCCCTCTCCAAACTTCCGTGCCACACCAGCGGGAGGACGTTTGGCCAATACGTATGATTTAGCGTGCGACAGGCCCCATACACGGCGGATCTTCAGTCGAATCGGGTTTCGAACCTGCAACCCTCCGTTCCCGAGGTCGAGACCTTACCACTAGGCCACCGCGGCCTCGTTACGATAAAGATTCGTTCTAGGCGACGGCGGTCCAAATAAGGTAATCCTGTCCTAAATCTTTAAATGCATGATTTTACGGAAATATATGTCTCAACATGCGTAATTTTTGCTTTAAATTTTAAATGTCATCGTTTTAAATTGTTATTCAGTTGTACGAAATTTCATATCATTATACTTCTGTTGTAAGTTGCTTGTCATGTGCTATTCGTTTGACTTCCGCATTTCTTTATTATTATTTATTCACGTCAAAAAAACACTACTGCGGAAAATGACTAATTCGAACTTTTAAAAACCTTTCCGGCTTAAATTATTATTTGTTAGTAGAAAAAATTAAAAGAAAAACAACTTTAAAATACTTATGGATTTTTTTCAGATTAATTCATTAATAGCATCGACATTATTTATTGCATCCACATTATTTAATTAAATGTATTTGTTTGTATCCAGATGACGTTTCCTTCTAGACCCTATTAAACCCTCTCCAGTCCAATTTAAATACAGAAATGCATATAAAAACAAATTATTTCGGTTATGCCAAATGGTATCACAGGAATTGGTTACTTCAATATTTCGAATTTTTCTCTGGTCCCTGTGTTAACTGGAGTCAGTTTGGATTTATTCTAATTTTTGGATAGTTCGATTTTTTATTTTGGTCCCGACAGCTTCTAATCATCCTAATTTCATTGTATTATAATTTCAAAAATGAAAAACAGATCGTTGCTCTCAAATGAATGAGAAATAAAAAACTGAAGAGTCTTGTTTTTATTTTTGTTTAGTTTTATGAAATCTAAAAATATTCACGTCTTTTGAAATTCTTCGTCTTTTCTTGCATGTAACAGTTCTTAATTCTTTGTATGAACAGAAGACCTGGGGTTTGAAATCACTTAAGAATGCTCAGAATCTTTCTCAATACTTCCTTTCTCCATAGAGTATCCCTATTGCTATCAAATAAGGTTGTATTTCACGTCTTTAAATTAAATAGTGTCTTTTTATGTAGTTCAGTAGAAATTGGCAAATTCGAAACTGACTATTCGCAAAATTATTTGGATAAATAAAATTTGATTTATCTAAAAATTCGAATTAAGAAAATCTAGGTCTAAAAATGAGTACAGCAGGAAAAGAAATGACAGTTTTAAAATTTATTTTCACTAGTTAACTGTTTTAATACATAGTTAATAAATAACTCGTAAGTATTTTGTGTAAATAAAGTGATAATAATTATAGTCAAAAAGTTTTAAGAATTAGAATTAATAATTTCAATAAACAAGCAAGTTATTTTAATAAATAAACAGTATACAACACTTAGAAGACAAAAATTGTTCAATAAAACTTTAAATAAATAGTACAATTCACATCGAGCATGTTCAAAGATTTTTAAAAGGTGAGCAATTTTTTATTACTTCTTTGGATGAACTCATTGTATAGCAGTCAAGTCCTCGAGTGAACCAAGAGGTTTAAAAAATTATTATATAAAAGCTATAATATTATGTATAAAAAGCTATAATATAATTATTATATAGCTTACGATCGCTGAGGACACGAAATACGGATGTACTTAACTAACGAAAATATATTTTTAAAAAAAATAAGAACAATTTTTCACCGTTTTTAGACTTCGAATTAACAAAAAGAAATTCGAATTATATACAACATTTTAACATTATCTTTATAAGAAATTCAGGGTAGGAAAAATTCGATTTAAAGACGAATTCGAATTAAAAATGTTCGAATTAGCCAAGTTCGTATAGCGTATTTTCTTTTCTCTTTTTATAATTGCACTAGGAAACTAAAACTATTATCAAAGAGTCGCCAACGCTGTATGACTTCTACTTATATATTCTTCATATGTAGATAAGTAATTCACCGAAAAAACTAGATATATAAGCTACTTTTAACTCGTTCTAACGGATTATACTTGAAAACTGTTCAACAAACGTTCTTCTACGACTTTCTTTTAATTCGAATATTTAATGTAGTAATTATGCCTTGCTCTCTTTCAACAGTGAAATATTTTTTCTTTAATTACAGGTTCAAAAATAACTTTGTCAGGTTTTTAATCAATGTTACAATAAGGTCATTCCGCAATTCGACTCCTTCGTTTTTCTTCCATAATAAACTCTCTTAAATAATCTGTTGCATTGTTTTAATTGGCGATTTATTAGCTGAAGGACATTGGTCAAACAATGGGAACTGGAACACGAACAAGTGTGGCTTAATCAAGTATAGTACGTTTTTAATTTTTCAAAGTTGTCCTTCTGATTGTTTGTTCTATTAAAAGCTGTTAGAAACAGAATGATTTAGAATTGTGAAATTCTTGTTCAGAATTCTGTCTCTGGTTTCTGTCAGCACAACCATTCCAGGATTTCAGCACCATTTTTTTTTCGGAGACAAGCCAGTTTTTTATGGTTGTTATATTCGAAAGAAAAAAAAATCCTGTAGAAAATCAATGAGGGCAGAATTTTTTAAAGATATTTTCTCTCTCTCTGTTCTGTTACTTATCTGGAAGAAGAAGAAGAAAAAAGATGCCTTGTATTCCATCGTGGGAAGATTCTTTTCCCCACGTTGAAAGTTTCAAGAATAAAAAAAAAATGATAGTAAATAAGGGTGATGTCGATATTTTTCCACTATAAGAGGGAAATTGAGTGTGTCTAAATGCAGTTGTTAAACTAAAGGCATGTTTCGTACTGGAAATTATGTTCCTTGACGTTAGAAGCAAATTATAGCATTTACTTAAAAAATAAAATCTAGATGAAAAGTAGACCCTAACATGAATTTTCAGAACTCTCGTTATATAAAGCACTAGCCGCCTTCGGCGATCAGCTGGTTCGCCCGTTTAAATTACTTTTTATTTTTGTATTTTATATTAATTATGACATTACCCGTCGCAGTTTCAGCCGCGATAAATCAGGAAATGAATATTTTATTGTATTTGATAGATAGTAAAATATTTAAAGACGCAAATTTTAAAATGCCAGCGGTACAATTCTTTATGATGCATCGCAGCTAACGAAACTTACAAACTGAGTTTCAAATAATTCTCACTCAATTTATCTATCACTCATCGGTAGAATGATTAACGCTGAACATGTTGCACACCCGTGTGAACCAGTGGGTACAAAAAGAGAGGCGGCATAAAATACATAGACATCTATCAGACCCGAGAATATAGGAGGTAGACAATAAAATTTAAAAATTAGTTAGTTTTCCCGAATACTATTGCTTTTTTGTAATTCCTAGTTTCAGGCTGTAATTTCTAGTTTCTAATATCAAATTTGATGAGTTATCACTGGAGGAAATTCAAGTTTGGCGGCAGTACTGTACTCCTAAGTCTAACCAAAATTTTAATAAAAAATTACCTATAATGCAATATAAAAAAATTTGAAAACGTTTTCATGCCTCATAATTTTAAAATGGCAGGAAATCATGAGATTAAATGCTTGAAGAAAGGACGAAAATCATTTCAGCATACCTCACACATAATAGAAACAAACAAACCTGAAATCAAATATCTGTTGCCACGCTTTATAAAAATATTACTTTGAAACAGGTGCGATAAAATATTTCAGAAATGCAATGAATACTAAAGTGAAAATTCTGCTTTAAAGTTAATTTCCTAAGAAAACAATTTATACTATCGCAACCGTAACCAGGGGTGGCGCCAGTGGGGGGACCGGGGGCCAGCCCCCCCCCCCCCCGCCGGGGAAAATTTCTGTACGGGATATTCAAATAGTTGATAAATAAAGATCTGGCGAAAATTTGAGACCAATTTCATTACACTTGTCCTCCCCCCATCTGGGAGATCATGCCCCCCTGTCGGGCAAACTCTATCGCCATTGCTGACCGTAACAATTGCAGAAACGCGTGAATAAAAAATTTGCTGAAATAATGAGATGGTTTGAATTTTATTTACAAAAATAAAAACATTGATATAATTCATGTTTTGAAACATTAATTAAAATTGAACAAAATGTTGCATGGAAATAAGATCGGTGTCAATGAAAAGATAATTTTTTTTTTATCTTTTAGATGATGTAAAAATAGTTTTTTTGCAATAATAGGATCCGAAGTTATCTCGGAAGAACGTTAAAATTTAAATAATTTAAATTCTAATTAAAATTTCGAAAAATCCTTCCTTAGTGAGCACCTACTCCCCAAGAAGCAACCGCCTGCCAAAGTTCAAGTTTCTAGTCTCAGTGGTTTGGGAGATTTCGTGATGAGTGAGTCATGGTATTTGCCTTTTATATAAAAAGATTCACCAAAAAAATAAGTCTATTAATCTCGTCATTCAGACGGCTGCATTATTTAATCATAATAGTACTAACTAAGTACAGAGTGGTTCGAAAGCTTTCCGACAAACTTTGAAAGGTAGATTAGCCATATAAAAACAAATCGATAGAAAAATTATAGGCGAGAACATCGCATGTGCATGCTAAGACCAAAAACCCCGTCCACACTATACGAACCGCTCGGCTCCAAGTGTACACACGCCTTTTCAGGAAAGGAAACGGAAAGAAATATTGTCACGTTTTTTAAAATGTTATTTATTTATTTTTTTAAAAAAGGGGGAGATTAAGAACAAACAGTTGTTCGATGTACTTCGTTCGGTGCAATGTTGTACAGCCCTCAGTCGAGGTCGAACCTTACCACTAAGGCCACCGCGGCCTCGTGCGATAAGATTCGTTCTAGGCGACGGCGAACTCCCAAATCGATAATCCTACCTTACATCTTTGATGCATGATTTTACGGAAATATATGCCTCAGCATGCGCTCTTTTTTGCTTTAAATTTTAAATGTACATCGTTTTTAAATTGTTATTCCTGATTTGTACGAAATTTCAAATCATTTATACTTCTGTTGTAAGTTGCTTGTCATGTGCTATTCGTTTGACTTCCGCCTTTTTATTAGTATTTATTCACGTCAAAAAAAACACTGCTGCGGAAAATGATTAGATTCGAACTTTTAAAAGCCTTTCCGAAAACTTAAATTATTATTTGTTAGTAGAAAAAGACAAAAGAAAAACAACTTTTCTAAAATACTTATGGATTTTTTTTTCAGATTAGTCATTAATTGCATCGACATTATTTATTGCATCACATTATTTAATTAAATTTATTTGTTTGTTAGTATCCAGATGACGTTTCCTTCTAAGCCTATTAAACCCTCTCCAGTCAATTTAAAACAAAATGCATATAAAAAACAAATTGGCTGGTTATACCAAATGGTATCACAGGAATTTAGTTACTTCGATATTTCGAATTTTTCTCTAGTCCCTGTGTTAACTGGAGTCAGTTTTGGATTTATTCTAATTTTTTTGGATAGTTCGATTTTTTATTTTGGTCCCGACAGCTTCTAATCATCCTAATTTCATTGTATTATATTTCAAAAATGAAAAACAGATCATTTGCTCTCACATGAATGAAATAAAAAAAACTGAAAGGAAGTCTTGTTTTTATTTTGTTTAGTTTTTATATGAAATCAAAAATATTAAAATCTTTTGGGAAATTCTTCGTCTTTTCTTGCATGTAACAGTTCTCTTAATTCTTTGTATGAATATGAAGACCCAGGGTTTTAGAATCACTTAGAATCACTCAGAATCTTTTCTCAATACTTCCCTTTCTCCATAGAGTATCCCTATTGCTTTCATCAAATAAGGTTGTAGTACAAATCTTTAAATTAAATAGTGTCTTTTATGTAGTTCAATAGAAATTGGCAGAATTCTGAAACTGACTATTCGCAAAATTATTTGGATAAATAAAAATTTGATTTATCTAAAATTCAATTAAGAGAAAATCTAGTCACAAAATAGGTACAGCAGGAAAGAAAGTGACAGTTTTAAAATTTATTTTCACTAGTTAACTGTTTTAATACATAGTTATAATAAATAACTCGTAAGTATTTTTGTATAAATAAAGTGATACTAATTATAGTCAAAAGTTTAAAATTAGAATTAATAATTTCCAATAAACAAGCAAGTTGTTTAATAAATAAACAGTATACAACACTTAGAAGACAAAAATTGTTCAATAAAACTTTAAATAAATAGTACAGATTCATCAGGCATGTTCAAAAGATTTTTTAAAGGTGAGTAATTTTCTTAAGCTTTAGCAGGATGAACTCATTTGTATATGAAACGTCAAGTCCTCAGGTAGGTAGACAAGAGGTTTAAAAAAATTATTATATAAAAGCTATAATATTATGTATAAGCTATAATATAATAGGTATTATATAAAGCTTACGATCGCTGAGGACACGAAAAAATGGATGTACTTAACTAACAGAAAATAATTTTTTAAAAAAAAAATAAGAACAATTTTTCACCGTTTTTTAGACTTCAGATTAGCAAAAGAAATTCAAATTTTATACAACAATTTAGCATTATCTTTGGAAATTCAAAGGTGGAAAAATTCGATTTACAGACGAATTCGAATTAAAATGTTCAGATTAGCCAAGTTCGTATAGTATTTTCTTTTCTCTTTTTATAGTACTAGAAACTAAGCTATTATCAAAGAGTCGCCAGCGCTGTATGACTTCTGCTTATATATTCTTCATATGTAGATAAGTAATTCACCGAAGCTAGATATATAAGCTACTTTTAACTCGTTCCTAACTTAGTTATACTTGAAAACTGTTCAACAAACGTTCTTCTACGACTTTCTTTTAATTCGAAATAATATTTAATGCAGTAATTATGCCTTGCTTTCTTTCAACAATTGATATTTTCCTTTAATTACAGTTCAAAATAACTGTCAGGTTTTTTAATCAATGTTACAATAAGGTCATTCCGCAATTCGACTCCTTCGTTTTCTTCCTAATAAAGCTCTCTTGAAATAATCCTGTTGCATTGTTTTAATTGGCGATTTATTAGCTGAAGGACATCAGTCAAAAACAATAGAACTGAACACGAGCAAGTGTGGCTTAATCAAGTATAATTGCATTTTAATTTTTCAAAGTTGTCCGTCTGATTGTTTTATTTCTGTAAGCTATTAGAAACAGAATGTTCTAGAGTTGTGAAATTCTTGTTCAAAATTCTGTCTCTGATTTCTGTCAGCACAACCATTCCAGGATTTCAGCACCATTTTTTTTCGGAGACAAGCCAGTTTTTTTATGGTTGTTATATTCGAAAAAAAAAAGAAATCCATGAAAATCAATGAGGGCAAATTTTTAAGATAATATTTTTTCTCTCTCTCTCTCTCTCTCTCTTCTGTTACTTATCTGGAAGAAGAAGAAAAGATACCTTGTATTCCATCGTGGAAGATTCTTTTCCCCACGTTGTAAGTTTCAGGAAAAAAATGATAATAAAATAAATAAATAAGGGGTGATGTTGATGTTCCTATAAGGAAATTAGGTGTGTCTAAATGCAGTTGGTAAACTAAAGGCATGTTTCATTACTGGAGGTATGTTCATGATGTTGAAGCAAATTATAGCATTTGCCAAAAAAATAAAATCTAGATGAAAAGTAGGCCTAACATGAATTTTCAGAACTCTCGTTATATAAAGCACTAGCACTTGTGACGTCAGCTGGTTCGTCCGTTTAAATTACTTTTATTTTTGTATTTTATATTAATTGTGGCATTTACCGTCGCAGTTTCAGCCGCGATAAATCAGGAAAGATGAACAAAAAAATTGAATATTTTATTGTATTTGATAGATAGTAAAAATTTAAAGGCCTTAGATTTTAAAATGCCAGCGATACAATTCTGTATGATGCATCACCCAGCTAACAGGGCACCTGAGCGGAGTTTCAAATAATTTTTCCTCAATTTATCTATCACTCATCAGTTGAGATGATTAACGCTGAACATGTTGCACCCATTGTGAACCGGTGGGTACAAAGTGAGGCGGCATAAGATTCATAGACATCTATAAGACCCGGTAGTATAGGAGGTAGACAATACGGGAGATTTAAAAATTAGTTAGTTTTACCGAATACTATTTGGCTTTTTTTTGTAATTCCTAGTTTCGGGCACCAGCAATTTCCTAGTTTCTAATATCAAATTTGATGGGTTATCACTGGAGGAAATTCCAAGTTTGGCAGCAGTACTGTACTCATGGCTAAGCAAATTTTAATAAAATTACCTATAATGCAGTATACAAAATTTGAAAACGTTTTACCATGCCTCATAATTTTAAAATGGCAGGAAATCATGAAGTTAAATGCTTGAAGAAAGGACGAAAATCATTTCAGCATACCTCACACACAATGAAAACAAACAAACCTGAAATCAAATATCTGTTGCCACGCTTTATAAAAATATTACTTTGAAACAGGTGCGATAAAATATTTCAGAAATGCAATGAATACTAAAGTGAAAATTCTGCTTTAAAGTTAATTTCCCAGAAAACAATTTATTTTCTCGCAATACCGTAACCAGGGGTAGCGCCAGTATAGGGAGGACCGGGGCCAGCCCCCCTCCCCAAATCAGAATTCTGTACAGGATATTCAAATAGTTCATAAATAAAGATCTAGCGAAAATTTGAGACCAATTTCATTTGCACTTATCCCCCCCCCCCCCATCTCCTGGGAGATCATGCCCCCTGTCAGGCAAACTCTCTATCGCCATTGCTTGTGTAACAATTGCAGAAACGCGTAGATAAAAAAATTTGCTGAAATAGTAAGAGATGGTTTTGAATTTTATTTACAAAAAATAAAAACATTATTTATAATTCATGTTTTTTAAAACATTTTGAAACATTAATTAAAATTTATGAACAAAATGTCGCATGGAAATAAGATCAGTGTCAATGAAAAGATAATTTTTTATCTTTAAGATGATGTAAAATAGTTTTTTTGCAATAATAGGATCAGAGTTATCTCGGAAGAACGTTAAAATTTAAATAATTTTTAAATAATTTAAATTCTAATTAAAATTTCGAAAATCCTTCATAGTGACACCTACTCCCCAAGAAACAGCCGCCTTGCCAAAGTTCATCCAATTTCTAGTCCCAATGGTTGGGAATTTCATGATGAGTGAGTCTGTTATTTGCCTTTTATATAAAACTAGCAGTACGCACGGCGATGCCGTGGAATCAGGACTTAAAAAAAAATCAAAACAAAGATACACATTATAGATTTTCCGCTTGTTTTTCGCGATAATAATAACATGTAGAAAAAACAGTACAAGAGTGCATTTAATCCAAAACAATATAAAAAAATTGTTGCCCGTGGAATCAAGGACTTCAACAAAATGAAAAAAAAAAATTCTTAGAACATGACAAAAGCTCAGAAGGAATTATGACGTCCACCTAACCCTTCATCAATCAAATTGAAAGCTGCGTTCGGAAGACTATCGCTAGAAGAAATTCGCTCGACGAAATAACTTTCATCTGCAGGAAATATTTTAATTTAAAAAAAAAAAAAAAAAAAACAGAGGAAAAGATATTTTAACCGTTTGCGGTACTAAATCAGAGAGAACCGTTTCACAGTTATAAGCTGAAAAAAATTGAAAATAATAGTGTTATTAGAGAGTCGGATGCAGCTAACATTTAGATGGTAGAGCAGTATTTTTTTAAAAAATTCTCAAAATTCAATGAAATTACGTTAGAAATTCAAACTAACTTCATTAGGGCAAATCAGATGCTCTTTCAGATGGTCTATCTATTTTGTCGTACAATTATTCGAAACCATTCTATTGAGGAAATTAGTGCGAAAATCCAGCAAAACAACACAAAACACTAAATAAAAAAAAATTTCTGATTAAATTTAAATTTCAAGGCTGAGTGCGTTCAGTCACCATTTGACGACTACATATTGTCCAATGTTCATGACTGTAATTACGATGATTCGTCTGGACATCGCAGATTCATACACACAAACGTTAACATTACCTTTTATGAAGATAGCAAGATTCAAAAAAAAAAAGTCTCTGATGAAACCATCACTCAGACTGGCTGCATTTGTTTAATCATAATAGTGATATAAATGGGTACAGAGTGATTCGAAAGGTTTCAAACTAGACTTTTAAAAGAGTAGATTAGGCATATGAAACAAATCGATTTTATGACGAAAAATATAGGTGAGGAACATCACTGTTACTATTGGCGCAAAACCCCAATCCACATATACAACCGTTTCTGCTCAAGTACTACGCCTTTTCAGGAGAAGGGAAACGATGTATTAACTAATGACCAGTAGCATTTCAGACAACATGTAGTTAGATAGACATCGCTTTCTCACTAGCAAAAGTGATTGAGTATTTCACTTGTGGCGAATCGTTATTTATTGGTCGGAGGAGAGGGCTGGGCTATCGTCAGCAAATTTTTAGTATCGTCGAGACAGATAGTCAAAGCCTCACATGGCTTGATAGAGCCAAAGCACTTTAACTTGCAGCAGACTTCCACTCACCACAATCAAAGGACGAGCATTTTCGAGCTTCGCTCAGACGTACAAGTACGAGGTGCGAATGACTATATGTGCAAATTTATTAGCTGAGGTCTTTCAAACTGGAAGAGGGAAATATTTATCACGTTTTTTTAAGAATTTTGGTTAGTTGTTATTTTTTTAAAAAGGGAGTGACAAACAGTTTGTAGGGATTTTAAATAAAATCAAAGAAATTATGGTTGTAGCTCTGAAGGGAGGGGTGCGGCTGCTGCCCCATAGCT
>BGPR01000437.1:229219-353435 GCA_013235015.1 Araneus ventricosus | reverse complement strand
GAGCTATGGGGCTCCCGCTGGATTCGTCACTGGATTTCACTATGGAAAAAGTGATTTTAATTCAGTAACTCCCTAGAATAAAGTGAGGTTGTGTCAGATGGGGTGAGAATATGCCTTTTTTTGGTAAGAATAGGTACTCTTAGTATCTGAACAATAAAAATCTACAGTTCATAACCATGACCCTAATTGATGGTAACCAGCGAAATTGCTGGCTTTCATTGTTAACTAATTTAATTTGTTAGATTAATGAAACGTTTCGAAGCTACGCAAGGGCTGTATTTGGGACATACCTCGTAATTCTGAACCGCCGTCAGCAGGCCGGATTATCAAATTGGTGAAGTAGGCCCGGAACTTCGGTGGACCCCAAATTCTCGAGAGGGTATTTTTTCTGTTAATTTTTCAGGGTAATTTAATTTTTGTTCTTTCATTTAACTTACAAGAGCAGTACACTTAACTCATTCAAACTAAAATTAAGTATCGTTTAAATTTTAGAACATTATTCTAACAACATTCGCAATTAATTATTTTTTGCAAGTTTTTTATAACATTGTTTTATAATTCGAAGAAAATATGTTACTTAATAATTTTAAAAAAATGTCCGATCCAATAATTATTTATTTTTTAGAATTTGTTAAAAAAAAGTTTTGTGATTTTTTTTTCTTTTTTACTATTTTCTTTAAAAATCACTCTTAAATTAAAATTTTGATTCATCTTATACGCGAGATACTGAAGCCAACTCTCTTGAAAATGTCCCTCAATTAAATATTTTGCTACTTCAGTTTGTCAAAATTTGCTACTTAAAACTGCTTATAGAGAGATTAAATTAAAATCAATAAATCATATTTTGGAAATTGGGGGAGAGAAAAGGTGGGCAACGAGACTTGCATTGCCTATGAACCCCTACGGGGCTTAAACCGGCCCTTTTCGCCAGATGATATGAGAGAGCATCCTTATTCTCCGCCCCACACCAATGGGAGAACATTTGATCCTCTATGGATTTCCCGCGCACGGGCCCCGTACACACGTCGGATCTTCAGCAGAATGGGATCTCGAACCTGTGACCCACATTATAACAGTATGCATTACTATAAAGCCGTAATTAAAACGCGTGGTTTCTTAAAATTAGTTAATCAATATTGAATAACCTTATCGAAAGTCTCAAAAGAAACCAGCAGTAGTATTCTCATTTTGATTTTCTCGTTTTATTACACACTATGGCCAGTGGCGTAAAGCAGGGCATTCACGGCGACACCGTCCCACACCATTTGGAGCGCCTCGCACCAAAACCCGTCGTCGATGCAAATATTCGATGAGAATTGGATTGTTGTGTTCAAAAAGTTTGGAAATCCGATGTCGTTCATTTTTCATTTGGTGTATTCGGCCATAAAGCTGAAACATGATCCTGGAGAAGGGGAGCCATGCTCTCTCACAAAAGCGAAACCCACAAAATAATATATAACACTAGCAATGCGCGCACGGCGTTGCCCGTGGAATCAGGACTTCAACAAAATAAAAAAAAACACCGTCCACACACAATGATACGAAAAAGTTTTGAAATCAAAATAAAAGATACACATTATTGATTTTCCCCCTTATTTTTCTTCGCTATAATGATATTTCAACTATAGAAAAACAGTACAGAGTACGTTTATCTGAAACAATATTAAAAAATTGCAACATGAAAATGATTATTATACAGAAAGCAAAATATGCCAAACAAGTAAGCATTTTAAGACTGCCGATAATAATAATCGAAGGCATTCAGTTTAAGTTTATGACGTATCCTGCGCTCTGCCCCGTCAGCCAATTAAATTTCAACAATGCATGTTGGGAAGGCTTACCGAATAAAATTTTAAACGATTTCAAATGGAACAATACGGCAAACATAATTTGTATGGTAATTAAATATATCCCAAATGAATCAGAGAAGGAGGAAAAAAACAAAAGAGAGAGAGACTGAGATGAAATCTTCCACTTCAGGTTTAAACTTTGAAGCCACATTATGTAAATAGCTCCTTGAAGACATATTTAATTTTTTCCAGTCTTCTGTAACTGAAGATATCAGACGCGAAGCAAAGGAATTATGACGTCAAGTGGTTTCGACGAAATGCATGTTGCCCGTGGAATCGGGACTTCAACAAAATGAAAAAGAAAAAAAAAACCACCCACAATGACACGAATGAAAAAAATATCAATAAAACACATAATGTGGAAATTATCCAAATCGATCCAAATTTTATTGAAGAGTATGTCAAATTTCGCCAATTGTCACGACTGAAGATAACGTTTAAAGTGTTGCAACCTCTACCGAAATTTGTTCTTATCAGTCACAAAACCGCCTGTCCAAAGAGCGTTGATTGACAGTTTTACGACTTGTACGGAAACGTATATGTACGGAAGTGTCACTATACCGAGTGGAGCTCTCTCGGGAAAGCGGGAGGAGGGTTGGGCACATTAGCCCTAGGCCAGTGATCGGCAAACCGCGGCTCTATCACGAATCAGCAAACTGAAGATCTGAAATTGGTTTCAGCTTCATCAATTGCTGTTGATGAATCTTGGGACATAAATGAAACAGCGCAAGCTTCACTTTTTGTACAATTTATTTCGTCTACGGCTCCTAAAAAAAGAACTTTTAAGGATTATTGCTACTAAAAGGTCAAAATGTGACAAGGATATTGCATATGCTGTCCTTGAATACATAGAGAAAGATCATTTTTCCTCTCGATAAAATTGTGTCATTTTCTCCGGAGTGAGTTTTGTTTCTTTTTGAAGGAAAAAAAATTAATCACGATATATTCTTGCTTACCGTTGCATCAAAAAGCGGTGTGTGCGCAAAAATTTCCAGAAGAAATTTGCCATGTTATGCAATTAGTGCTCAAGATTGTTATGGAAAAAGAAGACGTATTTATATTCCATATTTTATTGTTGGCTCAAATCACCACACCTACCTCCCATGTTATAACACAAGTCTAGTCACTGTCTGCCAGAACAGATTCTCAAAGCGAATCTAAAGGGGGTTGCCATATTCTCCGCGGCGCCGTGGTTGCGTTTACCACATTGTCAACACAATTGCAACTAAAGCTCTTTTTCATCACCAATTTAAAAGATTTTCGGATGAAATGGAGAATGAATACGCAGATCTTGTAGTAGTGGCGTAGCTAAAGGGAAGCAGTGGGGGGGGGCGTTAAAATCAGACAGGAAGAACAACAATTTTATAACTAAGAAGAACAGTAACATTAGCTCAATCACTGTGTATAAAAAAAAAATTTTAATTTACATTTTTCGTCTTTTGTCGGTAAATTACCGATATGTAAAGAAAGATTAGTGGTGGGCGCGCGGTTTCGCAACCTATCAGCAGAAACCAATTTATTTATTTACAACCCTCTCCGGTCCAGCCTACCCAGGAGGGTGTAAGGCCTTCCACAGGCTGGAGGGGCTGCAGAAACCAATGGCGTCAAACGACGAATTACGTTACTAATAAATTGAGGGTCCCCCCCCCTCGGGAATTTATTTTTTAAATTTTGAGGTTAATGTGCCCTATGTTTGCAAAAAAAAGGGCGCATATTGCAAGTTCGGCTCGGGCGGCAAAAGTTGTAGCTATGATGCTGGATCTTCTGCTGCATAATAAGGTACGTTGGTTTTCAAGGAGAAACGTTTTAAAACGTTTCGCTTCCTCATTATTGGAAATTAAAGCATTTCTCCTTGAGAAGGGTGTTGACTATCCTCAACTAACGGATCCAAAATTTTTTTTTCATTTGAAAACGAATGACCTCTTTTTTGCTCAAGATTTTAAAAGAGAAATATTAATTCATTTTCCAAGCCTGCTGAAACATCGCAAAGAAAATACTAAATCGGTAATTGACATTTACTATTTCAAAACAACAATTTTTATTGAGAAAAGCTTTTGTACGGGGGTTTCAGGAATTCAGAGATACCAAAGCAACTCTGCATTTGTTAAGAAAAACCTCTCAGTGCTGACGTAACATGATTGAAATTTTCTTCCTTTCATACTGGCATTGGTGCTTTTGAAATGCAATTACTGGAGTTAAGAAACAAAGAATTATGGAACTCCAAATTTGAAATCCTTAATGCTGATATGGAAAAATTCCGAAAAAATAAATGTGATCTTAGTTCATAGCAAAAATGGTCTGCTTTGAAAGTCCTGGAGAAGGAAGACAGGATAATTTTCAACACCAGGAGCAGTCAGGACTAGTATTCCTGACTCATATGATTAAAAAAAAGCTAGTATTTTCTGTTCTTTCACTCTTTGTCTCTACACATTCATGTGAACAAACTTTTTTCAAGCATGAACGTTTTCAAAAGTAAATTGAGAAATCGTCTTGTTGATGAAAATCAGGAATCCTACTTGAAATTGAAACAACGATGTGGAAACATGATTTATCCAAATTTTCCAAGGAAATGCAAGGTCATTGTTCACATTAAATGCGCGTTTCGTCATATTTTTATTTTAATGCAAAAATATTTTTTCTCGATAAATAAAATTATTATCATTACTAGAAAATCATCCGACATGGTTTGACGGGTGCAAATTTCCGCTTCATTCGAAAGATTTTCCTTCAAATTTGACGTGTTTAAATAGATGTATATGCGAGAGAAATGTTTAACATTGATTGAAAATAAAAAAAAAAAAAAAAACATGTGTTTTAAGACAGGAAATATTTTTTTATTTACATATTATTTAAATATTTCTTTATTCAAAAAACCTCTTGGTAAACAACATTCCGTGTGAAGTATTTTTCGTTGTTTAATAATTTTCCTTGTACTTCAGATGTCTGTGTGTAAATTTTAACGTGATTGGGAATCCTAGACCTCGAAAGTGCAACATAGAGCTGTCCATGTGAAAAGACAGGCTCATCGAGGTAAATTCCAACATGATCGAAAGTCTGCCCCTGCGATTTGTTTATAGTCATCGTGTAAGCTGGAATTAACGGGAACTGGCGGCGGTTGAGAACGAGTGGTAGATTCAAGTCACTGGTGTCTAATTTAATTCTTGGCAAGAAAACAGCATCGCCACGATTGCATTCAGATACAATTTGGCGTCCAAACTATATCACGCGCATGATATACCATTGACGTAATTTACTACTTTCTATTAGAAAACGGAAATTAATTTGAAATATAGGATTAATATAATTTAAAATTTCTCGGGAACTATTTATCATAGCGAAATAAATTTTATATCAATCGATAGAAAGTTTTATTTCACTATTTTAGAGCTATTAAATTTGAAATTAGAACAGCAATTGCTCTTTCAAATTTAAAATTACTGAAATTTAGGTTCTCTAACAATGAAATAATGCTGTTTAACGTCTCGCAGTGCTATGGCCCGAGTTTTATTGTTGGTGAGGTCAGAGCGTTACCGGAGGATCCGGGCTATAATATTAGTAATATCTGGTTTTATTTAATGTTAGTAGCTATTTTAAACCAACTCTTAAATGCTTGGTTCTTGAAAAGAATTTGGCTCTCAACAGAAATCTTAATCGTTGTATTGCTGATCTTTAGCTCTTTTTACTTATGAGTTTGCCGACCATTGCTATATACTATACCAGTGGCGAATCTAGGATTCGGGTTTGGGGGGGGGCTGAGGTAGGGTTGGGTGATACTGTATCAACTTGATATTTTGTATCAGGTACGCGAAAGTATCAGGTACACGAATATGATACAGACCAAAAGTACCAGGTACTCGGTATCCCTACTCGGACTCGATTGATAAAGACTGGTAATCGCTTCGACCTCGTTCGGTCGGGTGATACTGTATGAACTTGATACAAATTATCATATTCAAACAGTTCCTCGTTTGGAATGCTTCGCGTTTTCGGTAGAGCTAATGATGATATGATGTCCTTGGTTTTGAAGTGCTAAACGGGTGGGGGGGAGAGGAGAGGAAAAGATTTGTTTTTGGAAGGCAAGTGTTCCTCTTATTATTTCTGCCTTGACGACATTATTAGGATGCTTTATGTTTTTTTTAAACAATCTATCTAGAGTACTTCTTAAATGAAATAAAATTATTTCTAACGCATTTTTTTTCTCCGTTCCTTGCAATGTTTATTAAGTATACCATATTGATGGGATTTTATATGAATAAATAAATGTATTTTGCTTTAAACATTTTTTTTTATTTGAAACAAATAAGTAACTCAAACAGAATTATTATAAGTAAAATAAGCTGAACACAAAAATTAAGCTTTGAACATAAATAATATTTTCAAAATTTAACGATTTAATAATTAATATGCTTAAAGAGAAAATATTTATATATTTTAAATATAAATATACGAAGCTGATGGAATAATATTGATGGGATTTTTTATGAATAAATAAATGCATTTTGCTTTAAACCTTTTTTTCATTCGAAATAAATAAGTGGCAGACGAGTAGATATCAAAGATAAAAAAGTTTTCTTTTCAAAAAACTTTCTACGGAACTCAAACAACAGAATTATTGTTAGTAAAATAAATTGAACACAAAAATTAAACTTTGAACATAAACAATATATTCAAAATATAACGATTTAAAAAATATGCTTCAAGAGAAAATACTTACATTTTTTCAATTTAATTATAAATATGCGATGAAGTACTTAAAAGCAAAGGGAAAGTTAAACTCTTGATATCATAATTTTAAGTTTTATGAAAATCTTTATTTTTACCTCGTTTTTATTAACTCGCTTTCTTGTCTGTCTGTCTGTTCGGTACAAATCTTGCGATCGATTTTAAACTAACTTCCCGATGAGCTGGAGACTTGAAACTTTAAACATAGTTCAGAACTAGATGACAATGCATTATTAATTCGCTTTCTTGTCTGTCCGTTTGTCTGTCATTTCATATTTTGCATGACGCATCCGCAATACGTTTTTCATTATATCTCGAAAACTATTAACATTACAGACTTGGTTCTTGGGTATAAGGATGGCCCATGGGGCCATCGAAGCACCCCATATTTTAACCATATCTTTGCGCATGCGCAGTACGTTTTTCATTATATCTCAAAGGTATCTGCGTCACATAACTTACTTTTTCAGGAAAATAACAATTTTTTATTTATGATCAGGTGAAGAGAAACTGAAATAAACCTGAAATTTGCCACATGTCTCCGTCATAATCTCATCAAGATGTTTAAAATCGATTGCAAAATTTCACACACAGAAGACTAAAAAGCAGAAAATAATTATTTAAAAAAATAAAAATTTTAATAGACCACGTTTTTAAAACGGACTAAAAAGTATAAAATAATTTCTTCTAGCCCCATACAGATTTAAAACGAAAAACGTGGGGCGCATGCAATATTTAATAGTAAGGAGTGTAGGGAGTAGCTGTTGTTGAGAACACTCACACAACAGTTCATATCATTTCCATTGCAATAAAATTGTTAGTGAGTGAAATAAACTATTTATACATCAATTATCTATTACATGCGCCCCACGTTTTTCGTTTTGAATCTGTATGGGGTTATAAATCTGTATGGGGCTAGAAGAAATTATTTTATACTTTTTAGTCCGTTTTAAAAACGTGGTCTATTAAAATTTTTATTTTTTAAATAATTATTTTAATAACGTTTAAAAATAAAGTACAAAATTAACAACCAAAGTTATAGAAAACAATTTGGGTAGATATAGAGATAATAGTATTTAAAGCTAATATCTAAAAAAATATATATAAAATTTCTCTTTTCTTAAGAGAGTAGGTAAGTAGGTATATTAACAAAAGTATTGAGAACATATAGGTGCAACTACAAAAAACTAAAGAGAGAGAGAGAGAAAAAGAAAAAAATTAATAATCATAGTTTAAAAAACTAATTTTTTTATTTTGTCAGAAGATAATCGTGTTCTTCTCTCATTTAAGATAAGTCCCGCTCTCGAAAAAATATGTTCACATGGAACGGATGTCACAATCGGACAAAAATGTTTTCTGACAAGTTTTTTTAAGTATTGAAAATTGTATCCGTGTTCTCACCACCATTTTAATGGATTTTTATTGCGATCTAACAGAGGTTCTTCCAAGTACCTGCCTACTTCGGCAATCGCTCTCGATCGAGATGTTCCGACAGTCTTATACGATAACTATAAATAAATAAATAAAGAAATAAACTAAAACAAACGAAATTGTCTCTAGCATATAAAACGAACAAAATAGATTGGTCGGTTCTGAATAAAATAAAAGAACACAGTTCGGTGTGAGTTTTGGAGCTAAACTGGAACTCCCTCCCCAGTAAATGACCTACTTTCATTCCTAACCATTACCACATGTAACAGTATACATACCAATCCTAGATCAGGAATCATCACCTTTCTATTTACTAACTATATCAACAAATCCTTTCCTCTCCCTTTCACCCCCACCCGTCTATAGCTGCCAAAACAGAAGCCATCTGGATATCATCAGTTATTCCTCCGCCGAAGACGCGAAGGCGTCGTATCTTGGAAACAGACTCGTGTATCTGTACCCGATTGCCGACTACGCGAGTTCCGTTCCAAGTTCCAAAGGGGAATAGATCGGTTACCGGCTGTATCAGATACAAAAGTATCGAGTAAATTTATCGGGTACAAACGAGTATCTGTATCAACATGTATCTGATACGGGAAAACCGCGTATCGACCCAAGCCTAGGCTGAGGTCATAAAAACTTTGTATCGTCGTAATGAATGTCAAACCTCAAGGCTAAAGTAAACCAAAACTCTTTAACTTTACAGACTTTTCTCACCTGACTATAAGAATCATAAAAGACAATACAATACTTTCGATAATTTGATAAAAATTACAATGAAATAACTAGCCAAAAAATGTCTTTGACCGCGTCAAAGCTACAAATACAAGTGGAATGACTACAAAAGTAGGAAAATTTTCGAGCCTCTCAAACCAGAAAGTAATGTTGAAACGTTTTTATTATTTTTTTAAAAGAGGGAAATTAAGAAAAAACAGTTGTAATGATGTTAAATAAAATCAAAAAATCAAGAATTCTGGGTTGGCTCGGGGGGGGGGGGCGGTAGCCCGATAGCCCCTCCCCTTTATTCGTCTCTGTACTATACACAATAGACGTCGCATTAGCAAAAGCGGGTAGATTTTCAAAAGCATCAGGCAGCGATAAATTGAAGAGGGGCCTTCTGACATTCCGAGGAGACGCTGCGATTTCTGTCGCACAGGAAAGAATGAAAAGCTAAGAGCCTGATTTGGCATGATCTGTGAAATTTCATACGCCTATAAAAAAAAAAAGGAATATACCTACTTCAAAAGTTCCGCTCAAAATAAATTCAGGTGCGGCATTTTTTTTGCAAATGCAGATGTGCCTTTGAAAAATTAATTTTATTTTATATAGCTTTGTTTTACTATACTATGAAGAATACAAATTATTTTCTTTGTAGAAGTATTAATTTTAAGACATTAGTTAATGGTAATTAATATAAAATACGGTAAAAATAACTTACATAAAGAAACCTATATAAATTTAAAATAATCAAAAACGACCAAATGCGACTGATCTAGGAATTTAGGTGCTGGCATCTACAAATCAACAAACCCTAGATGCTCGGTGGGATAAATTTATCCCACCTTTTTTCAACTGCAATAATTGATAAGTAGATTGACTTTTTGAAGACTGATTTTGATTTCAATATATTTATTGAATCTAAATGCTTTATTTTGCATCAAAAATTAATTTTGTGAATTATTTTCTTTCACTACAAATGAAAGCGATTTTCATCATCAAAAAAGTCATGAATTTAAATTTATTTTTAAGATATTCTAGTTAATTTTCAATGGTACTGTAATTCTTAAAGAATATAAGAAACATTTGACTATCCATTGAAATAATATATGCAGTAAAATAACAAGAGTAACTTATTTTTTAAAAAAAATCTTAAAGAAAGTAGAACAGCCTCTATGTCTCCTCTCCTCAAAGGGTTAAAATGTACAATCCATGTAATCGAATGATAGGAAAAACTAATTAAATTTAACTATTTGTTTTAAAATTGCTATTAATATAATTTTATATTCATATTCAAAACAAAACGGATATCGAATTCAAGGCTGTTTTTTACTGTGCTTCGTGATATACAATTTTAATAGATATAATATAGATAAATTATGTATAGGGCGCCGTTATAGTTTTATTAACACATTTAGGAACAATATAATACTTGTATCTTTCCGACATTATTTTATCTGATGCTATTATCGGAAAATTTAGGGGGAAAAAAGCAAAATCTCAATAGGGAGCGAACGGGTGCGCTCCCCTGTTTGGGCACGTGTGACGTCAGACCCTCTTCGCGCCAAAAGGGACCGTTTTTCCGCGAAATCTGAGAGGCGAACTTCGATTCCAAGTATAAAAAAAACATAACTGCCTAGATTTTTTTTAAAATGTTATTGTTCATTTTGAAGCATTTTCAATCGATTTGAAAAATAAAAAAAAATAATGCTGAATTTCCCCCATTGTAGCTAAAGCTCTTTATCATCGCCAATTTAAAAATTTTTTAGAGTAAATGGAGAGTGTAAACGCAGTTCTTCTACTGCGTAACTAAGTACGCCGGCTTTCAAAAGGAAACGTTTTAAAACATTTCGCTTCCTTATTACATGAAAATAAAGCATTCTGCTTGAGAAGAGTGTTGACTATGTGGTGTCAGACTGGCGGCATCCCCCGTCATTCCCGCCAATTGCGTGGCGCCTCTAGCGGATCTAAGGAGAACTTATTAGTTGACGCTAGTGTTCCTTAAACATCGATAGTTCAGCTATCGATAGTCCAGTCGATAGTTTTCCCAACTATCGACTGAAACTATCGATAGTATCGATAGTTTTATTTCAGGCGATACTATCGATAGGTGCTCTTTCAGTCGATAGTTTAGAAACTATCGATAGTTTTGAAACTATCGATAGTTTTGAAACTATCGATAGTAGGTATAAATGAGACATGAGTACGTATGTAACGTAAGTATATATGAAACGCGAGTACGTATGTAACGTAAATATGCATGAAATGTAAGTGCATATGCAACGTACGTCTGAAACGTACATATGTAACGTACGTCAAACGTATATATGAAACGTACGTACGTATGTAACGTAAGTATATATGAAACGTGTGTGTGTATGTAACGTAAGTATATATGAAACGCGAGTACGTATGTAACGTAAGTATCTATGGAACGTGAGTACGCATGTAACGTACGTCTGAAACGTACATATGTAATTTACGTCATACGTATATATGAAGCATGCGTACGTATGTGACATACGTTCATACGTAAATATGAAATATGTGTTTTTATGCAACGTACGTCAAACGTATATATGAAACATGCGTACGTATGTAACGTAAGTATATATGAAACGTGCGTACGTATGTAACGTAAGTATATATGAAACGTGAGTACGTATGTAACGTACGTCTGAAACGTACATATGTAACTTGCGTCATACGTATATATGAAACATGCGTACGTTCATACGTAAATATGAAATATTCGTTCGTATGTAACGTACGTCAAACGTATATATGAAACGTGCGTACGTATGTAACGTAAGTATATATGAAACATGATTACATATGTATCGTACATGCGTACGTATGTAAAAACTGAGTATGTACTATGAAAAATGTACTTTGAAAGTACGGATGTGGCATGCATACGTACGTAACCTGTATACTTTCGTACATTATATATGTATGTGCATTATATAGATACCTTCGTACATACACGCGTACGTTACTTACCTAGGAACGTTTCATATGCACGTATGCAACGTTCGGAAGCGCACGTACGTTTATAACGTAAGTACTTGTGTATGCAACTTACTTACGTATGAAATGTGTATATGTATGTAACGTACGTACTAATCTAAGTAACATACTTGCATAGGTATGTAATATACGTACGTAAGCATGTAACGTACTAAGTTTATGTATGTTTCAAACATACGTAATCATGATTCGTAAATACATACGTACAATCAAACGTATGAGCGTTCCTTGCATAGAACGTACATTACATACATATATACGTAAGTTACATTCATATAGACGGACGGACGTTACACATATATGAACGTACATATATACGTATATGTACGTATATCCGTAAATTTTTACTTACAAACTTAGTACTTAACATATATACATAACGACGTTGTGCGTTATATGTGTACTTATAGTACCTAAAATACTCACCTACATACTTATCACATTACATGCGTATGTACTTAGTACTTTAAATACCTATGTACTACGTACGTTACTTCCATACATATATACAGATACGAAGTACAAAAATTTCTCAGTAATCCAAGATCAATTCCTCGATCTATTTATTACTTGAACAAAAACAATCTAGAGTAAATACATGAGAAATTAAAGGTAAAATTTGAATAATGCAAAAATGCATCAATAATCACAGTGGTATAATTACTTAAAGCACCCCTTATAACAATACATAGACTTGTTGCTTGAGAGAAAACAATCGATAGTTTCAAAACTAAGGACTAGAACTGCAAGATAAATTAAAATTCAGTACCATATATATAAAAACTTGCTTACATCAAGTCAAAAATCAATTTATTAAACTATCCAAAATTGACCAAAAAGGCCAATATTTAAATTATACAAAAATGCATCAATGATAGGTATTATATAATACATCACTTCCACTGACACAATACACGACCCGCCACTAAATAGAAGCAATACTATGGACAGTCAATAGTTTCAGTCGATAGCTTTAAAACTATCGACTGAAACTATCGATAGTTCCAAACTATCGACTGAAAATGCGCCTATCGATAGTATTGCCCGAGAGGAAACTATCGATAGTTTCGAAAACTCGATACTATCGACTTGGCTTCGATAGTATCGATAGTCTATCGATGTTTAAGGAACACTAGTTGACGCTGTGACATCCAGACGGGATGCAAAGAAAAAGACGCCTGCTCCAAAAGACGATTGCGACGAAGGGAATGTGTGGGACTCTTCAACGATTATTACATTGTGTTTTGTAAATATTTAATCATTTCATTTATTAATCATCTAACTGTAAATCTAAACCATCATTAAATCTTTTCATTTAAGGAACTTGTCTTCAGTTGGCCATCCCTGACACCCACAATTCAGAAGTGGGATAGAATGCAATATGATAGATAGAACGCATTTTGTTGATGATTAATATAAATGAACTGAACTGATAATTGAAGAACTGTGACTTTGTAAAATAAAAACTTTGTGACAAAAAAAAACCTGTGAAAGTGGACATTGTTGATTATTTACGAAACCGGATTATATCATTTCTTCTTAAAGTGGTAAGTAGCATTCATTTTGTTAAAATGACTACTTTAAATGATATTCAAGAAATTAGCACTGCATTGAAGAATTGTAAAACAGAAAAAATAAAGATTTTGCATAAATTCCTTTTCGGTTCTCTTGGCGACAGATCAAATCGAAAGAGAATACGAGAATTTATTGGATTTGATTTTCAAGTTGACAGCGAAGAATTTGAAAAAAAGTTAGGAAGTGTGGATGAGTTATTTTCGCTGAACGAACTCATTACGATATGTAATATTTTAAATATTTCATTTGATGGCTCAAAGCCGGAAGTATCAAAAAGAATTCTTTCTTTCTTGTGTAACCTTGAAGCGTTAGCTGAAACTTCGCGGGCAGATATTGATGAGTCAGACATTGACGAAGAAACGGCGAATGATTTCGAAAAAGAAAATAAAAAAAGCGATGCTCTCGAAGGTGAAAGTTCAAATAAAAGAGCTTCTTCCATGCAGTGTGAAGTGCAGTGTTACGACTAGCCTGCCAAGAGCCAATGGACAGATTGAACGTATCAACCAGACCATCATATCAGTTCTTTCAAAATTATCCCTGGAAAATCCAAACAAGTGGTATAAGTTCACAAATGAACTACAGCAAACGATAAATTACACCTATCAACGAAGTATCGACACCACACCTTTCGAATTGCTTTTTGGTACTAAGATGAATACTGGAGGCTTAGATAAGCTCAAAGAAATGGTCGAAGCTGAATTCCAAGCCAATTTTGAAGCTCAAAGAGAAGAACTAAGAAAGCATGCGAAGCAGCAAATCTTCAAGAAGAAAACCGGAAGACGTACAATTTAAGAAGACGAGAACCAAAACCTTACAGAATAGGAGATCTTGTTGCCATCAAAAGAACTCAGTTTGGACCACACCTGAAACTTAAGCCGAAGTATTTTACAGTATCACTAGAGCAAAAGGAGGAAATACTACGACGTTATCAAAGAGGGAAACTACGAAGGACCCATTTTTACGACAACATGTGCTGAATACTTGAAACCCTGGAACACGATGTCGGAACTCTAATATCATGAACTTTTTTCTTTTTTTCAGAACTTTGTAATCTTCGATTTCTGTTGTGTTTCTTTTTCTCTCTGTTTTGTTTGTATAATTGCAGTGTCGTCTGGAAGACCAGCCGAATCCAGGAAGGCCGAGATTGTGGTGCCAGACTGGCGGCATCCCCCGTCATTCCCGTCAATTGCATGGCGGATCTAAGGAGAACTTATTAGTTGACGCTGTGACATCCAGACGGGATGCAAAGAAAAAGACGCCTGCTCCAAAAGACGATTGCGACGAAGGGAATGTGTGGGACTCTTCAACGATTATTACATTGTGTTTTGTAAATATTTAATCATTTCATTTATTAATCATCTAACTGTAAATCTAAACCATCATTAAATCTTTTCATTTAAAGAACTTGTCTTCAGTTGGCCATCCCTGACACCCACAACTATGTGGATCTAAAAATTTATTTTATGGTCAACGTTACATCTTATCTAAATAATCTTAATCGTAAACTACAGGGAAAAGGAAACACAATTTTTTCGATGTTGTAAGAAGTTATTTCATTCAAAAGCAAATTATCCTCTCTTTCTCAAGATTTTGAAAGAGAAACATTAATTCATTTTCCAAGCCTGCTGAAACATCTCAAAGAAAATAAATCGGTAAGTGACATTTACAATTCCAAAACAACAATTTTAAATATGAGGGAATCTTTTGTACGGAGATTTCAGGAATTCATAAATAGCAAGGCGACGTTAGCCTTTCTTAAAAAAAAAAAAAAACCGTGCCAGTGCTGACGTAATATGATTGAATTTTTCCCCTTTCATATTGAAATTGCCGCTTTTGAAATGCAATTACTGTAGTTAAAAAACAAAGAACTATAGAGCTCTAAATTTGAACGTCTTGATGCTAATATGAAAAATTGGCGAAAAATAAATGTGATCTTAGTTCGCAGCATAAATGGTCTGCTTTGAAAGACCTGGAGAAAGAAAACATGATAATTTTCAACACCTGGAATAATAGTCCTAACTCATATGATCAGTTAAAAACACACCAGATTTGATATTCTTTCATTCTTTGGCTCTACATATTCATGCGAACAATCTTTTTCAACCATGTACGTTCTCAAAAGTAAATTAAAAAATCGTAAAATTGATGAGAACCTGGAATCCTTCTTGAAATTAAAAACAACGACATGCAAACCTCTTATCCAAACTTTCCAAGGAAATGCAAGGCCATTGTTCACATTAAATAAGCGTTTTGTCATATTTTTTCAACGAAGAAATTTTTTTTTTCAATAAATAAGATTATTATATCTGGTTTTATTTACGTTCATAGTTATTTTAAACCGACTCCTAAAAACATGGTTCTTGAAAAGAAATTTGACTCTCAAAAGAAAGATTAATCGCTGTACTGCTAATCTTTGGCTCTTTTGACTAAAAGGTTTGCCGACCACTGGGTTAGGGTTTATTTAACCCTACAGTATTTTTAATTGGCACATGAGAAACATATATACGAAATTTCGTCGCAATCGTTAAGCTTGTCCAGCTACCTTTTGGATTTAGGCGATTTTGCCCCGCCCTATCTTGAGGGGCTGTGTTAGAGATTATTTACCCCTCCTATACTTCAAATGGGTTAGTGAGGAACATGTGTACCAAGTTTCATCAAAATCCCTTTAACCGTTCGGCAATAATGATACGACCGTATCAAACGATGTATTTTTATTTGGAACAAAATAATTTTAGTGAAATCTTCTATCATCTACACTTTTTGAGCCATTATACGCTTTTCTATTTTAATAATTAGTTCAAATTATTTAAAATATAATAATATTTATATTTCAAATAATTTGATCATTTTCTAATATTAATTAGATAAAAAATTCTATTGTATTGAGAAATTTTTTATAATTATATTGACGTCACCAACAATAAAACTCGCGCCATAGCACTGCGAGACGTTTAGCAGCATTATTTCATTGTTAGAGAACCTAAATTTCAGTAATTTTAAATTTAAAAGAGTAATTTGTCGTTCTAAAATAGTGAACTAAAATTTGCTATCCATTGATATAAAAATCTCGCTATGATCAATAGTTCCCGAGAAATTTTAAATTATATTAATCATATATTTCAAATTAATTTTCGTTTTTGAATAGAAAGTAGTAAATTACATCAGTAGCATATCATACGCGTGATATAGTTTGGACGCCACGATGCATCTAATTATTTAGTGCAATCGTGATGATATAATTTGATAATATTTTTTGGCAACGTTAAAATTTACACAAAGACATCTGAAGTACAAGGAAAATTGTTCAACAACGAAAAATATTTCACACTGAATGTTGTTTACCAAGAGGTTTTTTGAATAAAGAAATATGTAAATAAAAAAAATATTTCCTGTCATAATACATATGTTTATTTTATTTGTTTTCAATCAATGTTAAACATTTATCTCGCATATATATCTATTTAAACACGTAAGATATGACGGGAAATATCTCGAATTAAGAAGCAATTTGCACCCGTCATACCATGACGTGTGATTTTCTAGTTAATATATACAGTTGAATCTCCCTATAACGAAATCGCTTGGTTCCAGTTGAAAAATTCGCTATAGAGAAAATTTCGTTATATGGAGATTAGAGATTTTTGCAGTTATTTAAGTAAATGTTATAAACCTTTTCGTATGTGCGATAAGTTCAAAAATTTTTAATTATGACTTTCAATTAAAAAGGAAGTAATATTTATTATAAATTTATTAATATTATTCTAATTTTTATTATAAAATGCTCAGAAGTGAAGACAATTCTCCAATTTAGAGAATAATATGTACTAGTACGGATAAACATAAAATGCGTATTGTCACATCCATTTGCTGTTTCCACCCCCACTCCACCCCGATTCTTGGAATCTTGACCCGTAGAAATGTCGCTCCCTCTGTAGAAACCCAAGTCCCCACAACTGCATTACCCTTCACATAGCATTCTATTATTATGTGTTATCGCTAGAATGAACAATGCAAGTGGTTCCAGAAACAGGCACGTGTGAGCGAATTGGTTGCAGAGAAATTATCAACTTTCTTCAAAAATGACAAAAATCGAAAAGATAAAGGTCTGAAAAAATTCGTTATAGGGAGACAACCACTTCGTTATATGGAGAATATTTTGAATGTTATTTAACATTCCGATTAAAAATTTCGTTATAGGGAGAAATTCGCTGTAGGGAGACTTCGTTGTAGGGAGGTTCTACTGTATTTGATTTGTTTCATGACGGAGAACGAAACGTGGGGAGGAGGAGGAAGAAATGAATGTCGTAGATATTTACGGAATCGAATAGAATAATTCGCAGTTACGTTTTGCTTCTACACTCGATGCAATTACTTAGTAATACTTAACTTCTCATTAGGAAACCAAAAATTCGCCTCCTTTTCCTTTGAACTCCGGCATGAGGCAACAGTCGCTCTCAATAAAGCGATGTTGGGCAAGAACTGGGTGAACGACTAGAAAACGAGTTTGCTTCTGCTCTCTTTTTTCCACATACGATTTTGCTTCGCTTTTCAGATGCTTGAAAGACATTTTTGCAATTTGAAGACTCGATTTTGTTGAGGGCAGAGACAATTTTAATATACCGACGGCACAACCTGTTTTTGAAATCTCTTTAAGCTTGTTATATTGAATGACTTTTTCATAAAAATCAAGTGAATTTGCTATTTCTTGTTTGCTATTTTCAGTTTAAGACATCCGTATACACAGCAGTACATATACACGCGTATTCATGCAACTCATCAGATTTTACGTATATATTCTGATTTCATATCTGCCTGATTATTTGACTCTTTTTTATAACATCGCCCAAAAAGACTTTTGGCATCTCAACACTGAACTTTTTTACTTCCTCATATACGAAGTATAAGAAGAGAAAGTACAGGATGGTCATATAATTATTGGACACATTTCAAAAATTAATAAAAAAAAAACTAATAATGTTACAACTACTGTTTTTTTAAAAATGAGAGCGCATTTTAACAAGTTTTTCTTTTTTTTTTTTCAGATAGGTAACGCGCCGTTACTGTTGTCTAGTCGGTCGTAAATTATTGGACAACTCCCATTTTTGAGAGCCATTATCTGCGAAACTTTTAAAGATAGAAGAAAAATAAAAGCATGTATTTGTAAAGAATTGTACGCTCATTAATTCGTTAATTAGCATGTAGTGTGAAAATTGAATATTTTTTGAGATATTCAAGAAAAATTTAAAAAGGGAACCAGAAAATGCGCATCGGCTTCTGCTGATCGGTAGCCATTGCGTGTGGAAATATCTCGTTGTAGCAAATTTAAAACGCCCTAATGATACGCCGCCTATTTGAAAATAAAAATAAAAAATTCGCCTGGAGCCTGTCTCTGCGAAACGGCCGCTGGGATTGAGAAGCGTAGACTACCTTACCTTGCTCATCTGTGAATAAAGTTGCTCTGTGTGACTAAAGTAGCTCTATGTGACTTTGAACTATGCTCTATGACCTTTCTCTGTTAAATGAAACTAAAACCAACTCTCTATGTTATTTGGTTGCGGAGCTATAAGCGTTTAACTTTACCACGAAATTCGACGTAAGTCAACCATTCTTGAGTAATATTTCGCGTGAACGTAAAATCGATGAATGAATTGCCAAATGTACTTGTATAGTCTGCATGCGCGCGCATCGGTCGCTGTGACGTCATCAAAATTTTTAGTGATTTTCACCAACTTTGAAGTTCGGCTGTAACTAAACCGTAATTCCAAATTCTGAAATTCTCCTTTGCAATCTTCAATGTCAACCTTTCTCTGTTAAATGAAACTAAAACCAACTCTCTATCAGCGGTTCCAACCTTTTAGGTTCTTTTGACCACCTGCTGTATAAAAAATAATTTGCGGCCCACCAACTAAATATACAAGTAAAAAAATTACAAATACATATAATACATTTATATATTATATGCACGTTTATATCAGCTTTTAGTAAAGCTTACTGTAAAAGGATAAAAAATACATTGTTTATAAAGCAAAAATACAAGTGACGACTCTTAAAGGTTCCTTGACTTCGACTCTTGACTAGCCTCCCGCGGCCCTCTAATAGGTCATCCGAGGCCCTCAAATGGGCCGCGGCCCATAGGTTGGGAACCGCTGCTCTATGTTATTTGGTTGCGGGGCTATAATCGTTTAAAAATACCAAGAATATCGTCGCATTTTTTTCCTTTCCCGACACACCACTATTTGCTCTCTAATTTAAAAAAAGCCGTAATTGTAACATTATTAGTTTTTTTTCTTGCTAATTTTTGAAATGGTTCAATAATTTATGACCATCCTGCATTGTAATCGCCAAAAGATTCGACCTCGAGATTTTGATGAATCTCCACTTTTTATATCTCCCTGAGGCCGAAAAAACAACTTTTTTTTGGAACTATGTCTCCTGATTAAGAACATGATAACTCAAAAACGCAATGAGCTCGACTGATGAAATTTGGTAAGCTGTTTTTTTACCCAAAATTGTAAATTTCTGTCAGATTGCGGAGGAAATTCGTGTACGGTTTTTCTGTCAGTACGTTTGTCTCAGTGCATGCGAACATGATAACTCAAAAATGCTCGAGAGATGAAATTTGGAATATATTTTTATTCCTACAATTGTAGATATGAATTAAAATTTGTACCAAATATATCAAAAGGTTGTGGCATAGGCGGCTCGTCCGGGGGGGGCAAGGGGGGCAACTGCCCCCTCACTTGAAAAAGTAAAGGGGCCTTGCCCCCTCACTTTTCAAAGTTCAAAATTAACGATCCATCGAAAAATGGATCCCAAGCTGAAGCTTTGCTGAATAATATCGAAAGTTTCCAATTCATTTTTTGTCTACTTCTGATCCAAAGAGTTTTGGAAACTACAGATACGCTTTCAAAAGCTTTGCAATCAAAATCGCTAATTTTTTAAATAGTTAAAGAACTGGTTAATGCAACAAAAGAATGTTTGCATGAATTCCGAAGTGAAGATTTTTTTGAAAAGTTGTGATATATGTTAACGATATTTGTGAAGCAAAATCGTTAACTTCTCCAAAATTTCCACGCTCTAGAAAGGTCTCTTCGGAAATAGGCGGCAGTTCCTTCAGCATGTCACAAAGTGTTAAATCGTTCTATTAAACGTAAATTGCTTTTCCAGTTATAGATGCTGCTTTAAACACAAACGAAAGGTTCAAAGAAAATGAGTTGGATATTTTTCAATCTCTAAAAGATGTAACATGTTCCAATTCATCAAAGATCATAAAAATTGCATCAGTTCAAAAAGTCTCTGAAACATATGATCTTGATATGGAAAAAAATAAAGGGGGAGATACAAATTTTTCAGAAAATGTACAAAAAATACATCAACTCTTTGCCAGAAATATCCACGGAGATAACAGAACTAAGGAAAAGATGCAATTTTCTTGTTGAAAAGGAACTCTGTGATATACATATTTCCATACTTGACAAAACTAATCCGAATTCTCCTTGTGATACCTGTCTCAACTACATCATGTGCGAGAAGTTTTTCATGCTTAAGATCTTTAAAATCATACCTTAGAAATAGTATGTGTCACGAGAGGCTTTCTGCACTTGCTGTTTTGAAGATCGAAAATACTGTAGATATTGACTTTACAAAGGTAATAGAACAATTTGCGAAAAACAAAAATTGCAGGCCGTCTTTCTTCTAATTTATAATACGGATGTATATTGTATAACATAATATCAAATAAATAAATTTATAACTGACCTGCTTTCTCTGTGTTTGGGAGTACGCCGTTTTGTGACGACATCATTGATCGATTCACGATTTCACGAGAAAGAAGAATTGACTTAATAGGTAAGCGTTTTATATTTTTCTCATGTTGTTATTTCATGAGAATTGAAATTGAACTTTGAATTGGAAGGAGGGACTCTACGGTGGCCATCCGTTCCGATTTTTGAGGTCGTGTCGCAAATTTTTTAGAGAAGGTCATTTAATCAATAATGACGTTAAAATCCAATAATATAGTCCATTTTACAAAAAAAAAAATCAGCGCTCCACCCACACACTCGCATCTCTTTTGACCCCCCACTTTTTTGGTGCACCAGCCGCCTATGGGTTGTGGTTTGTTTGTAGATGTGTTTCGTTTTGCGTTTTTGAAACCAGTCACTCACATCCGAAACAAGCTAGATAACGGAAATTTAGTATGCTATCTTGACACAAAAATTGTAAATTTACTGTTCAGCAACGGATTCCGAGACTACCACTTTTGGACGATTTTACACCGGAAATGGGCGTCAGGCAAAAAGTCATATGAGCGCATTTCCGGAGTTGTTTGTTGGATCACGCTCAGTAAAATGTAAGCGTCACCCTTCCATTCTTCACTTTCCCCCTATTTTGATGAAAATAACTCCGCCCGGCGCATGCGCAAAAGCGCGGAGGGTTTCCGAATCCGTTGCTAAACAATATATTGTCACAATGAAAAAGTCAGTTTTAGACATAATTTGGTTTATTTACAAAGTGCAAGTCAAAAGAAACGCTGATATCCAGCTTAAAAACCAGAAACATTAAAACAGGAAGAAGAGATGAAAATAAAATATATTCAAAGAACTAAGGCACACGCTTAAATTTTAACATCACGTGGTAACTTCCAGAACTTCTTAAAAGGATAATTTTACACAATGTTGCCAGTAAATTATTAATAACTTATAGAAACTACTTAAATAAAGAAGCATAAAGTTTTAGTTCACGTGCATCTAGTTTTTTATAATTTTGAAGCAAGGAAAGTTAAGAAGTTTCTTTCTTTTTATTTCATGTGGCACATTTTGAATCCAGTGGGTCAAAGAGAAGAGATCCAAATGTCTTTACATAAAACGGCGAAGCTAATCACAAAACATGTATTGTATAATCAAGTAAGAACGTCTAGGAGGGAACACTCCACTGGTTTCTATTTAGTTTAAATGTGCATCGATTCAAAAAAATGTCTACCCAAATTTTCTATCATCACTTTTTGTCTATATTTCCTAAGCTCTACAAAATCATTAGCTAAACTCTTGCTACCAGAAAATGTCCGTCTTAACAATTATCAAATAATTTTTCCTTTTTAATAATGTAGCATTTAATATTTATATTTAAATTCAACTTTATTCTCATGAAAAAGAGCAAGTAGAATTTCTTAAGTTCTATATCTATTTGTTTGTTGCATAAATTCAACCTATTCTTTGAATGAATAAATTGTCTTTTATTTCCTGCTACACTTGCATTTGTAAACGTTTGATATATAAATAGATAATTGTTTAAAGTTGATTTAAATTTCCAAAAGGAAATATGATCAATGGAAAAATTTGTTTATTCGTTGCATAAAGTCACAATTAGGAGAACAGGATAGTACAATTTAAAAAAAATAGGAAATGCAAATCTGAATTGGTTTGCAGTTTACCATATTAATTTTCACAGTAGTAAGAAGAAAAAAAAAAACAGCCTTGTGACTCATATTTCTAGAATTTTATTTTATTTTATCGAACTACATAGAGCTTTAAAAGTTTTTCTTTGAAATTATATCACATCTACATTATTAATGTTTAATTATCTTAAAGAGCAAACAATTGTCTTTTTAATGACAATAGTTTAACTGACTTATAATTTTTTCTCTAATTTTAATAAATTTTCAAACTTAATTTTAAACGCTGTTTGTAACAATGCCTATTGCTATAATTAAATTGAAATCAAATTTATTGTTTTATAATCGCTTCCACGTATTTTGCACTAGTTATTATAAAAATATTGCTTTCTTTTTGGACATTAACTCCAAAACAGAATTTTTACTTCCGCTTTTATTTCGTAGCATTCACACATTTTAACATGCACGGGGGTCATTTAATTTTCACAAATTTTAAATAATCCTAATTAGTGTGTAAGGTCATTCAAAGTTACTGAATCCCGTTTCTATTGAAGGGAGAGGGCCTAGAGAGAAAAAGAAGGAACACTATGCTGTGTTCTTCCAGTCAGGCACATTAACACCAAAAGAAGAGAATGGTACTCCGGGTCATTGCAGTAAAAAAACCATAATATGAAGGAATTTCTGTTATTGCCGTTACAAAGGTGGGAATGTAAAAATGGAATAACACGGTGACTCGTGCAAGGTGGTTCAAAATATGGAGACAAAAAGAAGAAAGATTTAGATGTTAACCGTGGGATCAGACGACATAGGAGAAGGCGAGAGAAAATTGACGAAAGACGCTGCAGCGGAAAACTATTTTATTAAGTTTAAAGTGTTATAAGTACTTAAGACTTAAAAATATTTTTTATACCGAGCAATGCCGGGTGTATCAGCTGATTTTAAATAAAATTTTATCTGCAAACCAAACAAAGTTTTGTCGCCTTGTCTTTTAATAACACTGAAATTATACCTCTTGTAATCATAGGCCTTATTCAAACTGACCTTGTCATGTAAAGACCAGGTCTAGGTGCAACATTTGTACAAGAATGGTGTTCAAATCAAAGATGTTAGTTATAAAATAAAGCATATACTCAAACGAGGGAGGGGGGCGAATGGGGATCCGGGGGCAGAACAGAATGGAGGAGGTGATATGGAGGGTAAGCAGAGGTGTCATTTCACAATAAAATACTTCTTTATACATATAAGAACAATTTTTTGAGTATGTATGTCCGGTTTTTTTTCTTCATGCACGTCCAGACCGTTTGACTTACCAGGACCAAGTATGACACTAACGCCTTAAATTTTTTTAAAAGAATTCTAATTAGATTATTATGCATTTAATTTTAGGTGTTAATTTCGGGCGTTTTTTTCCTATTTTCGCGATTTTTTTTTATGCCTGAAGAAAAGTTATACTTCCTGTGTTTTAATTTCTTGGTTTTTACATTTTTCTCTTTTTTTGTCTTTGATGTTTATTATATTTATTTCTCATTATACATTCTTTTTATATTATAAGCTTTTATTCAACTTGACTGACGTGTCCTCAAATCTTGATATCGATTTCTTACCCACTTCCAATCGATCTACAGCTTTGAAATTTAACACAGTGGTGGGTTCCCTGTGACAATTCAATATTATGCAAAAAAATTTGCAATCTATACCTATTTTAAATTTAACAAAATGATATTAAAATTTTAGCCCTATATTTGGGTGATAAAGCTTGGAAGGTGGTAACCTAACGTTACAAAGGGTTGTAACAACACCACGAAACTAATAGAGAATACGATATACTTCCGGCGCTGTACCGATGAATGACGTAATAGCTCGTGTTTCTACGCGTCTTGGGTTTACTTTCTATTAGAATTCACCAACACAACCAGATTTTTTTTTTTTTACTTCGTGTGCGCCAAACGTTTCGCACTCAAAGTTTCGTCTCTCGGTCTGTGTCGCACTTTTTTCAAATTCGTAATATGTAATATCCGTAACGAATATTTAATACATGTTTTATATTGGAGAATTCGGTAATTGAATTTGGCTTACTATGCCTAACATGTCGTGTGTATTCATGCGTCAGCCGTCACTAAAAAGTCGAAAATAAATTTAAAAAATTAAGGTATAAGCTTTTATTTATGCTGAAAAATGAACGCAAAAGTTGAAAATAATTTTTCTGAGTACAATAAAATGCATGGTTCGAATAAAAGGGTGGGCGCCTTTACCTTCTAGGAATATTCTATTTGTTTAAGAAAATATACATAAAATATAAGGTGCTATATAAGGCGCCCACGCTTTTATTCGAACCATGCATTTTATTGTAAACAGAAAAATTATTTTCAACTCTTGCGTTCATTTTTTCGCATGAATAAAAGCTTATGCCTTTATTTTTTTTATTTATTTTATTTATCCATGAAGAAAAATTATACTTCTTGTGCTTTAATTTAATAGTTTTTGTAGAATTTTGATCGTCTAATTTAATTAAATCTAAAAATAAAAAATGTGGAGAGAGTTGTTTGCTCACGTCACACTTTAGGTACACAATAAAAGAAGATTTAGTTCCTAAAGTTGGTTATTCGGCAATAATGATAGAAATATTCCCCGAATATTACAAAGCCTGATTTATTATTTTATTCTTTATTTCTATGGAAATATGATCAATAATTTCTGCAGCACTATATATTGAATGTAGCCCGACAACAATGTCTAATTTTTGCAGTTCCAAAAGTCTAAAATGATCAGAATAAGGTCTATCACTTTTAGCTGGGGTTGCTATACGTTCCGTGTATACGGGATTGTCACTGTATTTTACAACTCAGCCCCGTTTTCTCCTGAATGGGAAGAAAGTACTATTGCATATTTACAAGTAAGAAACGTCGATATTGGCAGCACTTTAGATTCCATTCAACCAGTTTGTATATCTAAATGATTATTTAGAGAAAAATAATACCAACCGAAATTGCGAAGCAATTATGAAATTGAGTATAGAAGAGTGGCTGAAACTTTTTGCAAATACAAAGTATATTGATCAGAAGTCATGTCTGATAAAGCTATGCGAATACGTATTTGCCATTCCAGCCCACAATGCAAATGTGGAGAGAATATTTTCCCTAAATCAGGTCAATGGTCGGACGAAAGGAAAAGCCTGTCAGTGGAGACGATTGAAGAAATTTTGACTTGTCATTATAATTTTAAAACGACTTGCGCCCAATTTTATAATTATGTGAAAGAAGAAGATGATATAATTAAGAAAGTAAAATAAACTTTAAAATATGACTGGACCAAAAAGGATTAGCCTTGCAACTTTGTTATTATAATAATTCGTTCATTGCAATAGATTGCTTAAACTTTATTGATTTTTTTTTTATCAGAGTAAAATAAAACTATTACTTACCCATATTTTTCATGTTTTAATTATTTAGCACTTAAACGCCCCGTATCAATGATTGGTATTTATGGTTATCCTACTTTTAGCGATATATTGTAAGCGGTGCTAATAAATATTGCTTTTGTTGAGACGAGATGGAATACACACATTGAATCACGAATTTCTGAGACAGCTTGTATATTAGCTTCAGAAATTATTTTTTCATCAGTAGACTGTTTATAATCTGAAATTTTTTTCGAAGAGAAGTGAGGTGGGAAGGCTACTCTTTTGAAATAGCAATTCGCTCTCTTTTAAAAAACCTTGTAGGAGACATCATTACATATTTTACAACTAAGTTTGCCATTTTTACAACCATCCACGTAAAAGCCGATTTTTTTTTATTCCACCCAGAAAGCCATTGAATCTGGGAATCCCTTTTTAACAAGCACGAATTTGAACTAAGTACTATCTGTCCGCCGCGAGAACTCTGCCTGCCAAGTTGTCTCGTTGACCTCGGTCGTTATAGCAACTGGTTATGTTAGGGAAGATCCATTTCGAAAAGGAGAAATCCGACGGAAGACAGCACACACACAGTTTGGGGCAGTAAAAAGAGTACATCATTCCTGAACTTCTACCTCCTCGAAATGGATTCCTCCTACGATAACTTGTTTCTATAGCGACCGCTGTCAACGAGACAACTAAGCGAGCAGAGTTCTCGTGGCGGACAGACGTAAACACCAAGCCATCATTCAAGGGGTCTATTCTGGTACCCCCGGTTGGGTTGAGTTCCGTTGTTAACGGGCGGAACCCAACCCAACCGGGGGTACCAGAATAGACTCCCAAAACGTCCATATCGTGATTTTTTACTTTTCCGCCATCTCTCAAATCTGGCAAAGAACAGTTTAAGGTAGTTTTAGTTTCAGTTAGTATCAGTTTTCTATGCTTGTCATTATGATCTTTTATTTATTTTTCGTATAAAAGAAAAAAGCAGTGCCGGAACGCTTTCGTTCCGGTGCTTTCCGCCTCCACTACACCCCTGCTCGAGATTATCAGAAGTTTCACGTTGGCGGAAAAAAAAGAAGGCGTTCCCTTTAGATATTTTTACGGGAAATATTCTCTCATTAACGATTGGAGAGGAATTGAGCTGGCATCGCGAAAACTGCTTATCCTGAGAGCGAATTATAAACAGTTTACTACAGAGAAGTGTCTCTGTGACAGTTTACTTCTAGCCTTCGGCAACATTTATCGCCAAGTTTAATCAACTGCTGTCGTCAAGGCAACGGCCTGGAAATTTTTTGTTTTCTTTGTTGTTTCTTCGACTATCATGTTTGTATTTGATTTTTAGATGATTCATCTGCAATTTTTGCTACCTTTTATTTACATTTCTTCCTGACAGCCTGATCTGTGGTTTTTTTTAATGATCTAGTATTGAACGAATGCATTACATTAGTGTGAAAGTGTATCCAAGATAAGAATTAAAACTTATTTCCGGTATTATGGCTGTCCTGAGTAAATTAAGAGAATTATCATTGCCTTACAATTGCTATGAAGTTGGGCATACTTGGAACCCAGAATGTTATACAGCGGCCCTTTCCGTTGGTGCTTGTTGTTTATTTGAGGGAATGAAAATATATGCTCCCTTATATTTGGTAAGTTTTAATAAGTCATTATTTTTTGCCGTCACTTTTGCTGTCAATTTCTTTTTGAATGAAACTCTTAATAGTTCATTTTTCCGTACGCTTTTATTCCATACATTCTATTTTGGGAACGTGGTGTAATTTTTTTTTTCAAATAAAAGTTAATGGAACATTTGAGATCGGTATGGATTCCACGTACTTTGTGTATCGAATTATTCCGTCTATAATTCACTAAATTTTGGCTTATAGCAGTAAAAATAATAGGATTCGATGCACAAGTAACAGGCAGGCAACTTAAATAATTATTAGAATATTGATGTAAATGACAATATAACCAACTTTTCAAATGTTTTCAAAGAAAAACAATATTTTATCAAATTATTTCAAACACCATATATTGCTTTTGGTTGTTGATATTAATTGTATAGTTTTAATATTTTATATGGCATTAAACTTTGAAGTATACCTCTGTAACAGTCAAGTCATATTTTGATCTGTCACTGTCATAAAAATTTTTTTATATTGTTTTCTATTCTTTCTGTAAAATTACAATTTTAAATTTTTCTTTGCAATACAACTGGTTGATAGAGATAACAAAATTAACATTAAAATCATTGCCTTTTCCATTAAGAAGAGGATATATTACTAAGAAAGATTTTACTCTGCAGTTCTCAAATTAGGGAGAAATTTAAAAGTTAAATATTAATCTTGGTTTGAATATCTTAGTTCGAGAAACAGTTTTAATGGCATGTTCTTTTCTGTTGTAAAATAAAAGTATTTAAAGATTTGTCAGCTGTATATATAAAACAGTGACATTCTATATTTCTTCAACCGTCATGCAAAATTAGTACTTTGAAAGACTGAATTTAGTATTTTTTATTTGAAATTTTTTTTTCTGTATCTGACTATGTTGCTTCTTACAAATATTTATTCAAATCAAACAACTTTATTATCCTATTCATTATGGCTGCCCATATATGACACCACATATATAGATAATTATACAGTTATTCTAAAGTCATAGTTCATATGAGATAAATTATAATTATAAAAAAGTAGAAACAAGAAAAAAATATTGCCCATATATTTTTTTCTTGTTTCTTAAATGATTTTTGAATTTCTCATAAATAATAACTTGCAAATATGAAATTGAAAGAGCTTGAAAGTTATAATTCGTCTCTGTTAGAGGATACCTGTATTCGGTATGATACACAAAGTGTTGTTTCTGAATCTAAACTGAATATTAAATTTCTGAATCAATTCAGTGAAACATATTTTTATGTGACACCCTTCGTATATTATTCATGAATAGGATTTTGGCATAATTGCAGTTGATTTTATATCTATTATATAAATGTCAAGGATGAGATTATTGTGACTTTTGGAGGATTTTCCGACTTCTTCAATTTTTCAAAAATTTTCCGACTTTTTTAATCAAATAAAACTTTCTCAAAATAAGGATTGGAAATATATCCAAAGATCTAAGCTCCAAAAATTCAAATCAAATAGTTACTAATGAACAAGAGAGGCAACCATCCAAGAAAAGGAAAACAACTTCTTATAATATAAAACATCTGTTCGAGAGGGCTGTATTAAAAAAATGGCAACTAATATAGTTAATACATTTTAGTGTTTCTTCTGTTGTTTGTGTTGTTTATTTTCCGTTTAATCTAGAAAAGTGTACTCTATATTCCAAATTTCTATTCAGTGAATGTTTGCCCAGAGTATTATATCTTATTTTTATTTTAAAAATGAATCCACACTGATTAATTTCAACAAACAGATGTTTTACTGATGTGTGCTTTATATTGGTACCGTAATTTCTTTCTAATTATTACTATTTTTTCTCATTAAGGGAAAATTGTATATAAATAGGATAGATTTAATACCAGTAGCAATTACAATATTTGTTGTGCTTGAAATTCTTAAGTATTATTGCTGAAATGTCGTTCGCACATTTTTTCAGACTTTTTGCTTTTTTGGCAGTCTTATCCTTAAAATGTAAAAAGTCAATAAAAATTGCTTTATGAAACTTTCTACCATATTTTAAGATGTGACCCTTTCAATTAGGAATTATTATTGGGTCCCACACTTGTAGTTTGTGATGCATTGTACTCAGTGACGAATCCTGAATTCGGGTTGGGGGGGGGGCTGAGGTCCTAAAAATTTTGTATTGTTGTGATGAATGTCAAACTGCATGGCTTATGTAAACCAAAACACTTTAACTTTACAGACTTTATTCACCTGACAATAAGAATCATAAAGAACACTACAATACTTTCGATAATTTAATAAAAAATACAATGAAATAACTAGACAAAAACAGGTTTTTGACTGCGTCAACGCTACAAGTATACAAGTGGAATGACTAGAAAATTTTAGAGCCTGTCAAGCCAGAAAGCAATGTTGTTACATTTATTTTATTTTTTTTTTTAAAAGGGAAATTAACAACAAACTGTTATAGTGATTTTAAATAAAATCAAGAATTCTGGTTTAGCTCTGGGGGTGGGCTGCAGCCCGATAGCCCCCCTGGATTCGCCACTAAATGCGTTTAAACTTCACATGTTTGTCTATTATCACTTATTATGTACTTCATAACTGCACATGCGACTTTTTACTTCTGGCGTAAAAATGAGTTAAATACTTATTCATGATTTTTTTTAAGCAGTTTACAGATGCAATATTCAATAATCTCTTAATCATGATTTAAATATTTTTTTAAAAATTTTTATTCTAAGAGTTTTTAGTATTTTACAGAAGTGCATGATTATTAAAAAGTAAGTGAGGTAATAAATTATGGTGCTTTAATCAATATTTTCTTTTTTCATTATTGATTTTATTGGATGTTACTGAATAAAGTTTTGAAATTAGTCTGCCAATTTGTGGAAACTTTTAGGTTGTGCGCCAAACCATGGACTCCATATATAGACATGCACATGGAACTATATCTGTTTAATAATAATAACAGGCTTTACCTTGGGTTATATATATTCCTGTTTCATATTTTTGAAGAGCTTTAATATTCTAACATTCATTTTTATAACACTTTTCTTGTTTCTTACATTTACTTTAGCTTATTAAAACTAATAATTACTACTTAGTTACTAATGGTCAAATTTTAATGATTAATTTTATAAAAGTATTAAATTCTTATAATTTATATTCTTTTAACAGATATACATAACAAATATGTTTCTGTTTTGTGTTCAATGTTTTTGTTAAATGCCGTTATAAAGTAACTGTTTTACTTTGTTTAGGTAACACAAATTCTACAGAGAAAATTTTCTCTGCATGCCTTTATAAACACTCTACAAAGTACTTACACATCATCTTGTTTCCTTGGAGTCAATGGATTTGCCTTTATATTTATATTCTGCTTATTCAGGCAAGTATAAATATTTAATATATTATACATCTATAATGTAAAGGACAAAAATATTTATCAAGTTAATATCATCAATATAATATTAAAACATAAAAATAATTAAATAAATAATCATTTTCTATATGAGGTAAACATTGCCAGTTTTATACTGATCTTGGTTTGATTTTATCTCACTATGACTAATGAGTGGAACAATATTTAAAGACATTTCATTAATTGACTTTATATTAAGTACAAAATAAAATTTTAACTTCTGAAAAATGTAAGTAAATTTTGTTAACAACGAATTTGAAAAATGTATAAATTATTAAGAAAACTTCAAATTTTTTTAATTTAAAAAATAAAAAAAAACTTATGGAAGATGTAAATGATATGTGAGATATGTTAAATATATTAATCTTTACTAATAATAAAAGCTAATGTGTGTGTTGGCACTCTACAGGGCAGACCTTTGGACCTAGAGATACTCAATTTGTCACAAATATACTTTTGAGGGTGGGAATGTGCACCTCAATGTGATTTTTTTAAAAAAAAATTAATGAGAATTTTAGTTAATTAAAAATTAAGCAAAATTTTGACAATTTTTCTTGATATTGTCCCCAAAATAATTTTTGCTCCATTTTAAAATTTTTAAAAAAATACCCGTCAGCAAGTTGGAAGATGAAGGTACATTCCTTTTGACCTGAGATGAAAGAAAAAGTGTACTTCGTACTCTAATTTGATTAAGGTTGGTGCGATGAAGGTGAAAGAGAATGCAACTCTGATGATCTAACAAGTTGGCATATGCATAGGGTAAAACTCAGTCTAAGCTAAGGGGGGAGGGATCACATTTCAGCTCATACCTTCTAAGCGATAGTAGCTTTCAAAAGAGCACAAAAGCAGTTCATTGTGATTAGGTGATAATTCGCCAAGTTTGAACTTTTTTTCTATCTTCAATCGTAAGGAAAAATTATGGGGAAATGAAAATTTCCACCCCCTGTGAGTTGGATAGCCAATCTACGAACTCTGCTGCGATTATCACCATCTTTACAACATATCCCTCACTGGTTGAAATGTAATCAAAATTACTCTAGTTATCATGTTCATAAGATAACATGGGTAAATCATTGTATGTATATGTATAAACTTTTAAATGAAGGGTGGTTTTTGGTTCTAGGTCTAATGATTAGTGAAGTTCTGTAGAAATTTTCCAGAAGTTGTTTCATGAGAACCATTGCATTAGGTAGAATTCCTATAAGGAATCTACCTAAAATCAGGTTTTAAATGATACACTTTTGTTGTCAATTTTTTTCCCTAATTTTAACAGATTTAAAAACAATATTTTATTTATGATTTGCAGCAGTACTTTTCATTGTTGTGACGAAAATCACATTTTTTTCAATGTTAAAGTTATGGTTGACAAAGATTTCCTTCTTTGATATATTAAGTATATTATCTTCAAAATAGATTTTGGCGTTCCTGTGGTAGGTTCTATATATATATATATATATATATATAATCTTGATATATTTTGTTTATTTTATTTCTGTATGATTTTACACTAGTTATATTTGGATTTATATAATATACTAGCTGTTACCCGCGACTTCGTGCGCGAAGAATTTGAATTATTAAATTTTTTAAATTCACGAATGTAAATGTTTCGTTACATGTTGAAAGGGGAAATTAAAAGTTTTAATGATTGATAATAACATTTACTGAAGGACAGGAGTGTATGCTTTTATAGTTAGGTAATTTGTTTATCTATGCTAACACACTTTTGCATACGACGTTTTTTGTTTTACGTTTTTCGCACGAATATAGAGGTTTTATGGTCTGGACACACGTAAACACGCCACATATGGGGAAAATATGGTTTTTCCAAATGTACGCCTGCACCTTTCAGTGTACGGCCCTGAGCCTGCCAAATGCTAATTTTAAAGGGAATTTTTACCTTTTGAACTTGGATGGTAAATCCTTCGGTATTATTGGAATGTGTGAAATTAAAACACTCTCTTGTTTTTAAACACTCTCACGACGTTTGGACCTAAGTGTGCAATTTATAACCGTGCGCAGTCTCGGTACATCGAGGTTACGTATCAATAGTAGTGGCACACCGACTTTTAATCTCATCTTCTCGGAAGGTACCCCTGACAATTCTAAGGAGTTGAAGAACTTGTTAACTGTTATATGAAGAAGTTGATGTTATTTGTTATTGCCCATTAGCGCATCTACAGGTAGATATTCTGTAATACCTCCCTCCATTTGTGACATATTTTTATTTTATTTATCTGACCTCAACTTTCATTAATGAGTGCCGGAATTACCAATTCAAAAACCATTCTCTCAGAGAAAATAATGGCAGAGTAATTACACCGTTGCCTAGCAACTCATCAGTATCAACTCTAGTATCATTAAATTTGATTTATTTTAAAATCGTCTGCATGTCAACTTTTTATTAAATTTTTGAAAAATTAATAAAAAATTGAAGGAAAAATGTCACAGATATAAAATTGATATCATTAAAAAGGTAAAATTTTGAACCTTAAGATGGTATAAAAATAATTTTCGGGGGATAATTTGCTCCTAACTTACAGCAGAAAAACGGTTTCGGTTATTTTTTAATTAACTGACTGTTTAATTAACTTTTGCGCTTTAAAAAGTTGACAGTAATCTTCCCCTTGTCTTAATTAATAAGTGTACAAAGTTTGGTTAAAGTCAGTGTAGTGGTTTAGGAGGAGATGTGGAACATAGGTACATACAAACATACATATCCACAATGACTTTTATTTATATTAAGATATATATATGTGTATGTTTTATCTATGTACTAGCTGATAACCTGTCATTGCTCAGGATTCATATTTTTTCATATGCTGGCCTCCGGTTAATTTTTCTACAAATATTGTAACTAACTTCCAATTAATTGTTAATTATTAACAATTAGAATTAAAACTTTCAAATGTAGCCTTTTATTACCTTATAGCTTATATTCCAGCGTTGTTTGGGGTTCACATTTTTTCATATGCCCACCTCCGTTATCCCCCCCCCCTATAAATATTGTTACTAAGCTTCCCCAACAAATGTAATTCTCCTTTGAATCCTTTCTTGTTGAATTAAAACTTAAAATTCTAGCTTTTTATTACCTTAAAACGGTATGGTTTGAATGAAAACTTGGTAACTTTGGAAAAAAAATTCATTCTAAACTTTTAAACAATATGCAGTATAAAAATTAATACAACTTTAAAATGAACAATTTTACTTCCAATGTTTATAAATTAAAACACTGTAGCATGATATTTTGTTTTGGAAAAGAAAAAATGAAACGAAATAAAAAAAAAATAAATGAATAAAAATACAATAAACTGATAAATTAAATACCAGAAACATAACTTTTCTTTTTGTACATATTTGAATAACAATGGAGAAAAAATATAGCTAAAAAATAATAAAGAGAAATAAATAAAAAATGTTAGAACTGATAAATCAGACAGTGGAAACATAGCTGTTCTTCTTGTGCATATTTTAATAATTATTAAAAAAAATGGCAAAAAATGCTCGAATTTACCACTTAAAATTAAATAAATAAAAATCTAATTTGATTTTTTTTTTTTACGTCTTTAGCTTCTTCTTGTTCTAATTCATCACTGTGCCAAAGTTGGTCCCTGTAAGTTAAATGGGCTGGAAAGATGCATACTCATAAAAAAATTGCTCTTTTATATATATCGATATGCATAGACACATTATATGTTAAACATATATGCCATATAAACTCAGGTTCATTGAAAGAAGAGATTTTTATTCATTTGATAAATTTTTCATAATGAAATATTTTCTCGCACTAGTTTCAAAAATATATACCTATTATATGGATATATAAATATATGTTATGAAGGTCATTTCCTTTAGTTTTTCAGAGCATCATGTTGTTCTTTCATCCAATATATGTGCTGAATGTAGATATTTTACAACTTTTGTCTCATTTTATGCTGTTAAATTTGGCTGTACATAGACATTTAACTCAATATGCAATTATTATATTAAAATGCCTTTTTTAAAAAACGTGCATAGTAAAAAGGCAATTTATTTTTGTATAAATTTCAGTTTTCATTAAATTCATATTTTTCAGTCTTAACTAGTTGCGAAGGGTGGCTAGTAGGAATTATAATTGACATTTTAAAATATATGTTATCTGTTGCTCATGCATGAAAATAATTAAATAAAATTAATCAAAATATTGAGAGTAATTTTTCAAAAATTGATTTATGGAACATTAATTAATAAATGACTACAAAATTTTTAATCCAGATTGCAGCAGTTGCTGAGATAAATATTCATTTCATTATAAAATAAAGATTTTATATTAAAAGAGAATATTATCTTTTTATACTAAAATGAAAGATTTTAGACATCATTTGTTGTAATCAAGAGTTTTGTTAGGTTATTTATTAGATATTTATTATTCAATAAATTGGGTTTATCATTATTAATTTTTCTATTTGCAGGAAAGCTATGGGAAAATTTTACTACTTGCACTGTTCCTATTTTCCAGCATTTGTAGCCAGTTTTCTTGCTATATTAGTTGAAAGGAAAAACAGGTTAGTTAATAAATGTAGCTTGTAAATGTGTACCTACTTTATTATTATTATTTATATTATTTTAATATATTTGTTTTTTAGGAGAGGTCCTCTTGCTCTTTACGTAACTAATGTGGTAAGCATATTTAATTTAATTACCGGTATTAACAACTTAGTAGTTAAATATAAATCTACAGCTACCATAAATATTTTAAGAGAAGAATCCATTGTTATTTCTGCACTACTGGCTTTATGATACAATACTATTTTTTTTATTTATAAAATCACTGTTTTCTTTTTAAAATCAGTTATAAAAATTTTTTCTTTTTCCTTTGATTATACAGGGTGTTCATAAATTACTGGACTCATTTCAAAAATTAATAATAATAATAAAAAAACTAATAATGTTACAACTACATTTTTTTTTAAATGAGAGTGCATTTTAAAAAGTTTTTTTTAGATAGGTAACACACCGTTATGGTGGTTTAAGTGGTCGTAAATTATTGGACATCTCCCATTTTTTTAGAGCTATAAAAGCATGTATTTGTAAGGACTTTTATGCTCTTTAATTTATTAAATCAATTGTAATTTTAAAACTGAAAAGTTTTTGAGATATTCAAGAAAAATTGAAAAAGGAAACTAGAAAACGTGCATCGGCTTTTGCTGATCGATAGCCACTGCATATGGAAATCTCTAGCTGTAGCAAATTTAGAACGCTGTAATGGCACACCACCTATCTGAAAAAACTTTTTTATTTGCTCTCTCATTAAAAAAAAAAATGCAGTTGTATCATTATTAGTTATGTTTTTTTTTAATTTTTGAAATGGATTCAATAATCTATGACCACCCTGTATTTAGGTAGAATAAAGTAATCATTTGATATGATGCAAAAATTTTCTACAACAGTAATGTGTGTGTAATCATGTCACTGTGATATATTAAGAGTACAATATTTAAAGAAAATTCAATGATAAATATTATGTAAAATTTAAACTTCTGAAAAATGTATAATGTTGTAATGAATGTTTAAAATATGTTGAAAACAGTTGTTTTAAGTAATGCGTTTATTAAAATTCGATACTTAGTAGTTTTAATAGTAAGGATAAAGTATATAAATAAAATTATAATGAAAATATACAAACTTACACATCTTTAGTAGTGGCCATAGATTAATATTAAATTCCTTAAATTTTACAAAAGATTGAATTGAGTTAGTTTGAAATACTTCTTGATTAGGATTATCTATTCTGCATACTGTAAAAAAAGCTTAAAATTTCATGTAACAACTTAAATTGGGAGTTATTGTAAATCCTACCTATATAGTTTAGTTGTTTTGCTTGGGCGGACACATGAGTTATCCTGGCATTAAGAACAGAACTCTCCTAGTTTTGAAAGTATATAACAGTAATGTGAGTCGTTCATTACAAATGTGTATTGTACATATTTGTTTCTTAATTTGTTGCTTGTTTGGGAGTAATGAAAACTCTTTTAAGAATTTTTTTCTACCTTGGGTTTTTAAACAAAATATTATGGTTTAAAAATGCAAATTTTAATTTTGCTTGTCCAATCAAATTCAGATTCAATAATCAGGAAATTATCTTCATATGGAGGGCATGCTTTCTGTGCTTGTACTACTCAATACGCATTATATTTTTATAGTTTCTAATTTAAATTATAAAAAAATTGCCTTAATGAATTGTCAGTGTCTGTTTGCTTTTGTGTCAAAATGCACTCGGAAGATTTGTAATGCATTCACATAACCAGAAATTTCATGATTATTTTTAAGGAATAAATCTCTGTTTTCATGAACTTTTACCTGTTCATAAAAAGCCACAAATATTCATGACAGGTAAAACAGGTGTTTCCTTCATCACAAAAGAGAAAAAAAAGAAGGAAAAAAAAAAAAAGATTTTTTAACCCATAAAGGCCCAGTGTTACCTTTAAGCAACATACCCAATTTTGTCTTCTAAAATCTTGAGAATAAGACTGAAGCTCTAATACCTGTTGTTGCCGATAGGATACAGACTGAAAATTTTATTAAATCAATTTACAACATATAGATGTCAGCCTGAGTTCTGATTAAAAAAATTAAAATGAATCGATGTTTTTCACTTGAAGGCTGCATGCATCGATTTAGCTTTGTTTGTACGCTTGAGAATACCCTATTTTATTCTACAATGTTGAAGGAAATTCCTTATCTGTATTAATATTTATTAAAATTCATCTGTGTTTGACATTGTAGAATTTTACCAAGGAAATTTTTTCTGAAATAAAGCTCAGTGTTGTCAGTTGGTAACAAACTGTTTTTTAGCCATAAACCATACTTGAAACAAAATTTGATTTTTTAAAGTATTTTTCCTATTTGTATTCCAGAAATGAAAGTAAAAAAACGTTTTAAATCAATTTTTAAGAAATGGGCTTTTAAGTGTTAAATATTTCAAGATGACTGAATGTTTGATAAGCCCTTTTTAAAGCAAACAATAATTGCATAGCTTACATCATGAATTGAAATGTAAGATATAATTGTCTTTTGCTCCTTCTTATAATAAAATAATTCAACAAATAAATTTATTGTAATGAAATTCTAGGCAACCGAAACAATGTTTCGAATGGCTGCTGCAAGAGGCATTGTAAAGCCTTTTCCTAATGGAGAAGTAAGTAAATGTTTCTTATATTTCTTGCAATTTATTCTTAAGTTATATTAAATTTTGTGATGGAATGTTGGACGAAACTAATTGAAAATAAATAAAAATAAAGTATTTGTATCAAAAAATGTCCCTCTTAAAAAAAATTATTTTATGATACTTTGGCTAAATAGTTGTATTATTCTAGGGAAAGAAAAGTAATATTTATGAAAATACCTATACAATAAGACTGATACAAAAATTGTCGATATTTTTATGGTTTGTAAATATTTTTTTATCAAATGTATGTAGTATGGCCATGCCAAAGCTGCATCAATGAAAATGTCCTCTGTCATCTTGATGTTGAGATGGAAACAATGCCTTAAATGGATTTTGCACTTGTGATTTAAGTTCATATATATTTTTCTGTGTGTGTACAGAAATTTTCTCAGTTATTAGTTTATTTTCTTAAGTGAAGTTGAATGTAAAAATTTAATAATAAAAAAGTGGTGAATCAAATTCTTTGCCATATGCATGTAGTTAGTTGCACACATTGCATATCCATTATAAAAACTCTCTTAAAATATGTAAATTTTTGGAAGAATTAGAACTTTTATTTTGATACTATGGTTTTGTTAATTGTATATGAATGTTTTAGATATTATTTTTATTGTCTGCAATTAACTTATTAAAGAATCTAAAGAAATTTTTATTATGAATTTTAATACCTATTGATTGTGTAAAACGTGTGATGTCTATGATATTTTTGTGAATTAAATCTGTAAAAGAATCTATCTGTCCTTATTATGGGATTCCACCTGCTATTATTTTTAATGTAACTGAATATTCATATAGATAAATTCACATATCATTTATATGTGTTTATAGTCTTCTGGGTAATTATTATGTGACTTTTTTCTAAATACTGTACTACATAGAATATAAAATACCTTTTCCTTATTTCAGATTTTTCTCTTTAGCACAACAATGGCCCTTTTTCTCTACATTGTAAAGTAAGAAATTTTCTTTAAAAGCTTTCAAATGTAGCATATTATTATTATTTTTTTACAATTTTTTAGTGTGCTATACTTTTTATACAATTGTTTAATTTTTGTAAATGAATATGGTTATAAAATAGCATTTTTTAAATTTCATTTTCGGAGATTATTTGAAACTATCGGTTTTATTTTTTCTAAGAAATCAACCAAATTTTTCTAGTTATTGTGTTTATTGCCTTTTTTATATTATGAGGGGGAAAAAATGCTAAAATAAACTTTATTTTTTATAAGCTTAATCCCATTTCATATGATTTGCAAGTAATTTTTTTAGTATATACTTAGATCTGATTGAACTGAAAAGATAAATTCCAGTTGTTATATTTTGTCAATTAAAGAAATTGTTTGACAACGATACAATGAGGAATCAAAATAACTACAAATAAAATAATTAATATTAATAATAAATTAATAATAAATCAGCGTTAATTTTAATTATAATTTTCCTGTATTTAAAGAGGCTTGTTTTATATTGGCTATTACAAACAGCTGGTGATAGTTTTATCTTTAATACTGTTGTAAGATGTTGCTATTTTACCATTTTTAATAATACAATAAATTTCTACATTTGTAGAAGACATGGATTCACTAAAGACTTTGTCAGCGCTGTGTTTAGGTGAGTTTTTCCTATGTGAATTGGCAACTTCATTTTTTGTTAGTGATTTCACTTTTCGTTATGTGACTTGGCAAAAATATGAATTGAATATCATTATCAAATTATTTCTATATGTACATATTTGAAATTTGGTAGCATATTTAAAGTAGTTTGATATAATACAAATTTAAAAAATAATATATTGGATTTAAATCGGTATAAATTCTCCAAAAAAAAAAAAAACAACTTAAAACTAGAGTATTTTTATTAATTTGAAAACAGCTGATGAGCCTTTTGATCTTCATTATGATAATTAGTATTGTATTAGATTCATATGCCAAAAATATGCACGAATTTTGTAAAGATATGTCTAGATAGTATTCCAGTTAGATTTACATCCCATTTTAAAGCTAAATAAGGGCTATTTTGGAACAGATATTTTGTTATTTTGACTCTTGGTCACAGTGTAACTAATCACATGCAACATAATCTAAATTTTCATCCTATTCCGCATGAGGATGTTAAGCCCTTAACAACACAAATGCAGCAAACCTACACACAAAACAGATCTTTGATGGTGTTGGTTCTTAAACAAAGGATAATCTAATCCTAAAGCCAAGACTATCACTAGACCATTTGGCTACACAACAGTATTCAAAGTTACTACACACAAATAAAACAATTTTCTAATAAGTATAAGAGTCAGTTTTTTTACTGAGATAAATCTTTTTGGTACAACAAATATTGCTTTAATTTCTTAATGCTATTTTTCATTGATTTTCCCATGTATAAAATAACTCATAGAGAAAAGGCTGTCAATTGTCTTTATTTAAAAGTATAAATTTCTTTCCTATGTTCATAAGTTCTAAAAAGCTTTCACTCACTATCTTAAAGACAAAGAGTCATTAATTTTAAATCTTTTTCAACAATTCTGTTTCTTGCACTTAAAGTTCTTTTATTTTTTTGAAAACAGAATCATTGAAAAAGCTTATGACGTAATTTTAATGTAGATTCAATTAATAACTGTTAATGATTTTTTTTTTCAAAATCTGAATTTAGTAGAAAATATACATAAAAAGCTAACTATTAAAATAGGGCTTTGGATTAAACAACTGAGTGAATAATGTAGTTTGAATTTATCTTTCAGGCTGGTAACAATTTAATCGAGATCTATAATAAAGAAATGCTTTAATCCAATGATTCTTAAAATTTTATGCGGCATATATTTCCTAGAAATTAAACGATAATGGACATTTTTATAATTTCACTATGTAAATATACAAATTTTTATATATGTAAATATTAAAATTTGTACATTTACAAAAAACAGAAAAAAAAGGTGCAAAAAAGTTTGCAAATTAAAATTTCTGACAAAAATCAATTGTACATTTACAGTGCTTCACTTCTGAACATTTATAGCTTTATGCATCTTCATATGTACTTCATACTAAGAACAATGCTTCAATTACATGACTATAGGATGGAGAACCCTTTTCAGTTCTTGATCAGTTGATTAAAAAAAAATCCATATTATTTCAAAGTTTTGGATATTAGCAGTACATTCTGAAAAAAAAAAAAAAAAAATACTATTTGATATTTGTTGCATCTTTTTTTGAGAGGTCAGATGGTTTTATACTTTCATATGATTGTGCTTAACATTTATTATCATTTTATTTATATTCTAAATCTCATCATCTCTATTACTTTTTTGAAAAGGTTTATATTTGGAAAAGATGAAGCCAAACCACGAGTCAAAGCAGTTGTATCTAGTTCCACAGAGCAAGGCATTGAAAGAAAGTCCCTATCAACTGTAGAATTTCCTCTGAATGATATAATGCCAAATATTAATACTCTTCTTGATGAAGCTGGAAGCACATTTTTTCAAAGAATGTGGACCACAACGAAGCATACCTCATGTCCTCATACCTCTAGTTGTACTCAGTATTGTTTGCAGGTAAAAAGAGTTGATGAAATTGTTTCAAAATTTTTAAATACAGTGCATTGTCGAAAATCCAGACTGCTCGGTAGGTTGGAAGGTCCGGATTTCGGAAATTTCCGGATTTTAGATATCTTACTTAAACCAATAGAGATGTCAAAGTTTTGATGTTACTGTGTAGGTAAGCTACTTCACAATTACGCATGCATGTGCAGACCGTCTTTAGAACAGACCCGGGAGTCACAAGGCAATGGCAAATGGTTACCTTGGTAACGCCTCTGACGTTTGTGCATGCACAACCAATCAAAACGTATGCTGATCTACACGTTGACGTCGATTCCAACAACTCCATATAAGAACACGTTTCAAACAATAAAAACATAAAGAGACATTAAAAAAGGATATAAAGACAAAAAAAATAGTAGTTTAAAATGAATAGAATGACTGGAATTTCTTCATCTTGCCTCAAGCATTCTAGTTTAAAACTTATTTAGCTAATTTTTTTCTCGTCATGAGTTGTAAAAAATCGTCCGGTTTTCGGAGGTTTCCGGATTTTCGAGGTTGGACTGTATAAGCAGTTTTGGTACTGAACCTTTCATTTTTTTTAATGGATAAGGTTCAGATAACAAACAGTCTTAAAATGATGGGTATTAATGCGTGATATATGTTACATCATTTTCGTTTTATTAAGAATTAGCTATTTAAATAAGACTAAATTATTACATATTGTTAAATAATTGAACATTTGGTAATAAATGTAAGAACTTTTTTAATATAATGTTATAGGTGTAATGCTATGGGCCTTTTTGTATGTATGCATTTCAGACCTTAGGAAGTATTCTCTACAACATTGTTTTATAGATTAATTAGGAATAATTCTACACTGATGAGCTGTTACTAAAGTATCTATAACATTTGTAATACAGCACATTTTTATGTAATGCATAAAACAAAATGCAAGAAATTTTCATATATTTGGAGCACTTTCTGATTTTAAATTAAATTTTAAAAAATATGAATTGAAATATATTCCTAACACTAAGTGGAAAATAATATGCAAACACTAATAGCATTGCAAAATCAGTTTATTGATTCTGCAATATTGATGCAATTTCTTATAAAATAAGTGACATGGTTCTATATTAGCATATAAATTATATGTATGCATAATATTTGTAGGAATAGAATTTAATGTTATTTTCAAAAAATGAAATTGAACTGTTTGTGGAAATTATTAATGGTTATATAAACAGGTTGAATCAATGTAAAAGTGAAGAACGAACTGATTATTTTACCAAATATTTTTTTAAATGATACAATTCTGTTTTCACTCCGATTTGTTTTATTCTTATATTTTTAGATGTTTTTATTTTTTATCCGACTGATAGCAACATGAATAAGTTATGAACTTTAAACACTTGAGCTTTTTAAAATATATTCTGCATATAGTATATCATTTCATTGGAAGAAAGATCCACCATTAATTGAAATAGGTACTATAGATAAGTAAAAAAAGTTAAATTGTGTTAATTTTTTTCCACTCAGAATAAAAATTATTGAAGTCTATTAGGTATATTTATTTGTAAATTAAATGACATTAACACACATCTGTTCAAATATACATTTATTGTTGAAACAGAAAACTGGTGTACTTTTGTAACTGATTTTCCCCCTCAGAGATGGCATTTGTTCATTTTTTGTGAGAAATGATTATTTTTAAAGGTAACGTGTGTTTTTTTTATCTACCACCATGTATCAGTATGGGATTTTCCGATATAAACCTAAAGTAAATGTGTCAATAACTATTTTCAACGTTTTAAATTTAATATGTTTTTTTTTTGTTGTCGTCCTTTTTTTTTCCATTTGCATGTAACTTTTAATATGTCTTTTATTTGTATATTAAGTTGCTTGCTCTCAGACAATTACAAAATTCTTAGGGTTTTTTTTCACAAATTTTTATAAAAGAATGCTTTTCAAAATATACTTTGTAAATAACTGTGTTAGAAATGGAAATCATAATAAAAATATATGAAATTAAAAAAAAAACAGAATCCATTAATTCGGGAAAAAAACTATTGCTTTAGATCCATTTTATAAATTTTGTTCTTGGATATTTGGAGATACATACTCTCCTGTCATGTGTGTCGTTCATGAATTTAAAAAAATTAAATTGAACAGATTTTAGTTGATTTTCCGTGAATTATAGTTTTAATTGAAACATTTTATAATGAAAAATGTAATATGATTGTACCTAAAATATAATATCGTTTAACCAAATTATACTGTTACATTTCTTTAGGGTTTCTTGCGACCTTTTCTAATAGGATATCTAGCTTTCTCAGGAATCCGTTGCCTTTCATCGGGAAAAAGACTGCTACGTAACCCTTCATTTTTATTACGCTTGTTGACTGAAAGAAAGACATTAAATCTTGGATTATTCTTGGGTGGTTTTGGCGGAACTTTTAGGGTAAGAAGATTTCTTAATTAAACCTTGTTCTGCTTTCTTATGAAAATAATTTTGTAACAATAATGTGTTGCCAAACTTTAATTTGTGATTTTTAAGTTGTTTTTCTGTGGTGACTACTTTTTAATGTGTATTAAAACTAATTATGTTTCTAAAACTTAGAATTAAGAATGTAGCAAATTGTGATTTGACTGCATAGTCAAATACTAACTTTTAAAAACATTTAACTTTTGATTGTAAATAAAATACTTCTCAAATTTTAAATGAAAAAATTAAATATTAATAAAATTGATTTTTTATTATTAGTATATTTAAAAAAAATTTTAACACCTTGATGTATTTTTGTAACATTTTAAATACCTTAATCTCAATAATAAGAAATTAATTCGTAATTATTTAAATTTCTTTTTAGTTTATTAATTGCCTACTGAGATGGGTGTTTCAAAAGGATCAACCTGTCTATGCTATCCCTGCTGCATTGTTAGGTGGACTCTTTATGAAGTTCTTCCCAAGTTCTACATTATCACTCTACCTCATGTGGAAATTAATTGAGGTTTGTATTTATGGATTTATGTTTAAATTGTATATTTTTTGTTTCCATATTTTATCTTTGAAGAAATCAAATTCCAGCAGATTTTAAAATTTTAAGATATGTGACTGTGTGTGAATAATTTTTCTTTAAAAATCTAATTAATGGTGACCTTTTCTGTCATTTTTGCATAAAATAACCTTATATAAAACAAATGTATGCCAGATAAAGAAAGGTAACAATTTTCAAAATCAGAAAAAATAGGATCTTTTTGGCTAAAAGGTGATATAAAGAAATAAGCTTCTAATTCAGAAGTGAACAAAAATTTTAGAGGAGTTTTCTGTTAACTTGGCCCCTGACAAAAACATGCCAAACCTTAGTGAGAACTTGCCAAATCGTAGCACTAGCTCTCTTAGCAATGTATGTTGGCACTAACACAATACACTAATTGTAGCACTAATTCAAATTTGGGGGCAGTTAAGGCTCCACCAATGGAAAAGTACCAATTTTTGTTTGAAGACTTGCGTACAATCTTAAAGCATTCTAAAATACAGTCCTATCTAGACCGATAAATAGTATTAAATTAATATTTTTTCCTTCTCGTTTGCCAAAAAACATATTTCCTTCAATTCTAGACTTATTTTTTAGTCCAGTCTGTACAAAATATACTTAACAACCATACATAGCATACCAAATGCCCATAAAACAGTACAGTATATTTTCTTTTTGAATAATTTCTTGTTTAGTGATTTTACCAAAAATGAGAATTTGAGTGATTGAAAAATTAGAAAATGAAATTTTGGAAAAGAAATGATTCTGTTTAAAATATGAGTTGTCCAAGTATGAAAAATGGTAACACTTCCCATAGAAACAAGATAAAAAAAACAAATTGCTAAAGAGAAGTGTCCATATAATTTAGGAATCTGAAACTTAATACAATATTTTTTGTTAAAATAAACCTTTCAGTTCTATTACATACCTTAAAACTGTGTACCAAATGAATTAAACACTACATCATCAACAAAAAATTAATATCCTGTAATATATGCAGATTATTTCAATTGCTACGTTTATTTTATTCTAGCTTAGTAATGTTTAGATAAAGCTTAAGAATATATTTAAAATCTGTAAGTAATACAAATTCAATCAGAAATAGTTAATTGATACAAATCTACAAGTAAATAATCACTTATTTTTTATCCTTAAAAAATATAGATGTGTCCTAAAATTGCTCATTTTTTAAAATCAATCACCGTTTTCATTTTTTATTAATAATGTTATCATTTGGCTAAAATGCATTATAATTTATTCTTATTTTTTAAAATTATTTTCGTGTTTTCTCTAGTTTCATAAATCATCACAATAATGTCTAAAATCCTTTTTTTTAACATAAAAAATAAGTTATTTTAAAGCATAGAGATTCCTGTCAGATAAAAATTTGAGATAATGTTTTGTTAAAAAATAATGAAAGAATTCTCTCCTTCAAACCCCAACATACTATTTTGGAAACTATGCTTTTTAAAGTGGTTATTTAAGGCAAATATGTATTTAGAAAGTCTTTGATTCTTTTCCATCATAAGAAACAATTACCATCTTGTTATTTTTTTCAGAACGGGTATTTATTAGGGATAGAAGAAGGTGTGCTGCCTCAAATAAGAGGATCCATGCTAATGCTTTATGCTACTTCTACAGCCTTCCTGTTTTATGCGGTAAGATCAATGTTTATTTACTTTTAAAGTAATGAAATTTGTTATGCTTTTGTATGGTTTAGATGTTCCATGTTGAATCTAATTTGCATGTTTCTATTTTCTTTTCAATTAAAAAGTTAAACTCTATTTTACAGGCAGTACTGGAGCCTCATAATTTAAAGCCAGCTTATTTGAAATTCCTCACTCGGCTAACACATAACAAGTAAGTTATACATTTTATGAGAATGGAGTAAGCATTATAATTATTCAAATCACACTGCCTTCCAAAATTTTCATATGGCGAGAAATATATTGTTACATGAAAATTTTTGCTTAGGTGGAATAATATTTCATATTATACTTTACTTATCTATATTAGTATTAAATAATTAAAAACAATGTATATATTGATACATTTTAATTCTTTCGGTTCTTTTTCACACTCAGTACTGTAAAAAATATATTAACCCTTTGCACTCGAGAGGTGATTCTCGGTCACCATTCTATTATACAGGGTTAGCCTAAATGATTCATCGGGTTTCAAACACACTGTGTATTGAGAGGTATACAACCTATAAAGATGGATGATACATGACAAGATACATACACTCCCCAAGTTTAAAAGCTTGCCTCATGGCTCGCGTGCTCGCTAGATGGGAGGCCTGTAGCAGCACTGTACAAGATGGCAGGAGAAGAGTTTCTGTGTGTTGGAATATGCGAAATGTTCTTCGTTTATGACCATTCAGCGTGCTTTCACACGCAAGTACGGAAAAGCTGCACCTGGTCATTTGCAGTATGTACCAGAAACTTTGTGAGTGTATGTATCTTTTCATGTATCACCCATCTTTGTACGTCGTATACTTATAAATAAAAAGTCCTTTGAAACCCAATGAATCATTTAGGCTAATTACTTTACTTATCTATATTAGTATTAAGTAATTAAAAACTATGTATATATTGATATATTTTAATTCTTTCAGCTCTTTTTCACACTCGGTGCCGTATAAAATATAATAACCCTTTGCACTCACAGTCGCCATTGTAGATGGTGTATTATTATGACGTTTCTTGATATCGATGGTTTAACAAACTACCCAGAAAGTTGTAGAATAATTTTTCAGGAAAAATGAACTTATGCAAACATATTTTTTACGTTCCAAAGCAATAATATGAGCTCTTGTAAATCAGTGTATAATTATGCATCTAATTACTTTTCCGAGCGCAAAGGGATAAATGCAAAAAAGACAAAGCAGTCTTTATATTGTTTGAAGTTGGTAGTTTATTTTATAGATATAAATATGAGAAGAAATTCACCAGTGGTTTGACTGATGTTTGATTATTTAAAAATAACCTGAGAAATTTTAAATTTTTTGAGTTTTGCAAATCATGAAATTAATGAATTTGAATGAAAGGCATTTAAAATTCCTTTTTTTATAGAAAGTTGGAATGTTAAATCATATTGAATCATGATTCATAAGAATAAACAGTTAGCTTAAGACATCACCTAGGTTCACTTATAAGTATAAGATCTTTTTCATTAACCCTTTGCAGTGCAAGGCTTTAAATTTTTTTGAAATATGACAAAAAAACATCATGAATGGGTTTAGTTTATTCTGTAGACGTAGAATCTACAAAAAAAAATTTAAAAAAAAAAAAACTTACTTCATTCCGAGGGGGGATCGCCCTCTTTGGGATCACCCCCCTCATATGAGAAACCCCCCTTAGATACAGCCACCTTGATACACTCAAAAAATATTGTTGAATCTTACAGAAAATCATGAATTAAAACTTCAAGAATATTGGAGGAAAATTTTCGAGTTAATTTGCTAAAATTGTAAACGTCCAGAACTGAAAAAATTTCTTATCTCTGAGTTAAGGAAATTTCCGAAACTTTATCTCTAATAATTCCTATTCAGAAACGAAATTTCATAAGGCTGCTATATACGTTCTAAAAGGATACATTCTATTATTTTCAATTTATAGTTGAATTTAACAGTTGAGAAGTGAATGAAATTAGGTGTGCCATCAGCTGGCACACTGTGCTGCAAAGAGTTAATACAGTGCTTTATTCAAATATTCTTTTTTTAAAAATAATTTTCTGTTAAAAAATAAGAGTCTACAAGGAACATAATACATTAAGAAATTTTATGACAATATTATGACTTTTTTATTACATGGGGGATCAATTTTAAATTTGATTATCAAAATATAGCCTCCTTAGTTGGAATTCTAGGAATTTAATATGCTCCTGACCAAATATCTGTAGGGAATAAATTAAAACTCGCCTCTTTTTATCAACAGCATCAGCAAAACATAAATTGTAGGTCAGCATTGGGATTGATGCTAACTTGAATGATATGCTGATACCTATCATTGATTGATCCGAATTAGCATGTTATTTGAAGAAGATGTATTTTTTTTTGATCGTTGCACATGTATAAAGATAATACTGGTTGTAGTTTTTTTGGAGAAGGTATGAGAGTGTCGCGAGCTCATATGAGTGTTTCGTAGTTCTCTGTATGTTAAGTTTTGTCTTTTTTCTTTATCTTATGTTATGGTTACAAGTAGTAGACTATGTTTCGCCATAATAAACTTTCAAGTTAAAATGTAAATTGTTTCCATCATGGTGTGGATCTCTTTCTTTAGAGAAATTAAATTTATCAATTTAGGTCAATTTTTCACAAGAATATCTATGTATGTAAGCTCTGCAGGTTAGTTCTATAGTAGCTCAGATGTTATTGCAAAAAGCCTAGAAAGTCAGATGCCAGAGCAGAGTGAACCATCATAGTGAAAGGGTTAAAAATTCAAATTTCAGAATTTGTTTTCTTGAAATAGTATGAATAATTCAAATTTATGATATTTATAATCAGCATACACTAATATTAAAATGCTAGGTACAACCATGTCTTCCTGAATTTTTCACTAAGCAAAACTAATGGCATCCTTATGTTTTTATAGCATTATTTACATTCTTAAATTCTCAAAAAATGATTTTTAAACAAATGTTTAAAATAAGAAAAAACTGCTAGATCATTATTTTTCATCCTTAGTTAGCATCTTTCGAATTTTCTTTATTCTATTTGCTGAAGTTCTTAATGAAAAAAAATTCATTTCTACAGAAAAACATATTGAGAGATGGAATAAGAAGGTTCTGTTCTTCTCAAAAAATTGCTATGATTAGTTTAAAGATTAAATTGAAAATATGAGCTTGTAATGAACATCAGAAATACATTTGCTTGTAATAATATATTTATTTCCAAGTACAAAAATTAGCAAGAGTACAATAGTTAAAAATATTTTTATGGCCTTTCTGTATACACATTCCCAAAATTGTAGATATTTTTAGAAATTTTCTTCTGTGCATAAAATGGCGTATTTTTACCCCCACAAAATGTTTAGCAAAGCAATTTAATGATTAGTAATGCTATAAAAATATCAACAATTGAGATAGCTTAAATAGTTTTTTTTAAAGCTAAGTACCAGTGAGTTACAGGTCTCGTCTGGCACTGTATAACTTTTCTGACCAATAACAAATGTTCTTTTGAGTTTTTGGGTCCATAAAACATCAATGTTCTTTTGTTTCTAAAAAAATCAATGGCATTGTACATTGCACATACATCAGTTGATTACTGAGTAGACATCATTATTGTAAGCTTGACTATGGACCGCTTTATAAGGTAAATTCTGCTTTTTCCTTCTTCTATCATGAATTCGACCCCAAAATATGCAAAAATTTGCGTTGGTTACAAAACAGAAATTTATAAACTGAAACTTAATTATCAATAAAAGCAAAATTTTAAAAAGTATCTGCAATGGAATCTTCAGATGCACCATGCTAGTTCAATTCACCATTATCCATCTTGCAGGAGGAAAAACAGGATGTGACATTGCAGAAAAGGATATGGCAATATAGAGTTAATTGCATCTTGTTGCATTTGTCACGTGACCATTACATCACATGAATTAACACCATTTTGGTCACACTGCTGTGATCTTTTTATTTTAGATAGTTTTTCTTAATATATTAATTTTTTTACAGGATTGGAGAAATCAATCGCCATGTTTTGGATATTTTTGGTACTCATGCCTCTAAGCTGTACTCCGATTTCTGGCCAGAGCTGGATTTAAAACACACTAGCCGAGTGTTTCAGGAAAGCGTACTGCTATGGCTGATTCACTAATACAGATACATTCTATTTAAATGAAAGTTATTTATTTTGTTTAAGAACAGAGACTATTGCTGTGCCTTCTTAATATCACTTAAAGACCTTTGGTACTGTACAAATATCTTATAGTATTTTATTAAGAAGTATTTTATATGTAATTTATGAATATGGGAAAAATCATTATTTGTATATTAGTACATGGGTCGTTTTTTGAATGGCAAGGAATATTTAGCATTATTTTCTGTTATTTTCTTAAAATGTTTATCGTAAACTTGTTGAACGAGAGAGTAATGATATATGAAGTATTGTGGTTGGCAAATCAAAACCACATCTGTGAGTAATTTAATCAAAAGATATTTTTTAAACGATCAATATTGAATATCTTGTTCTTCATAAAACAAGTGTGTAATGTCATGCCATTTTTTAATGCTGATGTGTAAGTATAGGAAGCTTGATGTAAAGTATCTGTAATGTTACTTTTAAAAAACTGTTTATTTATTGTAAAAGTCATCAGCAGTTTTGTGAAAAATGTTTTGTTATTTTTATATGATGGATATTATTGTGTCACTGTTCTGACGTTTCACTTTCTCATTTGTTAATGTTTTATTTTGTACTTTTTGTTGTGGCTACAAAAATTTGAGGCTCTTTTTTTATTCATTTTCTTTTTAAATACCCAGATGGTAATTTATTTCCATTTATTACTCATTTTTTCCATTTTTTTTTCTTTTGTTTGGTTTCTCAACATTCCAATGAAGCATTTAATGGGACTCAGTTACTCAATTGGGAGACAAATTCAAAGTATGTACAAATTTTGAGATATAGCTGTCTTTTTAAATTATTACAAAAAATACTAATGTTACATGTTTTCCAGAATAAATTATTGTATAATAAGTGATTTGTTGTGCAACGGACTGGAATTTTATTCACTCATAATGGCAAATTACATACACTTAAGCAGGTCATTCACCATCACTCCATGGCAAAACTGTTTGTCAATGTGGAAAGCCATAAGAATGGCTGTGGTGTGAAGTAGAAGGTTCGATATCCAACTTGACCCAATTGTCATCACTCCATTTGGTTGTGTTTTATGGTGCAACAGCCTTATTTGAACATGCTGCGCCAACCATCACTCTATTTGGATTGATGGGCCATAAATGCGGGCAGGGAGTGCATGGTTCACGTAGGAAATTGGGGAGGGTGGTGATTGGGGTGATGGGCAGTGGATGGATTTGCGTGGCATGGAGTGGTTGTGAATGACCTGCCTGAATGGAATGGCTTGTTGTGCCATTTGTGTGGTCTGGATCGATCATGAATGTCTGGCCCTAGATACAGCTTGCTATGTTAAACCCAAAATCCAGAAGACTGTAGTTGGTTCCCAATTGTGTAACTAAATCCAAGTATCAAAGCAATGATCACAATTGTGTTAGTATTAAAACAATATTATAAAATACTTATTTAGATGAACATTTTAAAAAAGCATTGTTAAAATAAGGTAGTAATTTCAAGAATTTTCAATGACTGAGTGCCTAATCATTAGTTTTTTTTTGTGTCATAATTTTTTTTTATTATGTAAAGATGTTCTTTGTAAAATTGGCATTGTCTTTCTGAGAAATTATGACATTTAGAAATTAAAAGTTACTTTTTGTTACATTAAGGATTTGATTATATTATGATGGAAATTTCTAAATTTGTAGCGAATATTCTATTAAATATGAAAAACTTTTTGAATTTGTATTTATTTTAGCAATGTATTTTTATGGATGAAAAATAGGCTGTAGGTCAAGAAATGCAACTCTTCGTATTTATTATTTTGGCTTCTCCATCTATAACTAAAAATGTTGTTGCTGTACAAAATTTTATTTTAAAAAATTTTAAGAAGTTTTTTTATAGCCAATAAATGTAATTATTTTAACAATTTATATTAATTACAACTTATATTACTTTAAAAATGAATTATTTTATCAGTTTTAAAGTTATGCATCTTTTATGATGCAATTTTTAAAAAAAAATAAAATGGTTAAATTTGTTCCTGAGATTATATATTTGCTTGATACTATTATAAGTGTCTTATGTTACTTTCTTCTTTCATTGTATGTACTTAATACCTAAATATCCTTTTTTAAATGTTGCCTAGTTTATTTGTGTTATGTCAAACTAATGTTTTTTAAGGAATTACTATCCAGTTTCTTACGAAGATAAAAATATTTGTTCTTTGTACTTAGCTGTGATAATATTAAAGGTGTGTTTCATGTTCATATATTTTTATAAACAGAAGTATTCAAGAATTGATTCCAAGTTTTTAATTTCATTTCAAACAATGCAATAAAGTATTATTATTTAGTAAAGCATTATTTATATACACATTTCTTTTTTTTTTTTTTTTTTTTTCATTTTCTTTGGATTAAAGCTGGTTAAATAAATAAATACGTTTTTTAAAAATTCATACTTGTCTTCTGCAGATTTCTTTCATTAAGGTAATATCAAAATTTATAAGGCTGAAATAAAGATATAAATTTCATATGAAAATAATCTAAAGGGAAAAAAAGAAAAAAGAGGTACTTTTCAGAAACCTGAAAGAAAAGTTGAACTCGATACATAAAAATAAATTTACAAAACATTATATATCATCTGTTAAAGACAAAGTTTTAAATAAAGTGCAGGCGAGTTACAAATTTGTATGAAAATCTAGAATTTAAGCAAAAAGAAAATGTTACTTACAATCCTTTTTCCTAATTTAATATTTATTGGCTCAGTAATAAACTATATGTATGAGCAAAGGTTATTACAAAGAGGAAGGGTTGAAAATAAACTTTAAAAAGTAATAAGAAGTCCCCCCCCTTTTTTTAAAGTCAAAGTAATACCCTGAATATAGTTTTATTTCATTTTGGAAACAGATCAATGATTTTTTGGGGATTTCATAAAAGAAATACATGAATTTATAGTTATATTAAAGATTAGCATAGCTAATACAGCTTTAATTATTATCAGTTTTTTCTAAGTACACAATACAGTTGGGAATATTGAACAAATGTTACTATAAAAATTACACGTTAAATAAAAATAAGAATTTTGAATGCAACACTTTATACACTTAACTATTTTACACACATAAAAAAATGTATTTCAAATTTCATATAAAAATATGAAAGCCTGTATTACTTTGTACTAATATAAATACATTTAAAAATGAAATAATTACTAGGAACGAGATGTGATATTGAATATTCTCCATTTTTTTTCAAAATAATAATAATTAATGTGTCATATCACTCCTGGTTGACAGGAATTGACCTGGGTCATCAACTAGTTTTATTTAAATTCTTAAAATAAAACAAAAAAGTAGAATCGTTTATCTTGAAAAGTTTAGCAGAAAAACTCTTGCAGTAGTTAATGCAGTAAGATGAGCATAGCTCTTTTTTTCAAATTCTAATAATAAGGAATGTTGACTGAAATTTTCAAATATCAAACACATATAATCCATATTTAGTAAAAAGCTTAGCACTGAAGTTCTGGCTTAACTCACAGCAATCTTTATAAGATGATATTAACTTTATTGATAGACCAGAAAAAGTTCCAGTGACACATTGAGAAACTGTATTTAAATTATTGTTTAGATCATTCTGGAGAAATAAAAAAAAAATGCACCGGTTTGCTTTATTATGAATTAATAAATGCTTAGCTTTTCCAATGGCTTATTAAATAAAACAAATATTTAATTAGCAAAATTATTTTTAATATTCTTTTTTAGTATGATAATTCTGGAAACAGTGACCTTTACATAAAGGAACCCTACAAGATGCACATAAAAACGAAGTGTCAGTGCGTTTTCCGTGGCTTTTGCAGACTTTACATCGTTTTTGCGGATACTTTGTCTTTCCTGAACGCGGAATTCTTTCCAAATAATGCGTTTTTATATCACCTGTAAGCCTGTGAGGAGGGTCACATCGAGGAGCTTTCTCACTTGAAGTACTTACCGAAAAATTCAAGGGGCTTTTATCTTCAATATGACAAGAAATCCATTCTTTTGCTAGCGTTAATAAGTATTTCGAGAACGTTATCTTTATAAAAGGATTTAGCTTGCGATACACAATAAACGAATTGAAAAGACCACAATGTACCAGAAACAAGAACGTCTTTTTAGTCCATTTGACCGACTGTTGCAGAAATGCATATTTGGTAAAATATTGCTGAGCAAGATAGAAGCCTTTCATGTGTTGGTTGTATTTTACAATGCATTTCGGCTTGCAAACCATTTCTCCTGTTCTTCTATTCTTTCTATCGGTTTCTTCAATATCGGCGTTGTGTATCGTTGATATCATTTGAAGTTTTCGGTTTCCCTTCCACTTGAGAACTAACACTTCATTTCTCTGCCGAAAATCAAATTCACCCGACTTTAACCTACTGAGTTCTTTCGGAAATCCTCTGTTTTTCCGAACCGTTCCACAAATACGAATATTTTTTCCCAGTAAATTTTCGGCTATTGTGACACTATTATAGTAATGATCCATATATACATGGTGCCAGGCATTTTCGTATCCGTTTAAAACAGTCGAAATACCGTTTCTTAAATCTTCCTCTTTTCCACAATGTAACTTGAAGTTACAAATATATCGACTGCTTGATTCGCACAGCACTGTAGCATGAATTCCGTATTTCGTGATTTCACTTGGATCGCAAACTCGAAAGGAAAGATGCCCGTGATATGGTATTACTGCCTCGTCAACGAATAGTTCCTGTTCAGGTTTGTATACAGTATTGAACTTATTTAAAAAATAATTTGCGATTGGCTCAGTTTTGCTCAATTTGGTTGAGTCTTTCTCCATTTCTGGATTATCGGAAAAATGCAAGAACCACAAAATTTGGCGAAATCTATTTCGCGTCATTACTTTTGCGAAGAAAGGCGTTGCAGTTACTGGATCTGTTGACCAGTAGTCGTTTAAGATGGTTTTTCTGACTTGCCCCATTAATATAAATAGCGCTAGAAATTTTTTCATTTCAGGTACTGTAATGTCGACCCATTTGGCTTCTTTTTGACGGTTATATCCATGGTGCATTCGAAGATAATATTTATTAGTTTCTTTTGCAACCATCTCTATAAAATCATCACCAATAAAAAGGCTGGCAGTTTCTTTAATACTTTGAGGATCATTTGGAAAAATTTTGATGCCTGGATTGCCATTGAACGCTTCTAATTTTTTTCTAGCATTACATTTTGTCCAGTTAATATGGCCACCATCCGACTCGTCCTCAGAAGCACTTGATTCACTGTCATAAATTATCTGCCGCACATTTCTTCCTTTAGAGCTCATCATTACGTCATTATCGGTGTCATTGTCACTAACAGTTTCGTTGGATTCCTCTCCAACATCAGAAAACTTGTCGGAATATATTTCTTTGACTTCATTGTCACTTTCGGTTTCCATAACAACAGTACAGAACTCGCCGGAATATATTTCTTTGGTTTCATTATCACTTCCAGTTTCCATGGCAACGGTATATTTTAAGAACGTTGAAATATATCGCAGAAGAGAAACGTCCAAAAGCAGGGAAAATCACTAACCTCCGCAAAACACTTAACAATTGATGATCGCCTTCCTAGCGTTTAGAATATCATCTGTGTTCCAGAACATGAAAACATTGTTTAATCTTCTATCTCCCGACGACTATGTATACATTTCCTAGCAGATGATTTTTAAACCCTTCACGTAACGAGCGACGTTGTAGAAACCAGAATAACGTAAATGTACGTCAGCCGCGAATCAGAAGCGGAATGCTGGTATGACGTATATTGACGTCAGCGCCGAATGGGAAGCTCAGGCGAAAATTGACGTCAGCGGCGGCCGGAAGCAGAGTACGAAATGACTTCGATCCAAGTCAACAGCCGAGAGTAATAAGCATAGGGAAGAAAATCGAATTGGGCAAAACCGAAAAACTGTTGAGAAGCTGATCTTGAAGTCTGGAAATTTTTATGTTTTTTAAATGTGATTTCACTCTTTATCTAAAATCTGACAAATAATTTTCTTACCTCTTTTTCCAACTTATTTTTATAAACTTTTATAAAAAGAGAAAATTTTTTAAAGATTTTTTTTTTCTGCTTTCTCCAGTTATAGAAATTAAAATTCACGAATTTTTCCCTTCCATTTTCAAATTCATTAGAATTGAGTTAAGTCGAAATCGAAAGAATGGCAATAATTATTTTATACTAGAAAATAACCCGTCATGGTTTGACGGGTGCAAATTGCCTCTTCATTCGAGAGATTTCCCGTCAAATCTGACGTGTTTAAATGGATATATATGCGAGAGAAATGTTTATATAACATTGATTGAAAACAAACAAAATAAACATATGTTTTATGACAGGAAATATTTTTTTATTTACATATTATTTAAATATTTCTTTATTCAAAAAACGTCTTGGTAAACAACATTCCGTGTGAAGTATTTTTCGTTGTTTAATAATTTTCCTTGTACTTCAGATGTCTGTGTAAATTTTAACGTGATTGGGAATTCTAGAACTTGAAAGTGCAACATAGAGCTGTCCATGTGAAAAGATAGGCTCATCGAGGTAAATTCTAACATGATCGAAAGTTTGCCCCTGCGATTTGTTTATAGTCATCGTGTAAGCTGTAATTAACGGGAACTGGCGGCAGTTGAGAACGAATGGTGGATTCACGTCACTGGTGTCTAATTTAATTCTTGGCAAGAAAACAACGTCGCCTAGAATGCATTCAGATACAATTTGGCGTCCAAACTATATCACGCGCATGATATACCACTGACGTAATTTACTACTTTCTATTAAAAAACGGAAATTTGAAATATAGGATTAATATAATTTAAAATTTCTCGGGCACTAATAATAATATAATTTAAAATTTCTCTTATTGATTATATCGAGATAAATTTTTTTATCAATCGATAGAAAATTTTATTTCACTATTTTAAAGCTATTAAATTTGAAATTAGAACGATAATTACTCTTTTAAATTTAAAATTACTGAAATTAAGGTTCTCTAACTATGAAATAATGCTGTTTAACGCCTCGCAGTGCTATGGCGTGAGTTTTATTGTTGGTGACATCAGAGCGTTACCGGAGGATCTGGACTATTATATTAGTATTTACCATATTAATTTTGTTATCCGACTACATAAAAGCACAGGCGACTCGTGGTACCAAAACAGGAGCGCGAAGGGAAAAAAAATGTTTAATAGACTTTGAGAGCTTCAGAAACACGGCTAATATATTTAAAAAATAAATTTGTTAAATATATTTATTTTAGTTTCAACAAGGCCGTTATATAATCTTAAAATATATGCGAAGTTAAAAAATTCTCACCATTATATTATTAAGTCATATTTGCAGGTAAAACATACGTATTTCTGAGTAAAGGTTTGACATTTAGAATACAAACATTATAGAATTAAAAAAAAAATAATATATATAGATTGTTGCGGACGCCATATTGTTGCCTTGCATGGTTGGCAAAGTTACCTCGGATCGCCTATGCACGAAAGTTATTATTTGCAATATTCCTCGGATGAAAATAACACTATTTATAACAAAAAGTCGTAAAAATGCCATTCATAGTAAAAAACAAATTCCTTCGGTTTGCGCAGCAACATTTAATTTCCTTTAGAAAATTCCATCATATATTTACCATATAGATTGTTGACTTCATAGGGATTAGACGCAAACTCAGAAAAAGACAAACTATGTTTACATAGTTTATCTTATAACATATTGTTGACTCAACTAAAGTCGTAACAATTGCTTGTGGTAGCAATTTTTCCGAAACGTGAATGAAAAAGAACCAAAATGCGTCATGTCATCCATCATGCGTCTCCTAGTCAATAACGTGCGACAAAGACGTCAGATGTCGTCTCTGGTCAATAATATGTTAAGAATTTTTGCTTAGTTTCGAGATGGCTGTTTGCTACTTATGATATGTTTGCAGGGCGCCGAGAGCCAAACCCGGCCCTGGGGTAAAGTATTCAGGGCTTTAGGGTAAAGTACTGGACCCCCAGATTGGTATGCGGGGCCCCCTTGCGAATTATGACTAATCGCGGGAAGCCTTTGTTCCGGTTGTCCGGTGACTGCCCAGATTGTTGCGAAAAATCTCACTTCTAGCTAGCTACTGTAATTTCGATTAATATAAAGAAAATGCGCGAGTTTTATATTCAGAGAAAATAAATGTAAAAATAAAATTCAGCTTATGTTGGGCACCATTTGTCATGGATAAAAAACTATTGAAAATGAGAAAAAAATATTTTTCCTTGCCCTTCTTGGGCCCAGTCATGGGGATTTTGACCCTCCTGTTTCGTCTCTCTCGGCAGGCCTGTCTGTTTGAACACATCTGATCATCTTACATTCTTAGCATGAACTATTAACCCTTTGACTGATTATCCCGCGATTTCAGTGGGTTGGAAATAAGTCTATTTTCTGCTGCATCCTACGATTTGCGCGAAATAATGGGTTAACTTAGTACTTTTAAAACGAATCATATTATATTAATAAAGCCTTGCATGTAAATGACAGTTCGCTTGGCTCAATGGTATTTAAACATGTTTTCAAACGTTGCATCTAAATAGTAATTAAAGAAATTCGGCAGTCAGAGGGTCAAATGAGTTTAAAGGTACTTAAGCTACGCCACTATTTGTGGGAATTGCAAAAAATGCAGCATACGTTATTAGAAGATTTGAAAATGTTTTGGATAACTGTTCTTCAAAGCAGGGTCGGCGTTAGGCCAACTGGACGAACTGTTCCAGAGCGATGGGGAGGCAAGTGGGTATATATGCCCCGTGTGCCACTCTTTAGGAGGAGACAAAAAGTTAGTACGATTAAATGACTTTTTACTTGCTCGTATACGAAGTATACAAAAGATAAAGTATTATAATAGTAAAAAAAAAAAAAAAAATCGAACTCGAGATTTTGACGATTCTCCACGTTTTAGACCTCCCCGAGTCCGAAAAACGCAATTTTGGAATTTTGTCTGATGTGAACACGAAAACTAGTAGAGCTACGGAGATGAAATCTGGTAAGCGATCTTGACACATCATTTGTAGGTTTCTGTCAAATTTTGGACAAAATCCGTCCGCGGGAAGTCTGCTGTCCGTGTTCATGTGAACACTATAACTTAATAACTTGAATAGCTAGATGGATAAAATTTGGCACACAGTTTTATCATCATGAGTGTAGGTCCGTATCAAATTTTGGACCAAATCCGTCAAAGGGTTGTCTGTCTGTCGGTCTGTATAATCGCATACTTCTAAACATAACTCGAAAACCTTACAGCTTAGATGAATAAAAATTGGTATTAGGCCTGCTAACATTAATTTTAGTACGTGCCCATTTTTCGTTTCAATCGGTCGAAAAAAATGACGGGAGGCTGTCTTTTCAAACAGCCGCTGATGTTAAAGGCGTAGGACTACTTTACTCGCGTGACTCTTTTGTTTCTCGAAGTTTCTCGTAAGTTTTTAAGTTTAAGTAAGTTTTTTTTTTTGTAATTTCTGTTGTTACCCTTTATCTCTAAAATAAGACATTAGTTATGTTTTTAACGTATGTAGTTACCAAGATATAGAGGATCTCCCATACCAAGATTTGTGGCGTTTTGGCGTGTGAATCAATTTCCTTCCTGAGACCCCCAACGGAAAGAACGTAGTCCTACGTTAAAAACGTGTTCAAATCGCCTATTTGTCTTTTCTCATCACACAATGACGCGAGGCCGTTATTGCGAGATTCACTTGCGCTAATCCTATCCGCTTCTACTCACGCCTTTCGCCTCCAAACTTCCGATTCCCAAGCTTTTTTCTCCACTGCTTTAGGGACGCTTGTTCGTTTTACTGCCTTTTAGCTTATTTTTTCTCCACATGTGTTGGGAGTATATGAGAAAATTGAGGAGAGACCACTCCCGCTGGTTAACCCTCCGAATGTCCAATTATTTGGATATAACTTTGAGGGTAGAAAAATTGGATTTTTAAAGTGAATGAACCAATCTTTTTTGTATTGAATAATATCTCTAAAATCTTAAGAATACGTTATCCATGGATGTTTAAGAAAATAATCATATAAATACGAATTAACTGCTTTTGAATTGAACATGAAAAGCGGAAAAAGCCTCATCACAGCCGCCGGTAGGAGGGTTAGAGCCAAATATGATGCCCCGGACACCATTTGCTAAACACCGATGACAAATGGAGGCGAAAAAAATCAAGATATGCCCCGGGTCTCGCCTACCCTCGCTACGCCACTGAAATGCTCCCAATTGGACCCCGCTCCAGAGTGCCGTCTACTCAGATAGGCTCAGTTCAGTGGCGTAACTATGGTCACACCATTGCCAGACGCTTCAAAAATGTGCTTTTTCTCACTTTCTCGTACATGAAGACAATGGAAAAGTTAAAATCGTCAAAAAACTTTACCTAAACATTTTGATGAATCTCCACATTTTAGACCTTCGTGGGTCAGAAAACATTATTTTTCGGTCTAACGCAATAACTCAAACGCAACGAAATAGATGGATGAAATTTAATTTGCGGTCATAACACCAAAGTTGCAGATATCGATCAAATTTTGGAGGAAATCCGTCAACGTGAAGTCTGTCTGTCTGTCCGTTTGCATGTGGACACGACAACTCAACCAGCGGGAGTGGTCTCCTTTAAACTTTCTCGTATACTCTTAACACATGTGGAAAAAAAATAAGTTAAAAGGCAGTATAGCGAACAAGCGTCCCTAACGCAGTGGGGAAAAAAAGCTTGGAAATCGGAAGCTTGGAGGCGTGGATAGAAGCGGAAAGGATTAGTGCAAGTGAATCGCGCAATTACGCAATAATGGTCTCGTTTCATTGTGTGATGAGAAAAGACAAATAGGTGATTTGAACTCCTTTTTTTCGACCGATTGAAACGAAAATTGGGCACGGATGTACAATTAAATGTTAGCAGGCCTCATACCAATTTTTATTTATCAAAGCCGTAGGGTTTACGAGGTATGATGTTTAGAAGTATGCGATTATACAGACCGACAGACAGTCAACGCTTTGACGGATTTGGCCCAAAATTTGATACGAACCTACATTTTATCTATCTAGCTTTTGAGTTACAGTGTTCACACGAACACGGACAGACAGTCTTCTCGTTGACGGATTTTGTCCAAAATTTGATAGAAACCTACAAATTATGTGTCAATACCACATACCAAATTTCATCTCCGTAGCTCTAATAGTTTTCGAGTTATCGTGTTCGCAGACAGACAGACATAATTCCAAAATTGTGTTTTTCGGACTCAGGGATGTCTAAAACGTGGAGATTAGTTTTAATTTGTAACCAGTAACGAGTTCGAATTTTTTGACGATTACAATACTTTCTCCTTGTATTCCTCGTATACGAGAAAGAAAAAAAAAGCAATGAGCTTAGAATGATTGAATTATTGTATGGTCTTATCATCATCATTGCAGAATTGTGTCATATTTTGAACCAAATCCATCTAGGGATGTCTGTCTATCTGTTCGTGGGTATGTGAAAACTATAACTGAAAAACGCAACAACTTAGACAAATGAAATTTAGTAAGTGGTCTTGTCATCAAAATTGTAGATTTGTATCAAATTTTGGTTCCAATTGGAAGACGCCTCAATGCGTACACGGTTGTCTTCACTATACTACGAAGCAAATAACGCGGCACATTGTGTAAGCACACAAGAAAATGGAAGGGAGCACATATTCCCACTGTTTTTTTTTTTCCTTTCTCAACTCTAAATCTTTAAAAGCGGTTCCTGCTTCTCCTAAAGCCAGCTATGCTTTAAAGCATCTTTCAACGTTCCTTGGAAAGTACCAGGACGGTCGCCCAATCCCCACTTTTCACGGGAAATTTTAAAATTTTTATTTCATCTTAGCTGCCTAAAACTAGACATTATAAAAAAAATGACGGGGGGCTGTCTTTTTCAAACAGCTCGCTGATGTTAAAGGCGTAGGACTACTTTACTCGCGCGACACTTTTGTTTCTCGAAGTTTCTCTCCTTTCGTCATTTGTCTCCGCACCTGATGAGTGTGACGTCACCAATTCATGCGTATTTTTGCCCAACTTTGAGACTCATTAGTCGCTGAATTACAATTCCGATTTTCAATTTTTTTGTACCTTCTGTTGTTACCCTTTATCTCTAAAATAAAACATTAGTTATGTTTTTAACATATGTAGTTACCGAGATATAGAGGATCTCCCATACAACGTTTTTTGTGGCGTTTGGGCGTGTGAATCAAATTCCTTCCCGAGACCCCAATGGGAGGAACGTAGTCCTACGTTAAGTGCTCAAAAAAGCTAACTAATCTGTAGATAAAATTAACTTTGTTCCTATTCCCTACAATTCCCAGTACTTTGTTTTTATAAATGTTTTGCCCCCCACCACACCTATACCTCCCAGTCGCCACCACTATTTCAAATCACGTTTAGTCGGTGATAATTGCGAAAATATTTATGTAAGGTTTACCGCCATAGCACAGAGAACATGTAATTCATGCATGATGGTACGCCAGCACATTTTTCCCACCGCAGTGTGGAACCACCTCCTTTTTCCCGGATGGAACGTACTGGACCGGTTGCTTGGTTTCCACAGGCCCCGAACCTCAATCCCTTGGAGTTCTTCTCTTGGGGACACTTTAAGGTGCTTATACACTTTCGAGCCGAACCATTCGCGAGTCATTCGTTGAAATTTCTATGGCGAACCAACCGCGAAACGTGGGGAAGGAGTAAACCTACCTTGAACCATCAATCATCGCTTGCCAATCGTCGATGGAAGAGGGGGTCTTTGAAAATGCTTAGACTCATGGGGGTGATAATGTAATAACGGAAAATTTTATATTCTTTTTGCTTTTTAATTACCGATTTTAAGCTTCCTTTTAATTGCGCAATCATTATGATCAGGGTTTCTTTTCTTTATTTGAATTTTTAGAAAAGGAAAATTTGGCCGTACGCAAGCATCTAGTTAAAACACTTAATATTAAAATGCGGCATAGAAAAAATTCATTTCTTTTCGCATAAATTTCAATTCTCATAAAATTCATATTTTTCAATCTTAACAAACAAATAAATGAAATTTGAAATAGTCATGCATTCCGAATTAAAAATTTAACAAAACTGAATAAAAATTGCAAACTAATTGCATAAAATTAATATTATAAAAAATGGTTAATAATAAGAAACTAAAATTTTATAAAAATATGTAGTATGTGTTATTTATATTTTATAACTTGCCTTTTCCCATTTCCATGGTGTTTTATTGTTTTTTTTTTCACGTCGTTTGAAAACTAGAAAACATAACATCTTACATTGGACGGGTGATATGTTTGTTCATTTCTTAACTTATTACCTTCCAGGCATCTTTTAAATTTTTTTTCTCTAATGGCCTTTACGTTTTGGGTCCCAAAGCAAAGATTTGGTTTTGTAAATTTTTATAAACTAGGGGGTTGCACCCCCCTACTCGCTCCGCTCGTCAACCCCCAAGAATCACGTTGTGATTCTTTTGGGATCACTACGTGATCCCAGCTCGCTTTGCTCGCTCGCTGTACAGTTACGAGTGCCTGCTGGTAATAGGAAATTATAAATACATTAATTATTGAAAGTAAACTTAAATTATTTGAATAGCAGGAAGTTCTAACTAAATTCTTTTTAAAAAACTAAAACTAAACTTTTAATTACTAAAAACTAAATAATAAAATTATAAAATTAAAATTTTACCTTTATACCATATATATGTAAATGTTAAAAAGAAATTTGAATGCTAAAATGTATGATAAGATTTTTACAAATAAGAATGCTTTTCATCATTCAGAAATCAGGCACTTAAAACTTCTTGATACACACAATTGAATGTTTTTTCAACAGTTTCATTAGCCTTAACTTCATTCCAACAAACTTCTAAATATTCACACTTCTCAATGAATTGTTGCTCAGAAAAGCTTCGCCACATGTATACACCTTCACTGCAATAATTATTTAGCAAAGAAAGTTATAACTTTTCTCTCTCGGTAGATATTTATGTGTTAAAACCTCAGAAAATTTAAGTTTTCGAAAGATGAGTCAACCCATTTCACAAACTTTTTGCTTAAAAAGGACACTTTAAACTGACAAATGGCTCTAAATATGTTCGATTCACTATTTAGAATTATAACCCATAATAATTATTTACTTTTATCTTTAACAAAACAACCCTTTTTCAAAATTTTAAAATTCTTGATTTCGACACCAAAATTTTAAACAAGCTTTTTTTTATCACAGAAATAATTATCAGAAAATCTTCGTTACATGGATAAAAGAGCAGAGTCCTATCACAGTCAACTATGTTCCTATAGCTCGGGAACTTCGTTCCGCACACAGAAACGCTTGACTATTTTGTACATTCAGATTGGATCGTCTTAGGAAAGATTCCTCAACAATTTCAGTTGTTCAACAGTTCTCTTTTTCGACAATTTCGAGTTATAGTTGGATCTGCTCGACTTAAACTTATTTTGAAAAATTTCGTCGTCTCGGATCAAATTAAGCTACAATCGTCGAATCGAATGTAAACAAAATAAACTTGCGAGCTGTTGCCAAATGGTGATTAAGAAATTCGACCCTTTTTTGTCGCTACGTAAGAGAATTATATATAGAGATTTTAGTAGTTTTTTTTCTGACCACTCCATAATTAGAAGAAAGACTGTTGAAGAAAATCCACAGGCGCAACACAAAATAAACCTTGGTTTGCAGATTTGATTCTTGCAGGTTCGCTGGGAACGATGAACTTCACTCAAACACATCTCAATTTGAACTACAAATCCCTTTGTGTTCGCCGAAAAACCGACAGGATTTAGCGAGCGCTTCGCCAATAGTTCGAGTTAAATAAAAAAGCCGGTCCACACCTCCGAAGTAGCTGCTCGAGAACCGTTCGGCTAGCAAGTGTATACGTCCCTTGTTTGAATAGTGCGTTTATGAGACGCTTATGGAGACACTGGGCATAACACCAAAATTGGAGACTTCTGCCAAATTTTCGACGAAATTCGTCCACGGAAAGTCGGTCCGTCCGTGTGCTTGTGGGCAAGATGAATTAAGCTAGATGGATGAAATTTAGCACGTGGTTTTATCATCAGAATTATAGACCTATAAAAATTTTGGACAGAATTCATCAAAGGATTGAGTGTCTGTTGATCCATCTCTTTGTAAGTATGGGAACACCGTACTCAATAACGCAGCAAGCTAGATAAATGAAATTTGAGATGTGGAATCCGAAATACCCCTGGAATCGCAAAATCCAAAAAACACGTACTGTACCGCACTGAAATAATCGCGAAGGCGATACTTTTTTTGTAACGACATCCCCACTTTTTTCTTTTAAGCCGCCCCAAGAAGGCCAGAGATTAATTTTAGAATGCTAAAATAAATAGGTATTAACAGTATTAATTACGAACTCGCCGGAGCGAATATTGCGCCCGACGGAGGGTTAACTTTAATAAAGAACATGAGTGTAGCCTACAAGGCGAGTTTTGAATTCTTGTTACACGCTAAACATTTCAGAATTACTATAATTAGATACAAAATAGCAATAGATTTTCATGGCTTAACCGAAAAAATCGTTATCCGAAACGGCTCTCCCTCCTTTAGTTTGGTTAACCGGGATTGTACTGTATACAAAAATAGTGTTAACCGAAACCGTTTCCATCTGGGCTCCGCACCTCCAAAGGCCGTGGCACGGATCCACATACTGCCCTACACGAGACGTGCCGGTGGCGGTCGTTATGGAAACGGGATATTCCTCTGCATTTTGGAGGAGAAGGAAAGGGCTTCATTTCGTTTGGCGCAAATAGAACCGGAGTAAGTCTTACTCCGCTTTGCACTTCGGTTGAAGAACGAATTCTCGCCTAACGAAGTGCGCTTAGTTTGGCAAATGTTGAGGTTGATTTTATATCAGTTTCCCCCCTTTCTTCGACTCGTCTACTTGAGGCAACCCTGTTCAGGGTTTTTCTCGTGGCGGTAGGACAGTAAACACTCCCGGAATCTTTGAGCGCGTCCGACAATTGCTTCTCTGTCGTTGTTGGTAATGCAATGACGTTCGCGGTCGCAACTTCGAACAATTCCTGTTTATCGTTTCTCTTCGTCCCCTTTCTAGCAATGAACTCTGCACCACATGCTATGCTGTAATCATGCTTTCATATAAATATTTTTGTACAGATTACTGTACTTTTAGCCGTTCTCGATGCTACACCCTGTACGCTGTTCTCGCGATTTTCACCAACTAAACGTGATTTGCGATACCACATTCTATGGCAACTACTGAACTTCTTGATGCATACGCTCTCGGAGTTTGCTGTCGCTTCAAGGTAACAAAGATTTGGAAGATGAAATAAAATCTTGCTTTATACTGTTTAGAAATTATGTATTATCTCTTGGAATAACTTGTTTTAATTTTCTTTCACTTATAATAAAATGAAAAAAAAATTCTTAAGGTGACATTACGACTCTTGAACATGGAAAAAATGCGGGGAAACTGTCAAATTCCATACATTATATCTCTGAAACAATACCATTCACAAACTCACTTTTTCTGGAAAAATATCTGTTCTTTCTCTTATAATACACACATTTTCACACCTTTATATCGGTATGTATTTTGTTGAGAGACTAATAAATACGGGTATTATTTTTGGAGCAAAAATGAGATAGTCACCTTGCGCGCATGATTACGGATAAAATATTGGTCTAAACACAATATTTTGGGCATCTAATTTATCCAAACAGTCTGTTTAAGAAACTGAACCTCAATTTATTAACATTTAAATTTAATTTCTACTTTATATACCAATATAAAATTAAAATGTTAAAAATAGTTAAAATTTCAGCTTTTCTACCCCCACACACACAAAAAAATTTCTTTGGAGAAAACATTACTAAAATGTGGTTCAATTTGTAGAACATAGCACCATACATATTAAGTAAAAATTTTATTAAAAAATATTCAATAATTCTTGAGGTATCGTGCGCGCAACATAAAAAAAAAATAAACGCATTGAGATATAGCGCCTTAAAGATATGGCCATATTCGATGCTTACGTTGAACAGCTGATACATTTTCCTTCATAGCTTTCATAATTATGGGAATTTTTTAACACAGGTTGTTTTAAATTGTTCAGAAAAGGCAGGGGAATAATATATATATTTTTTTTCATAAAATCGAAAATTTTGGAGGTTTAACAGTCGTATGTCCCCTTACATTTTCTTTTTGATTCACAGAAAAGAATATTTCCATTGTCTTAGTAATAATTATTAGAAAATAATTTAAGAATCTTTAAAAATCATTGCTTCGAACACTATACAATCATGGAATCATCAAACTCATGCGAAGTCTTTTGAATACAGATAACTTTAAAAGCTGCGAGTTCTGATATTTGTTAAAACTATTACAGAAAGAAGGACCACACAGATATATAAAATGGAATAAAGTATTTTTATTAGCCAACTTTTAATGTACAATTGGTATCTTTTTTCTTCCTCTTTCGAATTCAAAATCAACCAGCAGGAAACACAATAATAAACACTTTAGCAGCAGTTTTACATTAATTTCATATATATAACTTAAGATTCTATAAATCAATTTCGTCGCCCAGCACGATATAATACAAAGGGATGGATGCATTCAAACACTCGGTTCACTTTCCAACACAAAGAAGTCCTTTCACGGAAATAATGAATATAATTGAATTGTAAGATATTGAAATACATTTTAAATATTTTTTAAAAAGTTTTCGATCGAATACAGGTGATAGAAATTCATTATCAATCAGAGAGTGCAGATTTATACAGTAACAGCTAAATATAATTTGAATTATTTTTATACAAGAGGAAAATTTTCAGTTCATACATATATAGATATCTTTTAAAAATTCGTTCTGTATATTTTTAAAAAAAGTTATTGGCTACATAGATATAAAGTTGACGACCAAATTTGAATTTTTGAATTCAACTTGGTTGATTGAAATTGAAATGGATTGTTTTAGACACGAGATATTTCAACTGTGATATTAGTGATACAAGTGCTTAATTTAAAATTTTTAAAAAAATTGTTTTATTTCATGTGAGAAACATTTTAGATTGCAGGAGTGAAAGTTTTATTTCCAGATAAATTTTATGCTATCATTTATTGCATGGTTTTGATGTAACACCTCATATGAAGTCAACATTTTGTAAAAATAAAGCAACTTAAACTGTTTTAGATAATGAAATGCTTCATAACATTCACGAATACACATTTATGAAATTCAAGCAGTCTCCAAATGATAATTCGATGTAAAAATTTAAGGGTCATGGAAAATGCTATAATTTATGTATAAAATTCGACGATTACTCTCAGTGATTTGTTGTTCTTTCTTCTACAATTTCAAAATCGAAATGAATTTTTATGAAATCCAACTGATATATTATTGAGTTAGATTCTAAATGACAGAAAACTTTGAAGGATATTTTTTATATTATTTTGAGAAATTCAATAGAATTTTTGTAGCATTGTATTTTTTTAAAAAGTATAGTTAACTTGGACGAAAATCGGTTGATTTCATATTTAAATTTGGCGTAAATTAGGTATATTTTTCGTAACTATATATTACATTATATTACTCTTTATTAACAAGCCAATCTTTTGTTAAATTTACAGAATTTTTATTAACACACAGTCTGACGGGTATAAATATTTTATTTAAAAATGAAATATTTCATTTTTAAATAAGATTGTATATTAACATTAGATTTTATTTCACTAAATTAGTAACATTCTATATATATACATTATCATTTGGACATCAGGTACTGTATGGTCAAAGATTATTCGTGCAAGAAAATTTCTGACTTTCATACGCAGTTTTTGGAATAAAGTCAGATTTGCTTTTCGTATTCAAAATTTGGCAGTTTAAAGTTTCATAATTTAAAAAAAAAATTATTGCTCGCTATCAGATCCTGCTTCGCTAATATTAATATCATTTACTGATTAAATGATTAATAGTGCAGAAAATACAGATACAACCATTATAATTTTTTAGAGTTGGACATCAGCTATATGTTTAGAAAATATAAATCAAATAAGCGCTCCATCTATCTAAAAATATAAATGCTTAGTAAACTGCAACTTTCACATATCTTAAGTTGTACTTTTCAATTTCTGCTCTTTTTTGTACCCCTTCAAAATGACACGTTTGAAATACAAATGCGAAAAAAATAGGTATTAGCCATAGACCATCAACAAGATTGCTGTACAGCATTATTATACTCGTGATTCTTATATATATATATATTGATTTGTTTTACATTTGTTTATAGACTCTCTCTACATACGAGAAAATTTAAAAATAGTCGCGTCGTAATATCATCTGAGCATCGGTACTGTAAGTAAATGCATCCATCGCACGCACACACACAGACAGAAAGAGAGGATTAGACTGGAGTAACAGTTAGTGTCTCTACATCGGAATGTGATGAAAAAGTCCTACGGTGTCTCGTCGTGTTAAGTTTGGGAGACAGAGGCAAGAGATGGGGGCGCTCCGCGGTTGACGACTGAGCAGGAGGTGTCTTCTTGGTGGATGTCAGCGATCTCAGAGATTCCTGCAGGAAAATGAAGAAACAGATTTTAATAATTTGATACAAAAGGTGCAAACAACAGATATAACCCAGATAGCAGTTCTAGTTTGCAGCAATCTTGCTCTGGCAAATCTGCAAGCTTGCAGCAAGTTTGACACGGCAAGAGTGCAAGCTTGAAACAAGTTAATGCAAACGACTTAGTCGCCACGCATCAAACTTGTCACAAATTCGTCGCGTCAAACTCATTTCAAACTATAGCAAAAACACAGTAAGCAGACATACCTCGGTTTCGAACCCCCGACAACCCACTTCATGGCCAGTCGCCTTAGTTGCTCGGCCAGCTGGACTCTGAGAGGCGAAGATAGATCGCGCTAATAGATCGTTCATCTACACGTTTTATTTTAAACTGTTTTCTTGATTTCATTAATTTGTAAAATTTCGAGTTGAGAATACGATTTGAAGTCAAAGAAAGAGCGATTTTCGCTAATAACAACGTTTTGCTAGTAGAATAAATTATGAAATTAGGGTTCAAAAGTAATTACTTTTAAAATGGGGCAAAATGCAAGTTATTATTTTTTAACAAACGTTGACTGTTTTTTAGGTTTAATTTTGTTTATGAAAGCTAAAATTTCAACATTAAGAAAAAGGCGATATGTTTTCTTTAAAGTGCGAGTTCTATATTTAGTAAAAAGATGGAGAATTTTTCAAAATTTTTTTATAGATCTATTTCGTTTTTTACAAATTATCATTGATTTATTGACTTAATGAAATGAAGGACCGTCTAGGAGATGCTGTTAAAAATCGGATGTTTTTTAAAACAGAGATAAAGATCAAAACCAGATATATACAACTGTATCCAGGTCGTGGTGTGTAAGTGTGAGGTATCAACTTTGCAGCAATCTTGTACTGCAATTATGACGTGAAGTTTGTAATAACAACTTCACAACAAACTTGTTTTGCAAGTGGGTTGGTCGATTATGCTTTGTTACTTTGCTGGAAGTTTGCCGCAAAGTTACCGCATCAACTTTGCATGACAAGCTAATACTATCAGGAAAAATCACACTTGCTGCAAGTATGCGTGCTATCTGGGAAGGTAACCACAAGTGACACTCAAACCTCCCTCCCCCATAGACATGCAAAATTTACAAAAAAATTTGCAATTTACAGTGGTACGAGCACAGTAAAATCCCTAATAGCACAAGATACTGTTCATTCTCAGATATAGAAAACATCCGCGGTTTTGCGCATGCGCCAAGCAGAGTTGATTTCACTAAAATAGGGGTGACGTGAAAAATGGAGGGGCAGCTGTTTACACTTTACTCGGCAGTATATAGAAAGATTCTATTTTCAATTATTGATTTGTTGTAAAGACTAATTGAAAATTCTAAGCGAATGAAGGTCACGACCTAACAAAGAACTCCGGAAAAGCGCTCATCTTACTCGTTGCCTGTCACCCCCTTCTCAGTAGTAAAATCGTCCAAAAGTCTCGGGTTTTTGAAACGAACAGTATTCTACAATATTGTGAAGTTATCGTAACAATATTGTACGGCGTTCAGAATATCGAACAACGTCGTGGAGATATCGTACAATATCTTGCGCTAATAGGGGCGCAAATTCGAAATTATGTGATTTCTTATTTCCCCTCTCGGTTCGAATATTTCCCATTTTAGAATACACTGGTCAACACTTATTTTTCGCCAATTATATTCCAGTGCTTTTAGGGTAATTCCATGGTGCCGATTTTGATTCTGGAATTCTTTTTGTCAGATTGGCTCTAGTTTTTGAGAAAAAGTGAAAATTATATTTCAATAGTAATATGTATGCACCACTCAAAACGTATTGAAACTGTCTCAGATATAAATCAATAATAAAATTAAATCAATAAATCAACTTAATCTTAAAGAATAATTAATATAAAAATAAGAAGAATCAGAAATTACATAAAATCTGTGTCAAATGTAAGTTAAAGATTAAAATTTAAAACAATATTAATGAATGAAATAAAGAAATAAATTTCAACAAATAAATAGATGAATCACAATGGCATGGTAAAAATACATGATGTTACATTAAGTCCAATAAAACGAAAATTAAATAAGCCGTTTCAGTTACTTCATGGAAAAGCTTTTATAAGATTTCCTCTTGTATACAGTGGAGGTTTCGCGTTCGAGTCTCTAGCAGCAATCTGCCACCATATGCATGTCCCACCTCCCTTGATATATTTGTTCCATTACTTTGATATCCTAGTAGTCGAAGTCTCTTTTTAAAGATGTGTTAATTTTTGTATTATTGGCATACATTCTGAACTAACAAATAATATTCTAGTTTGGGAGCTTAGTTTTGCAAGTGTTATCCTAAACAAAGAAAATAAAAAAATTGATATTTTTTAGACCTAAATAGCCTGTTATGCATTCAACAAACTAGCTGGAACTTAAGCGACAAAATGACTGAAGCAAAATAAGAGTAGAATCCGGCCTGAGGGACTTCATCAAGGGTCACCCCTCAGTGTGTATTTATTTTTCATTTGTCACTTTAAAATGTAATTTCTAGGTGATGTTGCAGTTCTCTTTATTTTTATTTGACTTTTGCTATGCATATACATTGACCTGCTAAAAATTGCATAAGCAATTTCACATATTTTTGACAACTTAGAAAGAAATCTGTGACGGGAAGTTATAGATCGATTTTGATCAAATAAAATTGATTACTCTTAAGAAGTTGAGTACTTAACAGTTAATGCTATAATAAAGAGATTAAGAGATATTTTAAAAAATAATCAAAAACAGCCTGATTTCGCCACTTTTTAAGACTTTTAAGTCCCATTTGAGGCAGTAGATATCAATCAATTTAATTTTTCCCTCATTTTTTTCTCACCAATTCGCAAATTTTCCGACTCCATAGTGACAAAAAATAAATTTTACCTTTTTTCGGACAACCCTACTTCAGACACGATTGAAATGTTGACAATATGCATTATCTCAAAAACTGGATCCAATTCCGCAAAAGTAAAATTAGTTTTGAAATCCGCAGCCTCAAGATACCCTAAAACCGTTAAAATTTCCTTGACAAATGAAAAAAGTTTTTAACGTGGGACTACGTTCCTCCCATTGGAGTCTAAGGTAGGAATTTGATTCACACGCCAGAACGCCACAAAACGTTGTATGGAAGATCCTCTATATCTCGGTAACTACATATGCTAAAAACATAACTAATGTCTTATTTTAGAGATAAAGGGTAACGACAGAAGATACATAAAAAAATTTGAAAATCGGAATTGTAGTTCCGCGACTACTGAGTACAATGAGTACAGTATGATGTACATGCGACACCTTATATGATTGCCACGAGTGAGGAGTAATCGCAGAGGAGTTACTCCACAACACATTCCCTATATGATTATGAAAATACTGCGTATGAGAATTGCTCTTACTGCGTTGAAGGAGCTCGTTCCGCTGTGTCCGCAACATGGAAAATGTTATTCGGAAAGAAATAGAGGATCCAGTATTCATCAACGTGTGTGTGGAGAAGAACTTTGCTTTCTTGAAATCATTGCCTAATTCAGTTGCGTACTGGGTGAATCGAAAGAACGAATTGTTTGCAATGATCAGACAATGGGCAAGCCGACTGTGTTTATGACGATGAGTGCAAATGAGATTCGTTGGTCACATCTGCTCGTAACCTTGCATCGGCTAAATAATTATTATAAAGACATCATCGATCTTGATGAATCCAACATCTTGGAAAAATTGAACAGGAATATGCGCAGCACACTTGTCAACGAGGATCCCGTTACTTGTTGTGCGTACTTTAAAAAATTGGTTGATACATAATATTAATTATTAGAATTAATATATTAGTATTTCAGAGAAACAAAAGAGAATCGAGAGTAACTTCGAGAAACAAAAGAGAATCGCAAGTAACAAAGAAAATCCGAGAAACTTCGAGAAGCAAAAGAGTCACGCGAGTAAAGTAGTCCTACGCCTTTAACATCAGCGGCTGTTTGAAAAAGATAGCCTCCCGTCATTTCTTTTTGTTCCCCAGCGATATGATACAAATGGAAAATTCAGAAATGAAAAGAAAATTTGTTCAGTCTTTTTTAAAAAAATGAATCATAAACGAAGTCAGAAACTGATCAAGTCACTCATATGATAAAATTAGCCAATCTTCCTAGGAAATTAGATTTGAAAGTTAATATTCGATTTCTGCAATGATGTCAACGAGCTATTGAACTCGCATAGCAAAGATCCGAAAGTCGATCAGCTTATAGTGATGCATAATAAACAAATCATTTTATAGAAGCCGACACCTTAGGCCGAGACACACTAGAAAAGCAAATGACAGTTGTAAACTTGGCAAGAGGTCTCGGCTTATTTGAAAAAGGGTTACAAATTCTGCAGAAAATAGACTAATGAGAAATTGTAGCTACACGGCCTAAAAATTATTAGCTTTCTATGAAGAAATTTTATGAGGAAAAGAAAAGTCACCGAGTCGTCAAACGAGTTGGTTCGATTTTAGAAAGCCATGTTAACAACTCAGCTTTGTTAAATTTTAACACTTTCATTTCGATAAACACCATTTTGAATGGATATGGTTGAAAACTACATTCTTTATTGCATACTTTTCTTCTAAACAGCTAATCTTCTAGCTGTTTCCTCTAAGTCAGGAGTTCCCAAACTTTTTTCCCCCTCGCGTACCCCTTGATTAGTCTTTTTATTTTCACGTACCCCCTACTGTCATATCTCCCCTCCAACCATCCGTTTATAATGTTAAGGGTCTAAGTAGACTTAAGAGTCAAATGACTGGAATTTATGACATTTGCAGGACTTACTTTTGATTTTACATTTTATTCCATTTTTAAAATAGTATTTAGTTTAGCGTCAAGACAAATGAAACCAGTATTGTAATTATTTCGCTTTAACTTACAAGGATAGCTAAAATTTACACTTCCTTTTGTTTTCTTTTTTACTTATTTTGAGGGTAGGTTTAGACTTGCACAACTTTCTCTTTTACTTTTTACACGAACTTAGGGAAAAAAATTATGTAACATTTTTAATCCCTTATGTTTTCTTGTGTCAGCCATTACCGACTTTAAGTTCGCGTACCACAGGTTGGGAGCCTCTCTTCTAATTAAATTTTCTCATGTAACTAGAAATGCAGTGCCGTAGTTGCAACTATTACCCCCGGGGTGAACTTGTAACATTCCGCCCTTCCTTTACAAGAAACATAGGGTACATAAACCTCAAAATGGGAAAATGAATTCCAGAGAAAAAAACAATTTTATTAATTATATAATAATTCTTGTAACGCCCTCGATCTCTGCATATACAGGTTGCTAAATCGCGCGTTCACTACCCGTTTTTATATTATCGTACATATAGGAAATTTACTGACAAAAAATAAGAATTCACTAAATTAGTTACTTTTTTATGTACGCAATAATTGAACTATTGCCGCTGGTCTCCTTAGTTTTCCTATATATCTGATTTTGCCGCCTGGGACGGACCGCCCCACCTTTGGTTACGTCACTGATCAGACGCAAAGTCACACCCCCCACTAAAAGGGCTTTTCGTTGGTCCCATCAATAGCGTAACTTCAGAGTACTGCAGTAATAACTATCAATTTAAAAAAATTAAATTCAGATTTAATTTAAAACTGGGAGGCTGTCCTATACTACGATAGAGGTCTAATGACCATCGTTAAATTTCGATTGAAAATATCAATTAGGAAACGCAAAAATATTACAAAAGAGCATAATTTATGCGATGAATACAAAAGCTCGAGCAAATTAGTTGAACTTGGGCATGAGAAAACAATTGCTTTGTGCAATCGCGCAAAACAGATTGTCGATTTCAATCGGTGTCCAACATTTTTTCTAATAGAGTTAATAATGCGCTTTCAAGACTTTGGTGAGTATGTTTTAATTTATTGAATTCTTGATTAAGTGATAATAAATGATAGAACACGGCGACACATCCACGATATCAACAACCAACTGCAACAGAACAGTGTTGCCAAATCATACATGATAAATGTAGGATATTACCAATAAGCATAATTTAATCGCAGCATAAATAAGAATTGTGAAACTAGATTATCACATATGATAAATGGCACCAGGAATCCTGTTCATGATAAGTCATGAACAGCGCCCTCTTTTTCCTCACAAATCATGAACAGCGTCCTCTTTTTCTTCACAAAACCGAGGGACACGCACAGAGAATCGCAGACCGACAACTCTCTCTCTCACTCCCTCTTATTATGACGCAAGGCTTCAATAACTATGCAACGGTAACTGTATCCCATATATCTTTTCCTTCTGGTTATCACCAATTCAGCTAACTACTTTTAACCCCATTGACGTCTATCCAGGTGATAATCTACTTAAAATAACCATGTCTTCATGTCAATCATTAAACTCCTTATTATCTTTTGTATATAATTTCCCCCTGGAAAATTCTCCCTCTAGTTCTTAAATAAATATTTTATATTTAAATTGAAGTCTCTTCGTTTTTTACATGTAATAATTTGTATTAAAATAATGTGACTGAAACCCCAACGAATCCCCTAGACTTAATTCCGATCCATTTATCCCTTAAAGGTAACCCCTCTGTGAGCGTTCTGTTTGATCTAATGGAATTCCCACATAAATATGTGTTGCCAAATATAACATAGTAATTGTGACAGCAGAATTATAAACTTAACAGTCTGCCTCTTACAATGATTTTGAAGATGCTAATACTATCAAATATGTATGGAAATTCTGCCTCCTTCACGTTTTTAAAAATAAATTTGGTACTATAAATATAATGGGCAATGCAGCTTGTGTCTATTCCATGTTTGCAGTTTAGACTTGGCAAAAAAATCGACCCTGGTGAGATGGAAAACAGCCATGTGCTATCAAAATTTGATTTATAAAGCCTCCATTACAACTGTGACATCAAAAAATTACTATGGTTGTTATGAATTAACTTTTTGAAGCTTAAAGCAGTTTTTGAACATTTGGAAGACATATTTTTGTATGATCAAGATGCTTAATTTACAAAAGCTAGTCTCTTTTGCTTTTTTTCTTAAAAAAATCCCATAACAGTTTAAGAACAGAAAAAATAAGCACGATTCGATAAAAAAAGATTTTGAATAATATCAAAATACAAGAAATTATTCACTAATGGTAATAAAAAAAATGTACCTGAGAGCTTTTCCACGTAGAAAACTGGAAAAAAACGTTGACGATTAGAACGTTATTCTGATTACACATCTTCATGAATAACTAATATATAACACACTTTCACATGCAGAAGTGTGTGGTCATGCACAACAGCCATGCAAAAGCATGCAGGTGGAATCTATTCAAGAACCACTTTGCTTCTCTTTGATTCATACGCAATGCTTCATGTAAAATCTTTGTAGCGAGACTAATGTGATCAGTTTGCATGCTATTCCAATATTTTCTAGTTACCAACTTCTAACATGAAATATAAGTATTCTCATGATAGTATGAGTAGTTACACACATTTTAAGGTATATTAATTGGAGATTCGCAATGAGTAGTTTTTGTTTAAAAGGACTATTCTACCAACAATTTTATTAGAGTAAATTTTTATTTAGCATATATTGAGTACATGAATTAATTTCGTAGCACACACAGATAATAAAGAAAACATTTATTAAACATTAGTCTAATTAAAGAAATGCTTTATTTTAATAATTATAGTGATGGGATCAGTTTACAGGACGCCACAGTCACATGATAAACATCACTAGGCATGTAATGTATCATTTAACTCTGTCTGACGATGCATTATGACGTAATACTACAGGCAGCAGAGGCACAAAAGTTTCCAAACTTAAATTGGTGTGGCACGCATGAATTGATTCCCATTCATAATAATTTTAATATTTTTTATTTATATTTACAATTATGCCGTTTTATTGCGTTCACTCCATCAAAAATGGATTGAAAATACAGTAGAACCCTGGAAATCAGAAATTCCGGATAATTCGAACAGCTTTTTAAAAAATTGTCTGAAAATTTTTACTGAAAAATGAACGAAAAATTACAGTTACGAATCAGAAACAAAGCTAATTTTTATTCCTAACTTAAAAGAAGTAAGATGCTCATCCAGAAAGTAAGTACCATTTGGGTATTAAAAAAGATGAGTAATTTTTCATTTGTATTACAGAAAAATCTACATACCTTAAACTACTTTTCGACATATTCACCATGCGAATTAAGGCATGTGCCATATCTTGGAACTAATTGCAACATACCCGCGTCGTAGAATTCGGCCGCCTGCGACCCGAACTAGTTCTGGACGTTTATCTTGATCTCATCATCACTTGCAAATTGCTGGCCGGGAAGAAATTTCTTGAGATGAGAAAACAAATGGAAGTCAGGTGGAGCTAGGTCCGGACTGACATTCATTTATCTGACGATAAATTTCACAAGGTCGAACATTTCTCGGCATGCAAAAACTTGTTAACGGCTCTTATTTCACAGCTGGCGGGCCGATCGATTGTTTTAAACATGATTACCGACAAACAATGACTTCAAACGTTAACGTGCACAAAATAGCTAAGGTAATTCGTTCTCGAAAGGATGTAGCTACGCATGCGCGACCTTCGTGCTGTCAGATGCGCGGGAGATATGCGCAAAAGGTACTTACTTTCTGGATGAGCTTAGTATTTGAAGTTGTCTTTAAGAATGAATACAGAACCTTAATCAGTAGACTCAGATAACTTCTTTTTACCTTCACTTTCTTTGCCACTATACCGTGCGAATCGCCGCGTACTCGTTACGTACGCTTTCACAGAGCTCCCAGAGTCAATACTCTACTAGGCCTAGTAGTAAGGACTCTGCTTTGGGGCCGAAGGGTTCCAGGTTCGAAACCCGATACCACTGAAGATCCTCCGTAAATGGGGCCTGTTACACGTTAAATCATACGTAGTGGCCAAACGTCCTCCCGTTGGTGTGGCATGGAAGCTCGGTGTCGTCTTCGTCATCTGACCTCGGTTCAAAATTACAAGGCCGGTCTAAATAGCCCTCGTGTTGCTTCAAAATGGGACGTTAATATATCCAAACTAATCTACTACATTTGGTATGTCAAGAGTATTTTACCGAATTTTTCGGATAATCCAAATTCCCCTGAATCCGAACTGAGGTCAGCCTCAATTAGTTCGGATTCCCGGGGTTCTACTGTAGCTTGAAGATAAATCAAGTCCGTAGTGGCATCCGAAACCTCCTACAATCGAGTGAAAGTTGGATATTTTTCACGATAAAAGATGAGTTGAACCATGTGCGCTTAATACTGCAGACTGGGGCGGATTTCCTACATTTCTACTTCCTAGGCTAAGCACTTAATTCTGCGCCCCTCTTGGCGCATTTACCGCAACTATAGAGATAGGCAATGTAAATGTGCCGCCAAGTTTATTTAATGTGCAGGGATGTGCTTAAAAAACAGTATTTGGTAAAAGTTAAGTTTAGGGTACGGAGCCATTCATCTTCGTTTTGCATCGCCAACTTTTTGTCGCCAAGGGCAAGATGGTTTGGCGATGGGAGGACATTTGTTTTGGGTCAGCAATGAACATTTAATTGTTCTCTTGCGTACCGGGCAAATTTTTTTTAACTTAAAAATAATATTAAAAACATTTTTAAAGTCAATTCCTACTTAGGTCAACAAAGAAAATTAAAAAAAAAAATGAAAAAACTGTATTAACATCAAGTGTCATCCACTACAAGTTTTAAAAAATGTATTTGAACTTGAGTGAATGAATAAAAAGTATTTTATTAACGATTGAAAATTTGAACAAGATATATAAATAAATATATATAGGGAGAGTGTGAACTAATAGTAGGAATTGAAAAACATCAGCGGCTTCGCTTTCAGCAAAGCGGGAAGCTAGTAGCTTCGTTCCTTCATTGAATGTTAGGAATCTACCTTCTTTTAAAAAATTCTGTAAACTGTCAAAATTAAAACCTTTAAATTCCAAACGAAATATTATGCAACTTCTATTAAATCGTCCAATAAAATTTAAATTAGCGCATAGCTGCCAAATCAAGACGAAGCTTCGAAGTGCAGAACTCCAATTTAATGATGCGCGCGCCATACACTAATTTTGAAAGTCACTGCGCAACCAAAACAAATATAAACACATCTCTAAACCGCCTTCCTCTTGGCATTAAAAAGTTGGCGTTGCAAAGAGTGGAGAAACGGCTCCGTACCCTAAACTTAACTTTAACCCAGTATTTTATACGTCTTTTCATAATAATAATAATAATTCAATCTTTTCATAATAATTCCGAAATTTGTAAATATTTTATTGTAATTTCTTTTTATATTTTGGCCCTCCAATTGGTACTCCCTAGGCCATGGCCTAGGTTGTCCCTATGGGAAATCTGTCCCCGACAGCTGACATCTTTACATAATACAAATCGTAATTAAAAACAATTTCTTTATTCGTGCCAGCAACCACAGAGAGCAAAGAGATGAATCGCTTTTTTGCGCTAAACGATACTCACTCTCCAACTAGATCTCCTACGGTCGTAGCGGTCAAGGGTCCGCCTTGCATAGGAAGGCATAATACTGCTACTGCTGCGGCCTTGGGAAACCAGAGATATAGAGCTGCTACCGCTCGCCAACCTCTTCTCGGACTTGGACTTCTTCGAGACCATGCTCTCGGACTCCAGGGATAACCTGCCATCAGATACACAGACATCATCAGTACACGGAGGAAAACTAAAGCACTAGAAATAAAATAATTTAAAACCTGGATTGTTTAGCGTGAAAAAATTTCGGATCCAAATGATGTCTAAATCGATTGTGAACAGAGCCGATATTAACGCATTGTTGACCGGGTTTTTCCTGTATAAACTGATGCGTGTGGCCACCTATTTTTCCTAAAAGTGAATAAGAAAGAATCCGCGTATGATTGAACAAATGGAAATGTTTGCGTGCGTGCTTGCGCGCGATGTCCAGACGAATCTATCGCACTCACAGCCATGAAATTTGGCACACAGGTAGTTAGTTGTAAAGGCGACTCAATGCACCTCGAAGCCCAAATTTTAAATTTTTTTCTAGAAAATTTTTTATTTAATATTTTGTGTTGTTTTTGGTGATTTTTCGCACTAATTTCTCAAAGGAACGGTTTTGGATAATTGTACGAAAAAAAGAGATACACCATCGGAAAGATTTCCGTTCTAATGCAGTTTGTTTCGTACGTCTACCGTAATTCACTGAATTTTGAGAAATTTTTGAAAAATAGTCACTTTTATGATAATTTTTAATAAGGATTTCTTCAAATTCTCGCATCCGACGTTCAAACATCGCTATAATTTTCATTTTTTTCAGCTTATGACTAGGACGTTTCTGTCGAATTTAAAACAAGAACGGTTAAAATATCTTTTTCCATTATTTAAAATTAATTTTTCCCTTATCAGTTCAGACAGTGTTTTTGCTAGCGAGATTTAACAGCGAGAGTTTCTCCGCAAGGTCCCAGAAAGCATTGCTGCAATTTCAATGGCTGGTGCGTGACCTTCCTCGCGGCGGGTGACGTCATATGCTTTCACTCCCAACATACATTTCTACAATCCGATTCCTTCCGGCAGGTGACGTCATTACATTCGCGTCATAGTCGAGAGAAAAATAAGCGGGGAAATCATTAATGCGTACCTTTTGCTTTGATTTCAAAACTTTTTTGTGTCATTGTGGGCATCTCCCCCTTCCCATTTTGTTGAAGTCCTGATTCCACGGGCAACGCCGTACTGCTAGTGATGGAATATAGGCAACTTGAACTTACGACGTCTTTCCATAAACTGAGAGTTTCTCAATAGTATATATACTGTTGGAATGGTTGTAAAAAGTGCATGATACATATTTTGACTATCATATAGGATATCATACATATATCAGGAGACATATTTTGCTATCAAAAGACGTCATACGACGTCTCCGGTCAATAATGTGCATATTGTTGACCGCTAACAAATTAGATGCAAGCTCTTCGAAAATCAGAAAACGTTATGTGATGTCTCCGTTCAACAGTGTATGGGTATCAAAAGACATTACAGGATGTTTCCGGTCAGTAAAGTGGACGGCTATTTTTCTTACAAGTGAATAATGAAAATTCAGAAAACGCCAGACGTGAATAACGTATGGATATCAAAAGACGTCATTTGACGTCTCCGGTCAATAAGAAGGATCGTCGCAATATATTTAACTAACTTAGCTGCTTAAATCCCGCAGTCGGTCATCATTCTTGTTACTAAATAAGATTCAATATTTACTCCTTACTGCAAAAGAAAGGTGTTATACTGTTCTTATTGCTCCATGAAACTAATCCGAAAACGCATTTGTATATTTCTTGAGGTATTTCAAAAAGATTATGCTCAGATTCTGGAATTATGTGTTTTTACATATCCCTACAGGTGGAACTGAGATTCATCGTTCAGCTAAGTGATATCCGAAATACCAGGATTATCATCGATGAAACAGATATACAGTAAGATTATTTACGCGAAAATAGGGATTTAAAATAATGACTTCCACACAAGCAACACTTATTCAGACAGCGACGCGTCCATCATATTTAAAATAATGAAATAAAATAAATTTAAATAATAAACCTAAATTCCACATTGGGCTTAAAATAACCCTTAAAGGCCCTAATGGGCAAATACGTCCCGGAGATTAGACTTCATTGCTTATTGGTACATAAATTCTAATTTTACATGGGTTTTTAAGTTTTCAGTGTTCTTAAGAAATTAGGGAATAAAATTATGATTAAAGAAACTTGGAATAGCAAACTTATGTTCTTGAGCACGGACATTACTCGAGTTTCAATTGGTCTATTTTTTTTAAATTTTAGAGTAAGTTACAACTATATTTATGTCATACTTAGTGTAAAATAATTTTTATTGTTTTTACTAAGTAATAATTTAGTCCTTTTAATATCAGATTTAAGAAATTTTGAATAAATTCTTTTTTGTGGGATATATTGTCCCAATCGTATTTAACAGTGGGACGATATGTCCCATCAGTGATCAAATTACTACAAGATCATTGTTACGAAGCTGTAAAGTTGTTTCCCTGCCATGCTAATCTTATGGCAGGAAAGAGAGTTTTACAGATGTTTTACTGGAATAATTCCAGTCGACTTTACGATTGGGACATATTGCCGCAGGAGATTTACAGGAAACGAGAAAATTGAAAAACTTACTTCTTTTAATATGTCGAAACATAAAATTAAACTACTTTTCATTGTTAAATTTTTATCACGCAAAAGTCCGGTCGAAAGGGTTAAGGAGATTCTTAAACGGAAAAATCGGGAGGCAATCTCTTACTCTCAGGCAAGATATTTCCTGGATGCATTATCTGAGTAGAATACTCAACAATTTATATAAAACCGCATATCTGCCAATAATTAATACCTTCCAATTTTGCAATCGATGCACATAATGAATCAAAATAACCACATATTAATCCATGACCTTGCTGAGTTGATGGTGCGTGGATGTTCCAAGAGATGGCAGAATTTGTACGTCATAATCTCCAAATTCGGAACTATATGCATTCGTCAGAAACGCGGTAGGAATGCAGGTGTCGATCCAGGTTTTTAGGGGCCCATTTTTGTGAAAAATAAAAATAGTTTTGCGGAAATTTTTTTATCATGTCAAACCTTCAACTTAGCAGTCATTTCTATATTTTACTTAGATTTGAGTTTTGTGAAGGGGCCGTTTTTATGAAGGGGAATTTTGTGAAGGGGCCGTTTTTATGAAGCGGAATTTTGTGAAGGTGCCGTTTTTATGAAGCGGAATTTTGTGAAGGGGCCGCAAAACAGTCCCAATTTTTGCCTGGATCGACCCATGGAATGCCATGTTTAAGAAGATTGAGCCAATAATTAGTTAAACAAAGCACACAAGTCAAATTTTGTCATTGAAGGATTGATTTAACTCTCTCGCATGCGTTTTCCTGTATACAGGACCCTGGAATTACGTGCATTTACATATCCCGACAGATGGAACCGCGATTCATCGCTAAACCAAGTAATATCCAAAATACTAGGATTATGGCATAGAAACTCTGCCACCTGTTGGACTATCCATGCAAGGTTCGCTTTCGCAAGATCTACGATCATATATCATATTTTGCATCGTTTACGGAATTATTAGCAAATTCACGGAGCCGATTCTATGCAAATCATCTTGTATTTACGAGGGTCACTACACGTTATAGAGAATGAGAATGAAATCTACACATTCAACCCTGCCAATGCAACATTCTGATAACACGGTTTCTATGAAACACGGATTGTAGAAATCTTCCTTCAACGTGACATTCTGACAACACGAGTTTCACAAAGCCTGACGTACCAAATGAACACAATAAACCATTGGCGAACGCGGTGGTTACGTAATCAATATATTGGAAAATCGCTTTCCGTAAAGTTAACTTTCTATGGAAAAACTGTTATGTATACTTCAAATTAAGAAAGTATGTCTAATTTAAACAAACCTAAATGTTATTGTAATTAAAAGAGAAAAATTAAACAAATCTTAGAAAGGATTTTTTTATTACAGCTTAGTAAGTAGGTATGTGATGTAATTATTTTTTCAAATAGATGGTGATTTTTGACAAAAGCTGGAACTTCTTTTCAAACGCTAGAAGCAATTCTTTAAAAGTTTCACAGTAAGAAGCTCAGAATCTTTCAATGTCTTATAGGTTCCTCCTATTTATTAATTTCGATCAATCTCTATTGCCAAATCATACAGTTCCTATGCTTTTTGCTTTCTCGTATACGAAGTATACAAAGAGAAAGTATTGTAATCGTCAAAAAAATTCGAACTCGAGATTTTGACGAATCTCCACGTTTTAAGACCTCCCCGAGTCCGAAAAACACAATTTTGGAATTATATCTGTCTGTGAACACGATAACTATTAGAGATACAGGGATGAAATTTGGTATGTGATCTTTAAACATAATTTGTAGGTTTCTATCAAATTTTGGGCAAAATCCGTCCACGGGAAGTCTGTCTGACCGCGTTCATGGGAATACTATAACTCAAAAACTCGAGTAGCTAGATGGATAGAATTTGGTAATCAGTTTTATCATCAGGAATGTAGGTCCGTAACAGATTTTGGGCCAAATTCGTCAAAGGGTTGATTGTCTGTCGGTCTGTATAATCGCATACTTTTAATTGCAATAACTTCTGAACAAAATTACTTAGATAAATGAAATTTGGTATCTGGCCTTCTTACCTTAATTGTAGATTTGTGTCCAATTTTTGTGTCAATCGGTTAAAAAAAAGTTTAAATTGCATAATTATTTTTCTAATCCGATTCTCCATGCGCATGCGTACTGGTAGCAATCTCTGTGCACGCGGAAACTATTGAGCGTATTACGTCACTTTGTCCTTGAGTCAGCAAAAGTGGAACCTAGCAGTGTGTGATAGATACGTTTTAATCGGTACGCATCCCTTTGAATTTGATTCTTTACCTAAATATTTTACAATCACTATAACCTACAATGAAAAACCTTCCGATAGTCATTGGATTCTGGGTTAACAGTAGGTTTGAATTTTTTTATCCGCGCAGGGAGAGGGGAAACAGCACCTTTTTGGGGAAGTATACGAGAAAGTTTAGGGGAGACCACTCCCGCTGGTTTAAAGAATTCTTTTAACTTTTCGTAAGTTAAAGGCACTTTATCTTCTTCACTACTGCTGCCTTCACTGGAGGTTGGCGTTACAAGATTATCCAATTCTTAACGAGTCATTTCTCGACCATCGTTCTCAATGAAATCTTTGACCTCTCTTTCTTAACCATATCAGAAAATCATTAGCCACCAATTTCTTTTATAATTTGTACGATTTTTTGGCTTCAATTTCAGTATGGTAACGCGACCGACGTCCTGTGGTGCATGGGTATGAATGAAATTCTAGCGTTGGAAATAATCAAGATAATACGTAGTAGGTGCAAAAGCGTGTTCTGTACATAGGGTTTGGTGTATACAGCGCGAATTTCTCACCAAGAATAAATTCTTTATATAGTACGAATGTTTTCATCACGTCGTTTTAATGCACGGCTAAGCACGTTAGTTTCGCTTAGCACAGTTCCGATACAAGACGGAACGAATTAAGAGTGCTAAACGGTGGTTGAATGCATAATAACAGGGAATTTGAATTCGTAGAGAAATTTGCAGTTAACAGAATCTTGGATGGATCCGGCGATTCACTTACCTCGCAGGTTGTATGAGATTATTCCACTCCGTGGTGAGGTGTCTCCTGACGATGTTCTTGGAAGTGGGTATTCCCAGGGCAGTGGCGATGGTGTCGGCGGTGAACGAAGGTTCCAGAACAGCCAGCGCTCCGTGCACCCCGGTGCCCTTCATGTTCTCGGCGTACTCCACCAGTTCTATGCTTGCAACCCACTTAACCAACCTCTGATTGGTCCAAACCAGAGGGTCGATGTCCATGGTCTCGCTGTTCGTTCTCCTCTGGTTCAGAATCTGAAAACGAAGCAGACTCCATTCAAAGATCTTCTTTTAATAATAATAAAAGACGGGATCTTAATTGCAATTTCCTGACAGAAATTCATAATCATCTGCTTTTAAACTTTTCTTTTAGTGTTCTTCCAGAATTTGTTAATGTGTTCTGGCAACTGCTCTTCGTCTGTGTTCTTGTTCGTGATGCGTTTTAATATTCGTGCATACATTTAACGCGACGTGAAAATAAATGTTTGTAAAAGTATTGTATAACAACGGATGCGGAAACCTTCCGCGCATTTGCGCATGCGCCGGGCGGAGTTATTTTCATCAAAATAGGGGGAAAGTGAAGAATGGAAGGGTGATGTTTACATTCTAGTGAGCGTGATCTAACAAAGACCTCCTGACATGCGCTCATATGATTCATTGCCTGATACCCCTTTCCGGTGTAAAATCGTCCAAAAGAGGTAGTTTCGGAATCCGTCATCAGACTATAGCAGGCCTTTATTGTTGAACCCGGCTTAAATATGGAGTGATTACTGTCGCCGCCAAATTGTCTAGTTTACGGTGGTCGCTATAGAAACAGGTTATTGTAGGAAGAATCCATTTCTAGTAGGCAGAAGTTCATTCAAATGTGTTCCGCCGCAAACTGGCGCCAAGAATTAAAAAACTCCGACTTCCGTTGGATTCCTCCTATTCGAAATGAATCTTCCCTAGCATAACCAGTTGCTATAGCGACCGCCGTAAACTAGACAAATTGGCGGCGACAGTTCTCGTGGCGATCAGACTGTAGAGTAGGGGGTGAGGAACCTTTTTGCACTGAAATGCCTTATTAAATTTCGGCAGTTGGGCAGAAAGCCGCTCGAGCAGAATTTTAAAGGTAATTGTTTTGTAATTATTATATTACAAATAAATATACATTTCAATGCATATTGTGAATAACTGGTAAGGCCACAGGTTCCCTATTCCTGGATTAGAGAATACACATGCATGCTTTCAGTAATAATTAGAAAACAAAATTATCGTTTCTAGATAATGGGAGGCAAACAGCAAAAACACCATTCATTAGAATCTGAAATTTCGTAAAACACCTACATTTCTTCGGCGAGAAACAAGCATACTTGTAATTCCTATTTTCAAAGAAATTATGACATTAAAAAAGTTGAAAATAATCCTTAATTCACGTTTCTTCAGTAGAAATTTCTTTTAGAGAAATTTCTACAATTACTAAACTGAAAAAGTGATTGATTTTTTAAAATGGTTATAATCGGTACTAAAGTTAACAGAAAAAGATGAATAAAGGCATTTATTTCAGACAATATGGTATTCTGAATTGTACAAGAGCAAAACCTACATCTATTTAACTGCATGCATATTATTTCTGTATGAATATCAATATGAAGTAAATTTCAACCGCTTAAGGAACGAATTATTTTGAAACGTACGGTATTTAGAACGAGTTAACTCGGATTATGTCCTTAAGCGGTTAAGTGAAGAAAACCGAAGAGCAAAGTCGCAGCAAGACCCGTAGAAATACGACAGAAAATACCGATGATTTCTACCGACATCCGGCCATCCCCTTACCTGCCTATCGAAATTGAGCATCCTGAGCAGCTGGATTGCATGCATAATACTCAGTTGGTGGAACTTCCTGGTGATGCCGAAGTGTTTCTCCAGATCCTTCTTGGTGAGGGTGTCGAGGACGCGCCCGTCCACCAGGTGCTCCGAGAAGCTCGGCAGGTAGCAGGTGAGCGCGATGCTCGGCAGCCACTCCTCCACCACCCACGAGTGGGTCATCAGGCAGATCTTGGGGTAGCGACTGAAAAAGCAAATCGCACACTTAAAGTTGCTCGAGCAGGCTTTTAAGTCCATCCTTTAAGAAGTGAGAAATTTTCAAAATGTTTACCACAGAGAAGGTTGCCGGTGCTCTTCGATAGCCAGCCTGAGTTTCCTCCTGTGCATGACATTGGCGATGCCCAACCCCTCTTCGAGTTCCGAGTCGGATAGCTCCAGCAGCAACTGCAGGAGAAAAATGAGAAGTATTAAAATGTCTTTGAAATGGGTTCGGTTTCAGACTTATGATTTCATATTCAATCTGTAATCGCGCATGCATCTCTTCAATTACTCATCCACTTCCTGTTTCATTATTTAGTGTACGATGTAATGTAGTGTATGATGTCATGTTCTATTTTTAGAAACGCGCTCTTCTCTTATTGGTTAATCATTACTTCAATGTATATATACCTCTGCTTTTGTAAATAATAAATTATTCTTTTTCTTGCTTCGGTCCACGGCTGGTGAATTTACTTTGACACAGACAATGGCGAATCCAAGGTGGGGGTGACTATGGGGCTGCAGCCCCCAGAGCTAAAACAGAATTCTTGATTTTATTTAAAATCACTACAACAGTTTGTTCTTAATTTCCCTTTAAAAAATAATAAAAACGTGACAACGTTGCTTTCTGGCTTGACAGGCTCGAAAGTTTTCCTACCTTTCTAGTCATTCCACTTGTACTTGTAGCACTGACGTGATCGAAAACATTTTTTGGCTAGTTATTTCATTGCATTTTTTTTATTAAATTATCGAAAGTATTGAAGTGTTCTTTATGATTCTTATTGTCAGGTGAGGAAAGAATGTAGAGTTAAGGTGTTTTGGTTTACATGAGCCATGAAGGTTTGACATTCGTCACGACGATACAAATTTTTTTATGATCTCAGCCTCCCCCTCAGACCCGAATCCGCCACTGATTTCAGAGAATAAAACCTTGCTAACTTAGAAATTTAATTATTAAGCTTCCTTAAATTAATCTCGTCATCAGAGATTAATACAAGACGATTTACTTTAGAGTGGGCTTCTAAAACTGATAAAACCTGCTGAGCCAAGACGAATCAAACGATTGTGTCCATGTTTGGCGAAACTTATTTACTCATCTTTATTCGCTACCAATCTGAGAATCGGACGAACGTGAATTCAAAGCCAGATATTATTCATTTTCAAGACACTGCATATATATAAGGACAAAGGTCTGGAAAAAAATGTTAGGATTCCTTCTGGAATCGAGGGAGGGATCCAACTCACCTTCCCGCTCTTGATGTTCTCCGCGCAGGCCGCTCCGTACTGTGGCATGTCCATCGTGATCTCGAGCCAGGCGAGAACAGTGGCAGCTCTCCAGTGTTGCATGGGGGTGCCGTGGGTCTCCTCCAGCAGGCGTAGCTTCTGCACGTAGCTCTCCTCGCTCAAGGGGCTGGAGCACACGCTCTCCTTGGGGGACCACGAAGAGCGCTGGTCTGCAACCACATCAACAGATCAGTCAGTCATACATGGGAGAGATAATTGGTTGCGTAGAAGGCAATGTATTACTTAATTTGAAGTTCAATATTTTGATCCACCAAATAACTGCCAAGGTCCTATACACCCAAATATCTCTACTACATTTGTTTAACTAAATTTTTATTATCTCTTCCAATTTCTCAGAATAGTAAGTTAAAAACAACAGCTACAAAAGTCTGCAATTTACGGAATTCCAAAGAATAATCGTAAATAATTTTATGCTTAGTCATGCATCAATTTTATTTGCTTCGTGGAATAAAGCGTTTTTACTGAACAGAATACACAACAGTGGAGGAGCTTTTTTTTTAAAGCAAAATGTTCTTAATGATCCAAATTTCATTAAAATAGCTGAAAAAATTTCATTCATGCCGCAGGGGGAACACCATGTAAACGCAGATGAGAAATTATGATCTAAAACAGAGGTTCCCAATCTGTGGTACGCGTACCCCTGGGGGTACGTAAGGGATTAGTTGGGGGTACGTGAAATCAAAGTTGGTAACGGCGGAAACAAGAAAACGAAGTTAGATAATTTTGTTTCACCAAGTGAATACATGCTATTAAACAACTATACCTCTTGAATAGTTGATTGCTACGAAGTGTAACTTTTAGATGTCCTTATGCTAATCCGAAAATATTATAAAACTGCTTTCATTTCTTTGGAATTGAACTGATGCGACAGTTTAGAATGGAATAAAATGTGAAACCAAAAATAAGTCTTTCAAATGTTATTATTTCGAGTCATTTGACTCTTAAGCTGACCCGAGTCCTTAACATTATTTATAAAGACTTCTTTGTATAGACGGATGGTTGGGGGGGGATATGACAGTAGGGGGACAGAAAATAAAAATATTAATCAAGGGGTACTCGAGGGAAAAAAGTTTGGGAGACCCTGATCTAAAATACTAGGATTCAAAATCGATTTACAGCATATGAAGAGAGATCAGGTTAATGGATATCCTCGATGACTGGTCCCGCTCTGTGATAGAAGGATTGGGCAATGTTTATCTTGTAAATATTCATTTGAGTCCCAAGAAGCCAAAGACATTTCGTGGTGCATGCCACAAGACCACTACAATTATTAACCTTGAAGTGAAAATATAGATGCGTCTTGTTAATTGGTTGGGTTTTTTTGGGTGCACTAGAGAGGTTTGGCCATGCTTCCACATTGACAATCGATGCGTTTGGATTCTGCCATCTTTCGAAAAACACGTTATGAAAGATGAATTCGCGTTTCTCGATGTAAATAAAACAAAAGCAACTGCGCCATTTCCGACAATTCAGGGCTTAAAACAGGGTTCATACTGTATGTATGATAGTAAAATTCAGGAGTTTCTAAGGATTTTTTCAGAAGTATAGTACAGAAAATTCAGGAGATAACATGAAAAAAATCAATTGTAGGGAGAAGGGGGTAGTGTGGACAATTTTTATAAAATTGGCAAAAAAGTGTACTAAATATCAATTCTCCTAACTTGCCCGTTGCGGTGACTCGGAACATGCGTGGTAGACTCTTTCGGCGCTAAGTAAGGTCAGAAGTAGGAATTACGGATTCCAGCGACTTTCTATCAATAAGGAAAAACGGAAACTTCATATTTTTATGCTTTATCATAATTTTATCATTTGCTCTTCGATTGTAATTTTTCAGGAGACAAAAAGAAATACCAGGATAGAAAAACACAATTTTCAGGACCTTGGGAAAAAAAAAGCAAAATTCAGGAGTTTTTCAGGAATTTCAGGAGGAGTACGAACCCTGTTAAAAACGCAGGAACAGAATTAACACGAAAGCCACTTACTTTCGAAAAGCTCTGGATCCAATGGCTTCCTCTTCTTGCTCCGGGAGAAGACCCTGGAGATGGATCCCCAGGTGCCCTTCTTTTCTTTGGACTTTTTCTTCACGCTGTTCATGTCCAGCCCCGCAGAGTTGAAGATGTCTTCGGCGGACCGGGACAGAAGGGTGGGTCTGTGGTCTGGGGAGAGGTTCTGCATCATCGGGCCTAAGGAAGTTTTGCACTTTAGTGGATTGATTACAAACAAATTCGAACACTTTTATATTTATGGGTCAGACGATAAAAATAATCATAGAATACATACATTTTTAGATTCGAAGAATAAAAGTTTGTTGTGAGAGGATCTGAAGAGCGAACTATGAGAAAGAAGCAGATTCAGATTACGTTCAATAGTTATTCTACTCCAACTAATAATATCCTAAAATAACTAATTTTGGATGTCATGCAACTGTCTAGTACAGGCTGACGGATATGATTTCTTGGATATAACTTCTATTTCGCAAGTTAACAAAACCGATATTTCGCCTGCATTACACATATTTTCCCATTTATCTTCAGTGGGGCCGGGGGAAAAATGGGTTTGCCTTGTAATTATTTATACTTCAATTTCGCCTTTGATGTAGAGCCTTAACTTTCTTTTCATGGGCTCCAAGCAAGATTTCGATATTCGACTTGCTTCGAGTTTAGTACTATTTAAGTTCCATTTTGAAGCAACAGGAGGGCTATTTTGGGACGGACTTCGTAATTTTGAGCCGTGGTCAGATGACAAGGACCACTCTACAAGCCTGTACTCCAAATCAACGAGAGGACATTTGACCCTCGGCGTCAGATTTAAAGCGCGCCAGGTCCACATACACGTAGGGTCTTCGGAAAATTGGCTTTCGACCCTGGAAATCTCCGGTTCCGAAGCCGAGACCTTACCACCAGGCGACCGCGGCCCCGATTTTAAACTTGTAATTGTGTTCGGTGCTTACTGTTTTCCAGGTAGGGACGGGAAAAACCTACCGATTTAAACCGATAAACCGTTTTTTTGTTTCGGTTAAACGGTTTTTTTTCGGTTATTTTTTTCCCAGGTTTAAACTGGTTATTTTTTTTAAATCCAAAAACCGGATAGGAAGATAGGCTCGATTTTAGGTTCGACCAGATTAAAATTTACCAAGTAATAAAGCTTTGAATTTCATCATCTTAGGCCAATCACCGACAATCGCTTCCTCGAGGCGTCTGTTGGTTGGCGGATTACTGAAAGTCTTTACGAACAGATAAATATTGGCCAATGGATTGATTTTCTGCAGAAACAATACCAATAAAAATTTGTCTGCAAACGGCGTCTGTTTTTTGTAGCCCAAAAATATTTATCTTTAGTCGGAAATGCTATGGCGTCCGAAAGATTAGTATCTACGTTGAATAATGATGTTTCCGATGAGAGGTGTCGACTCTCTGATTAACACATTGCTGAAAGAGTCTTTATGAGCAGATTAGATGATAAATATTGTCCAATGAATTAATTTCTTGTGTAAAAATGTTAATAAAAAATTTGTCTATAATGCTTACTTATTGAAATAATTACTCATTTATTATTAATACATACTGTATTAATTATTTATAATCATTACTTATTACATTCATTAATTATTGTATTAATACTTACTTATTGTATATTATTATTAATAAAAAATTCTGTCCACAAACGTTGCTTTGAAAAAACACAACCGAAAACCGGTTTTTTCAAAAACTGGTTATTTTGAGCGGTTTTAACAACCAGAAAAAAATCGGCTTAACCGAAAACCGTTTTTTCCCCCATTACCTGCCATCCCTAATTCCAAGATGTCTATATCTGCTTTATGGCTTAATGTCATGGCATCTTATTCGGAATTAAGACTGCTTATGAAGATACAAAAAAATTAAATATTTTTTATCAGTAGAAATCATTTTGACGTGCTGCACACAATTTTTTACAAGAAAATTACCTATACAGGCTTATGATTCTCACTCCAATTATTTTGTAGAAATTTAAACTGAATACCAGTTAAATCTTTCAAATTCATGTTTTTGTAAATTCGTTGCACCGATTTAAAAATTTATGATGACTTTGCTGAACATTTTTTAAACGTATTATTGTGCAGCAATTAAAAATAAAGAAAACAGGACTATGAACAAATTCTGATCATAGAAAAGGAATTAGTTTGTTCAAAAACATAAGCCTGTTTAAAATGCGATTTTTTGAAGTTAAAATTTAATTTATTTTTTTTAATCCACCATCATTGTGTCCTGCGCAAATTTTTGCCAGTCATCTTTTTTTTTCAGCAAGCCAACGGTACAAGACACCAATACTGTGCCACCGTACTTTAGCGTAACGTTTCGGCATGAAGTAGGTAAGAGATACAGTAGAATCCCAGGAATCCGAACTAATTGGGGCTGACCTTTGTTCGGATTCCGGGGAATTCGGATTATCCGGGAAAATCGGTAAAATACTCGGTATACCAAATGCAGTAGAGTATTGACTCTGGGTGCTCTGTGAAAGCGTACGGAAAAAGCACGCGGAGATTCGCACGGTACAGTGCCATACAAGTTGAGGGTAAAAAGAGGATATCCGAGTTTGTTTCTACTAATTAAGGCGCTGTATTCATTCTTAAAGACCAATTCGAATACTTCTTCTAAGTTAGGAATAAACATTAGCTTTGTTTCTGATTCGTAATTGTTATTTTTTCCTTCATTTTTCAGTAAAAAGTTTTCAGAAAATTAGAAAAAGGAGTTCGAATTATCCGGAATTTCGGATTACCGGAGTTCCGATTTCCGGGATTCCACTGTATCTCAGGACATACAATTAACACATTGTATGCAGGATACTACGAATTAGATGCAAGCTCAAATTAAAGGACAAACCGTAACTATGCTTACTCTAGACAATGTCGGAGTAAGCACTGGCTCCAATTTGCCAAGCGGATTGAAAAATGGGACCAGGCTCTATGGAATAAGCCGGATTATTTCAATTCGCCTACGACATACACACAATAAAAGAAAAAGTGAACGCATTTTGCAGACATCTGTTAGCATGTCCAACTTATCTAAACTAGTAAGTAAGTCAAATTCTTGAATTAAAATATTGTGATGTATTTCAGCACAGTACGAAGAATCGTGGAGCCTTCTTCATCAAAAATAATATATTTATTGGACGTCTACCACAGCACAAACATGTAAAACAAAAACATACACTTACATCGCAAACGTTACATCACTGACTGACATCGAATTCCATGTTCAATTCATCAATATTCTTTTCCGTTGCTAGGCAACGTTAGCAAAAGACAATATCGTTGCCAAACTATTTTTATTACCTTTAGAAAAGAATTGATGCCAAACGACATTTTAAATTAATTTCTTTTTCAGCCAAACGATATTTTAAAATTAATTTCTTTTATGACCAAACAATTTTTTTTTCTCTAATTAATTTCTTTTCTTCAAATATTTTAATAATTCTACAAATATATATTTTTATTCGTTACGAATATTACAATATTGATGTTGGGCGATTCCGAGAAAAACGTATTTTTACGTTTCGCGCTGCCAAAGTGTTAAATAAATTGGTAATTTTTAAACGAATTTAAACTGCAGCAGCCATTGCAGGCAGTTAAACAGATTTTTAGAGGCGTAGCGACCGGAGGGTGGGAGAGGGTATAGATGCCACGAGCGCCGGTCTTGGGGGGGCGGGGGCGCCATGGAAATGAAACATCAGTGTGATTATGTTATTTTCTAAAGCTGAATATGATTAGGGAGTAAAGAATTATTACAACATCCCAGACGCCATTTACCCCTGCTAGTCACTGATAAAGAATGGGGGCGAAAAAAAAATCACCTTTGGGCCCGGGAGCTACTTAATCTCTCTACGCCACTGCAGATTTTCTAACTTAAAACAGGCTTTTGTAAACGCTTCCCACGAAAGTTAGGGAAACTAACGAGTTCCCTTCAGTTTTAAGGATGGGAAAAAACCTACCGAAAACCGTTTTCTTTTTGTTTCGGTTAACTTTTAACGGTTATTTTTTGTTCCGGTTACAACCGGTTATATTTTTAAAATCCAGTAACCCTGGCAAAAAAACCGGATAGGAAAATAGGCTCGATTTTAGGTTGGATTAGACTAAAATTTACCAAGTTATGAAGCTTTGAATTTCATCATCTTAGGCCAATCAGCGACAACCGCTTCCTCGAGGCGGCTGTTGGTTGGCGGATTACTGAGAGTCTTTAAGAACAGGTAAATATTGCCCAGTGGATTGATTTCCTGTAAAAACAGTATTAATAATTTTTTTCTACAAACGGCGCTTGTTTTTTTAATAACCCCCTCCGAAAACCGGTTATTTTGAGCGGTTATAACCGCCAGGTTAAACCGGAGGCGAAAAACCCTAAATATCCGAAAACTGGTTATTTTCGCAAAAACTGTCATCCGTACTCAGTTTACCTTTCCGGGGTGAGAGAGGATCTGCATACTGCATGGAGATGGTGGGTGTTCCTGCATACGACGGGGAGGTGGTCGGATCCGAGCCGGGCGTGGGTGTCGGCGTACCCCGGGAGTCGATGCCATTGGCTGTGCGATAAGACATGGATCCGGGACTCCCGAAGCCGTTACTTTGACGAGGGTCGTGGTTGGAAGACAGCCGCTTCTCATTCAACTGCAAACATACACAGGTAGTTTAGTAACACAAATATATAAGTTGAGGTGACCTATGATCACGCATAGGTGAAAAATCAATGGACAACGTAATTGTGGAAGTTTTCCTGAAATACATAATTTGTTTTCAACTTTAAGAAAAAAAAAGTAATTCGGGGATATGCGAAGTGAAGGGGAAATTTTCCCGAATTGGTTATATAATGTGTCATTTCGAATAAGACAAAAATAATAATTATTTAGAGAAATAATTTCTATTAATAACAATTGTGAATGTGTGTCCGTTGTTACTCTATAGGGCAGACCAATGGAGATAAAGTTTCAAAATTTGGCACATATATATTTTGGAGGGATTGAATGAGAACATCAAAGATTTATTTTTGACATTCTAATTAGACTTTTAGTTAATTAAAAATTAAGTAAAATTTTGGTATTTTCTTCGATAACCACCCTAAATATCATTAAAAAATGATTTTTACACCATCCTATAATTTAAAATATATAAATCTTTTTAATGACACCAATTTAATTGCCGTGCAACTTTTTACTGAATTTTTAAAAATATTTGTATGCAATTTTTGCAACAATACTTTTCGTTGTTACAATGAAATTGAAAATAAATATTACTATACTAAAAGGAAGGAAATAATAGGGCAAAACATAAATCGTAAAAAGTGTAAGGCGCTGGTAGAAATAATTTAAGTAAATTAGCATTTAAATCAGATTTATAATATATTTTAATTTTTAATGAAAGTTTAGGAATTTTCTTTCTTATAATATGCACCGTGACGCTTTATTTCCTTTCTAGCCGCCTTCGGCGACCAGTTTATTCTCCAGGAATATAATTTCAACAAATCTTTAATTTGTAATTTGATATTCTTGATTCCCTTCATAAAGTAATTTTAAATTTTGATAGACATTTAACCCATGCTGCTTCAGTAGCCTTGAACACCTGGCTCCGAGTTCGGGGGTATACAGTGGTCATAAGTAGCCTTGCACCTGTTCATGAACGTACCTAATGGTGTCAAATAACTGTCTGCATCATGTAACATCCCATTGCGAGCTGTCGGCATCAACTTTACTATTTCTCTTTTGAAATATGCATTTGATTTCAACATTAAAATGGCGCGGGACAGTTTACTTCCAGTAGCATGTCAGCGGGATGAAAATATATTTATTAAAATATAGCATTAAACATTAAGATGTTACCTTATCTTTAAACAATGGAAGAGAAACATGCAAATAAATATTTGTTTAAACAATGAAAAGGGTTTGAATTGCGTTGCAATAATGAGAAGAATTATTGTTTTCAGTGCCTCACAACATTACTATGCTAGTTTTACTTCTGGATTTTTAACACACCACGCACCCCTTTATTATTATTAGAGATTGCATTGTTTTCAGTGCCTTCACACCTTTACTATGTTAGTTTTACCTTTGGATTTTTATTACAAATTATTCCTTATTGTATAACTATCATGGAATCTTGTAATAATTTTTTTATCAAATTTAATACCAGTAGGCGACTCATATGGAATTAAAATTCAATTAAAGTTAGTCTATTTACTGATAATTAAGTAATGAAAATTTTGTATAGTTATCGAGAACAAACCCATCACTGCACAAAATTTTACAACTTGAGCGCATCAGAACATGAGTGAAAAACGGATTGCAAAATTCAATTTTTTCAAACATGAAAGAAGTTAAAGCGTGTAAAAACATATCCGTGCGACCCCTCACCATAGCGATCTCTTCTTGGAGCTCTTTGATGTGGGCATCTTTCAGACCCAGCTGGGTGCAGAGGAGCACAGCTCTTTCCGCCTCGTCCCGGGCCCTCTTCAGGATGTTCCATCGCTCCTGCTCCATCTCCTCGCGCTCCTTCGACATCTGGCGGCAGAAAATCATGTCAAAACTAACTAGTCTAAAATTATTTTCTAGATATGGTCTAAACCAAGAAAAACACACAATTGGGGAAAATGCCAGCATATTATTTTTCACTTTGCCATTATCAAAAATAGAAACGACAAAATAATTGAAAACTGAAACAAAAACAGCAATTGCTTTTTCTGACTTAAGAGCAGTGGCGAATCCAGGATTTGGGTGTGTGTGGGGGGGGGGATCTGAGGTCAAAAATTTTGTATCCTCATGACGAATGTCAGAAGCCTCATGGCTTATGTAAACCAAAACACTAACTTTGTAGACTTTACTCACCTGACAAAAAGAACCATAAAGAACCCTACAAAACTTTCGATAATTTAATAAACATAATGAAATAATTAGCCAAAAAATGTTTTCGACCGCGTGAACGTACAAGTACGAGTGGAATTACTACAAAAGTGGGGATATTTTCGAGTTTGTCGAGCCAGGAAGAAATTTTGTCACGTTTTTTAAAAAATTTATTCATTTATTTTTTTAAAAAACGGGAGTTTAAGAACAAACAGCTGTAGTGATTTTATCAATCACTACAATGAAATCAGAAATTCTGGTTTAGCTCTGGGGGGTGTAGCCCCATAGCCCCCTGGGTTCGCCACTGCTTAAGAACATTTCCTTCCTGGACAGTGATTAAGAAGCACAAAACAAAAGTTTTTACTTACAACTGTTTTTTAACGTAACATACAGAAAATATTATGATAAAATTCGATTAATCTAAAAATGAAGCTAATTTAAAAAGATTTCAAAAGTTAACAACAGCTTGAGATTTATTAAGTATCTGTTTGGAAATAAGTCGGAAAAGATTTCACCAGGCCATAATTTCCATTCACGCGATTTACGAAACTCATCGATATCATTCGCTGTAAGTTCATAGTCTTAAAATTAGGTAGTAATTTTCTTTCAACAGTAAGAAATGCAATATCTATGCAATTTACTATATTTTGAAGATATACAAACGTCCGTGATTCGGACAGTTACGCATGGTAAAGCCTAGCCAATTGGAATCCATTCTCGATTATATAGGCAGCGCTTAGATTTACGTTCACATTTATGTTATACTGGCAGCGCTTGAAGCAGAATGTTTTAATTGCACAAGGTGTCCACTTAAATAAAGGCCACCCCCCGTAACTTCAGAATGACGGCAGCTTTAGACATGAAAGTAGTGTCTGGGTACAGTAAAACGTCTATGCGCTATGCGATGAGACCACTTACAACGCCACCTGGTGGCAAACTTCAGATTTAGCGTTCCTATCCCGAAAATGATACAAAATAGAAGAAAAATGTCAACTACAAAGTTGTAGAACATCATCGATTTAGTACAAAAAGACACCTTGTGCACATTAATACGAAGAACAGAACGCTTAAAATGCACATTTGTTTCTTTGGGATTTCCGAAACTGCGACGTCACAATACGGGTTAAAAAGAGAATAAAAAAACACATTTAGTTATCACAAGATACCTTTATTTTCGGTGTTCGAAATGCTCTCCGTCATCTACAATACAGATTTGAGCCCTTGTTTGAATTTTATTTTGCATGCGTTTTAGCACATAGTTGGTGCGCTAGCACAAGCAACAGTAATACGTCTTCGAGAGTCTTTCAAGGTTGGCGGAAAGGTCCATACACTTGCTGTTTGAGTTATTTCCATAGGAAAATTACAAGGAGGTCATTTTTGGCCCGAAAAATATTTTCTTCTTTTGTCCACATCTTGTGACGTCACAATTTCGGAAAATGCGAACAAACAAATATGCATTTTTAGTGTTCTATTCTTCGTATTAATGTGCACAAGTTATGTTTTTGTATTAAATCGATAACATTCTACAACTTTGAAATAGACATTTTCCCTCTGTTTTGTACCGTTTTCGAGATATGAATGCTAACTCCGAAGTTTGCTACCAGGTGGCGTTGTAAGCCTCATCGCATAGCGCATAGACGTTTCACTATACCCAGACACAACTTTCATGACTAAAGCTGCCGTCGTTCTGAAGTTAAGGGGGTCTTTCTTATTTCAGTGGACACCCTGTATAATTTCTGCTATTTTTCCGTTAGCTGGACAGCAACCAAAATTCACTAACACAAAAACCTTATGCTGTGAAAAGTGAGGTATTGCGCCGATAAAGTTACTTATTTAGTGCATCAGAGATTGCTACGCTAAAGGAAAAGTGGCATTTTGCGCCAACATTCATGCTTGACTATATTATTGTCGAAAGTGGGGAAAAGTTCCAGACTTTTCTTTTAGTTCAGAACGGACTAACCTCTTGCCAAACAGGTAAATATAGCAATATGTATTCGAACCGTTGTATTTATTCACCTGCTTCATGTTTTCATCGCTCTCCTTCATCTTTTGTTCGTAATTTCGAATGAACTCCCTGAGTTCCTCTTCCTTGTCTTCTAAGGTGCTGTACAGTTGCTTCATCTGAGTGAGGAGGTCAAACTTCTCAGCTTTCAGCCTCTTACGGTCCTGTTTCAGGGCTGCAAAGGAAAAATATAAGCAATTAGCAGGTGGCCTTAATTTCCACTTTCTTTACCAGATCTATATTTTAGTTCAGTTTAGTAATATTGACGTCCGGCTTTGAAGCGACGCGAGGGCTATTTTGGGGCGGACCTCATAATTTTGAACCATGGTCAGATGACGAGGACGACACCTGAGCTGGCACACCTCTTTCCAAACTTCCACGCCACACCAACGGGAGGACGTTTGGCCACTACGTATGATTCAGCGTGAAACAGGCTCCATACACGGCGGATCTTCAGTGGAATCGGGAACCCTCCGGCCCCAAAGCCGAGACCTTGCCACTAGGCCACCGCGGCCTTGGTCTATTTTTTAACTTCAACGTTAAGTGTAGTAAAACATTTTAATCCACCAATGCAGTTCAGAACGGAGAGGAGGATTATGTGAAAGTTTTTACTTCAAAATGCATATTAACTCTTACACACACAAGCAAAGCACTTGGCTCAGATAATCTTTTGTAAAATTTGTAATTAGAACAAAGAAAATTTCCAGTAGAAAATTTTTATCTAAGTAAATTACTCTTCCATAGTTTAAAACCCCCTGCAAGATGTGGTTTTAAATACAAAATCAAAGTTCATACAGTTAAATTTTAAATTATCTTATCAATATCTTTTATCAATTTCAACATAAAACTATTTATATTTCTTAACCCTAAAAAGTCCCACTTTTAACAAATTTATTTAAAAATGTTTTCTGACTTCCATTTCTTGAATGAAACGCGGGAAAAATACTTTAAAAATCCTATTTTGTTTTAAGGTATGGTTTACGGCTAAAAACCATTTGTTACCCATCGACAACATTGGGCTTTATTTCAGAAAAAAATTCCTTGATAAAATTCTATAATGCCAAACACAAATGAATTTTAATAACTAATTACACAGACAAGGAATTTCCTCCAACATTATAAAATATGGTATTCTCAAGCGTACAAACAAAGTAAAAAAAGATGCAGCCTCAAGTGTAAAACATCAATTTATTTTTATTTTTTCTCAGCACTCGGGCTGCCATCTATATGTTGTAAATTGATTTAATAACATTTTCATAAGATATCCTATTGGCAACAACAAGCATTAGAGTTTCAGTCTTGTTCTCAAGATTTTAGAAGACAGAATTGGGTATTTTGCTTAAAGAGAACACATTGCATTTAAGGGTTAAATAAAGCATGTTTGCTTTCCAACAATAAGGGTCTCTATGCACAGTAAACTGTTTTACAATTGATAACGAAAATTTAGCATCCAGTTCCTTTACTTTTACAATGACTGTAGTTAATTATCAATTCAGAAAACGCTTTTCTCCATAATTATAATAAATCAAATCCGATTGATCTCGATATGTTCAATTTCTCTGAAAAGAATAGATAAACCCTGATCATACGAGAGCAGGAATGTTACATTTCTGTCAGACAGAAGGTGCGCTGTCGTCACAGGAGACCTCTGAGTTTCTCATCTATTTTATTTTTACATTATCAACCCTTTGCGCCCTTACGTGGAGCCAGACTCGACATTTTGAATGATGCATCTTTTAAACATTCTTGTTGGATAACGCTTATTATCATATCATAAAAATCATAATAGCAAAAACAGACAAATGAATTTTTAGGAATTGAAAAAAATTAGTAACAATATTTTTCAGCTTTCTACAGCGCTAAATCAATCCTTACACCTCACACGTGTATAATTATGCATATTATTATCTTTCGGAGTGCAAAGAGTTAACAGCAGGCATTGAAATCGCTTGGTTCAAAATATTATTGTTTCAGAAAGCAAAGAAAGAAATGTCATTTGCTTCACTTAGGCCATCTTTATATAAAACCCGATTTTCTTCCATAGACGATTCAATTCCTCATCAGTCTCTTCATTGAAAATTCGCTTACATATCAACCACTTAACTCAAAAGCTCGAGAATACTCGTGCATCGAATTACCGCGTTTTTAGTCTTAGAACTAAAAGTTGATTATTAATTAGTTTTATAATTTTACACACAAATTACGTAGAATCTATAAACACCTTAAGCATTATACGCATTCTGAGATGAATGAAAACGACAGCCCCTTTCCGAAACAGAAGGGAGCATCTTATTAGATGGCAAGGAAAATTATTAAGTGGTTAATGAATAGTTTTAGAATTGCATATTAATTTTATATCCTCGTAGTTATAAATTTCAGATTCTTAAATGATGCTGGTGAGCAAAAACGTCATTAATATTTTTTTCTCTCTTCCTACTTTTCTTCAACGAACACATGTTTTTAACGGAATCATTTCATGCTGACGTAACGCACATAAGCAGCGTCGAGCCCATTTAATTTTGGAATCCATTGCACATCGTGTCGCAGGTAAAAAGACGTGTCGTCATGGCATAGCGTGAGACAATATTCAGTTAAAATGACATCACAGCTATTTTTTCACGTGACTGTGACGTTACGTGAATGGACCATATCGCGACAATGAAAAAAAATCGACGGTAGGTTGTCTCTGCGAAACGGCCGCTGGGATTGAGGGGCGTAGACTTACTTTTCTCACTCACATGTGGCTAAAGTAGCTCTATGTGACTATTAACTCTATAGTGACTATTAGTCTAGTGTGACTATGTGACTATCTATGTAAAATTCTTCGTAATTTTTACCAACTTTGCAACTCGACAGTGACTAAACAGCAATTCCAAATTCTCAAATTCTTTTTGCAATATTCATTGTCTACCTTTCTCTGTTAAATGAAACTAAAACCAACTCTCTATGCTATTTGGTTGCCGAGCTGTAAGCGTTTAACTTTAGCGCGAAAAGAGTCATATTTTTTTCCTTTCCCGACACACCATTAGACCATTATGGAAGAGACGCAAGTCTACGTCAGAAAGAAAGTTTTTCTTCGCCGAAAATTTTATGTTAGATAACCACCGATATAATTTGGAAGTAATTTGAGTATGAAAAATAAAACTAGTTGCAATAAAAAAAAATCTGTCCATTGTAGAAAAAAATCACAACAAATAGAAAAGAAAACAGCATTTTTTTCAGAATGAAATAAAGAAACGCTGAGGAGAAAGAAAAAAAAAAGGACCAAAAGGGAACGAGGCATTTGGCGAAATAGTAACGAAAGTAGCAGAAACGAGAAAGATTGAAAAGAAAACCGCAGACAGCAGCTCTCTTCGTGATGAATCGGTTCCTTTTCAAGCAAATCTCGCACCGATATGTATTCCACTTTTGTTTGTTTGGTGAAGAATAGGCAAAATGAATGAACCTTTCATTGTATAATATAATAGAACACTTCCTACTGGAAAAAAAATATAATCAGCTTAATCGTTAAACCGCGATGCGCATGGCCGCTCACGAAACAAAATCGTCCATCTCGTTTTCGGAAATCAAAACAAACCACAGAACAAAGGAATTTACCCATCATGCCACGGTGGTGACGTAGGACGACGAAATGACATTTCAGATCAAACGCGGATTTATTGACACAAGAAAAATGGTTCAATTGTGATTGACAGCGTGCATGAGTTTTATGATATCGTATATAAAAGAATGAAAGGTTTATTTTGTTTGAATTCTGGAAAAGATTTTTGATCGGAAAAAGGGCTCATAAAAATACGTGTGCAGTAAAACGCAGAAAAGGATTCCACGTTATTCTGTTCGTTGATATGATGACAGAGATATAAAATTGAACATTTAATTTCGAGGTCACAGTAAAGGTATATGTGGAAAACAGTAAAGGTATATTTGTTCTTTCTAAAACAGACAATAAATTATATCCACGAAATACGATTTAGCCACATTTAAAAAGACTAAATATGTTTAAAATGCTTTATAGGACTAAATATCGTTGAGATGATGATATAAATATTAATAAATGAATCAAGAAATTTGAACCTTAAAAATATCTGCTTTGCGATCACATATTCTGTTGCAAAAATGACTAGCTTCAGTACACCTGACCGTTGAAGGTTTTAAACAACTTTTAGGGGCATTCTATATAATGCAGCGCTCTATTTTAATGAATGTTCTCTGGTTAAGAAGGAACCACTGGATGCATAGAATTGATGGAATCCGTACTGAACCAGAGGGAGTGGTCTCCCCTAAACTTTCTCGTATACTTCCTAACACACGCGGAGAAAAAATAAGCTGAAAGACATTGAAACGAACAAGCGTCCCTAACGCAGTGAAGAAAAAAACTTGGAGGCGAAAGGCGTGGGTAGAAGCGGAAAGGATTAGCGCAAGTGAATCGCGCAATTACGCAATAACGTAACTGCGTGATGAGAAAAGACAAACAGGCGATTTGAACACCTTTCTTCGACCGATTGAAACAAAAATTGGGCACGGATCTACAATTAATGTTGGCAAGCCTCATACCAATTTTTATTTATCAAAGCGTATGGTTTACGAGTTATAATGTTTAGAAGTATGCGATTATACAGACCGACAGACAGTCAACGCTTTGACGGATTATTATGGGTTATAATTTTGAATAGTGAATCTGAACATATTTAAAGCCATTTGTCAGTTTAAAGTGTCCTTTTTAAGCTAAAAGTTTGTGAAATGGGTTAACTCATCTTCCGAAAAATTAAATTTTCTGAGGTTTTAACACACAAATATCTACCCAGAGAGAAAAGTTATAACTTTCTTTGCTAAATAATTATTGCAGTGAAGGTGAATACATGTGGCGAAGCTTTTCCGAGCAACAATTCATTGAGAAGTGTGAATATTTAGAAGTTTGTTGGAATGAAGTTAGGGCTAATGAAACTGTTGAAAAACATTCAATTGTGTGTACCAAGAAGTTTTAAGTGCCTGATTTCTGATTGATGGAAATAATTTTTATTTGTAAACATCTTATCATACATTTTAGCATTCAAATTTCTTTCTAACATTTACATATATCTGGTATAAAGGTAAAATTTTAATTTTATAAATTGATTATTTAGTTTAAAGTAATTGAAAGTTTAGTTTTAGTTTTTAAAAATAATTTAGTTAGAACTTCCTGTTATTCAAATAATTTAAATCTACTTTCAGTAATTAATGTATTCATAATTTCCTATTACTAGTAGGCACACACAACTGTACGCGAGCGAGCTGGAATCACGTAGTGATCCCAAAAGAATCAGAACGTGATTCTTGGGGGTTGACGAGCGGAGCGAGTAGGAGGTGTAACCCCCTAGTTAATGAATATTTCAAATTTCTTGGATTCTTGTTACTTAAAACAATTAAGCACAACTAAATAAAAGTTCTAACATGTAACTACAGCCATATAATTTCTTTTAGTGTATCCAAAATAGTTTAAACGAAGCTATAGATGAACTGATATTCAAAACTCCTTGCACCACGCTCAATTTAGACGTGCCCATAAAGTTAAACTAATGAAACCAGTCACTTGAAAATCCATCTAGAAATGACTGATGACCACTTCTAGCTACTAATGGATCATAAATATTACGGAAAACAAGCTCTAAACGACAGAGTCGAGTAATTAAAACCACGCTCGAATGGTAATTAGATCTACTTTGTGAATGAATGGTAATTACACGCATCGTTAAACATCTTTCACATTGAAAAATTAAAACTTAAAACCAGTCGAAGAGATAAATGACAAGGGACACAGCCCAGTTGTTAACACGTGAACTACACCTACCGAAGAATTCAGCATAGGGAACAATTAAGGTTCAAGGTCTTTTCACTAGAATAGCAGAGCTGATGCTTCCTTGATGGATTAATTAAGCGCTTTATATCCAGAGCGGCGAGATGAGAAAGAAAAAATGGATCACGGACTGAATTGACACTGATGCCGACGAAATTTCCGAGATCTTGTAAGATGTTACGCAATAAGTCGCTATCAAGATATTTACATGTTCTCGTCCGTATCACAAAAGAAATTTATGTAAACAGGGTTGTCACTCTACTTTTCAAACTAAAAATAAGCACCTTCTAAGACTTTATAAGGACTTAAATAAAATATTGTAAAAGCCGTATTTCACAATTTAATACACGACTTTCAACCAAGTGAGATGCTTTTACAATTTAGTTAAACTGATAAGAACAATCCTATGTAAAAAAATCAATATTTAAGTCAATTTTTTAAAAAATTATACAAAAAATGTCATATAAATTTTTTTAAAAATAAGCCCAGCAGTTAAAATATGGGCATGCATATGCACGCATGTCAGTAATATATACGCATATTATCAAACTACAAAATAAGCAAAACAGGGGAAAAAATTAAACTTACCCCTATCTTCAAAGTTCAAAAAGTTGCTCATATATATAGCAAAAGATCTTGACTTATAAACATATTACATTCAAACAATTTTTTTTCAAAAATTTCATACTGTAAACCAATAAATTAAAGAATTTTCATTTCTATTTAAAATGTTCCAAGATTTTCTTTATAAAAAAGCACTTTCTAAGGACTACTGACGAAAAAATAAGTACTTCTGAGGGCTTTTAGAAATTGCAGGTTAAAATAAGCACTTTCCAAGACCCGTGGGAACCCGTGTAAAGGAGTGATTATGGGTACCATAATCGAATATATTATTTCTGTTGTCAACAGTCCTTTGGCACAACTAATACGACGCTTACAGCAATGAATAAGGTATCAGTGGATATTATTTTTTACAGACTTCTGACATAACATACTCAGTATGTGTTAAAACACATTGTTTGTGGGGTTGGGGTGCGAATTGAGTTTGCGAAAATTTCGCACGGTTTTATTGGCATAGTATAGTTTATTTGATACTGTTTTGGTACAAAATATTCTATATATTCTATAACCTTGAAGTCAACCGTAGTTTTTAGCTTAGAAATAGGCTCGAAAGTAGAGCATAAAAACATATCTGCATGAATTTCGTTTTAATTTAAATATGGGGACTCGATGAATGTGTTACATTAACGCACATTTTGAATCTATAAGGGAGGAACTGATTGTGTGCTTTGGTTAGATTATAAAATTTCGATTTGGAAGAAATGAACTTTTATTTTACTCTACGACACACCCCTGACTCCAGAGATAAAGATATATGGCTTGCAGTTGGATGGATGTGCGTAGTAGAATTTTTATTGATCCCCCCCCCACCTCAAAAAATACAAGGAGTACAAAATAACATGTGAAAAATTTTAAATTGAAGTTATATTACAGTTAAGAGATTTTCCAAAAAATTTTATGAATCAAAGTTTTTAAAGTCTTTTATGCGTTTTGTTGGTTGCCTAAGTAACTAGAAAATGGAAGAGTGAGATTCACTTTGAAGCAATGTTGAAAGCAGGGGCTGGTCAAACAGCCCCAGATGTTAAAGGCGTAGGATTACGATACTCGCGTGACTCTTTTCCGATTTTCAAATTTTTTTTGTAACTTCTGTTATACCTTTATATCTAAAATTAGACATTAGTTATGTTTCTAACATATGTAGTTACCGAGATATAGAGGATCGCGTCAGCAATTCATGCGCATTTTTGCCCAACTTTGCGACTCAGTAGTCGCTGAACTAAAATTCCGATTTTCAAAAATTTTTTTGCAACTTCTGCTGTTACCCTTTATCTCTAAAAATAAGACATTAGTTATGTGTTTAACATATGTAGTTACCGAGATATAGAGGATCTCCCATACAACGTTTTTTGTGGCGTTTTGTCGTGTGAATCAAATTCCTTCCTTCCCAACCAATGGGAGGAACGTAGTCCGTTAAAATTCTTCATAAAAGGCAGAGAATATATAATCGGTTGGACGTATTTATGTAATCGGCAACTCACTCCCAAAATAAACATCCTGAGATGCAGCTACTACTACAAAACTTTAGAGAAAAAATTCTGATGCTGTATTTCACGCCAATATTTTTTCAGAAAATATTCAATAACCATCTTAAAACTACGGCAAAATAACTACATGATACTAGTGACCAATCTTCTGAACTTCAGTTCGAGACTGTTAAGTGGAGAAGATTGATGTACAAGGTGTGGTGTTGGAGGAAGTCCAAAAAAATGTAATAAACAAAAAAAATAATAATAAAATAATAATAATTGAGACACAAAGAAATAGAAAAATTATAAAACTATTCCATAACAAAGCCAGGAAGATAAAGAAGCATAAATAATTTATTTTCCTATTAAATAAAAAGTAACCACTTTTTATCCTTTTTTCTTCACTCCGATTCAATAGTCATACTGGTGCAAGTAATATTCTGAGTATAGTAAATGTTGGATAGGGAGATTTTGTAATATGCTAACATTTTAAAAATTAAAACGAATTTTAATCTTTTCTTATTATGAACCATTTTATTATAAGTTCATAAATTTAATTAAAAAGGTTTTTTAAAAAGCACTTATTACTGTAACTAAACAGAATAATTTTTTATTATTATTTTCTGCTTTGTAATCTGTAGTTTAGATGTATTAAAGGTCTCGTTTCGACGCGACACAAGGTCTAATTCGAGACGGACCTCGTAATTTTGAACCGCGGTCAGATGACAAGGATGATACCCCCTTTTCCAAACGTCTGCACTGCACCAACGCGAAGACGTTTGGCCAGTACGCATGATTTAACATGCAACAGGCCCCATACACAGCAGATCTTCTGTGGAATCGGGTTTCGAACCTGGAATCCTCCGGCCTCGAAACCGAGACCTTACTACTAGGCAACCACGGCCCACATATGTACTAAATTCCAGTTCTCTACCTCATCAGAAAGTGAAAAATCGATCACAAAATTCCATCTTCAAAAATTTGAAACAAGTTAAATAAAAGTGTTTAAATATGGGACAAATCTGGACAATATCTCAAGCCGATTTCATATAGTTACTGTAATGACACTCATATAGTTAGTAGGGATGGGAAGACCGAACCGGTTTAAACCGAAAACCGGTTATTTTGTTTCAGTTAATCGGTTTTTTTCGGGTTTTTTTTTGTCTCGGTTTAAATCGTTTTTTTTTTTAAATCCAAAAACCGGTCGGAAGGTAGTAAATTTTAGGTTCGATTTGACTAAGTCATAAAGCTTTGAATTCTGAAAGAGTCTTAATGAACAGATAAATATTGGCCAATGGATTGATTTCCTGCAAAAACTATACTAATAAAACTTTTTGTCTGCAAACGGCGTCTGTTTTTTGAAGCCAAAAATATTTATCTTTAGTCGGAAGTTCTGTGGTTTCCGAAATATTAGCATCTGCGCTGAATGATGTTGGTTCCGATGCGAGGTGTCGACTCACGGATCAACTCATTGCTGAAAGAGTATTTATGAGCAGCTTAGATGATAAATATTGGCCAATGAAGTAATTTCTTGTGAAAACAATGTTTATAAAAATTGTCTATAAAACTTACTTATTGCAATAATTACTCATTATCACATATTGTATTAATTACTTATTTATAATCATTACTTATTACATTAATTATTGTATTAATACTTACTTATTGTATATTATTAAAATATTCTGTCCATAAACGTTGCTTTTCGTTAAAAAAACAAAAACCGAAAACCGGTTATTTTGAGCGGTTTAAACCGCTAATCATGTTATAATTTCCGGTTAAACCGGAGGTGAAAAAAACGGATTAACCGAAAATAGTTTTTTTTTTTGGAAAAACCGCCATCTCTAATAGTTAGAAACTTCCTATTCAAACACTGAAATGCTTAATTCATCCCCAAAACGCACCTGCTTCATTCATTTCAACCGAATGTCATCGGAACCGTGAATGGGAATCCGAAAAACAACACTCAGTCAAAATCACGAGCTTTCATTCCGCGCCAAGTGAGCGCTTTCGGAGGTCAACAGCCTGGAAAAGCTACAATATTTATGAAGCCTTTCAGCCAAGTCACGAAAACAAGTCACTAAAATTCCCGTTTTGCACCTGCTGGGACGCATTTCTTCTTTTTCATTATCCTCTCGAAAATTTGTTCTTTTCCGCTCCGAAAGGGTAAAGCATGATCATGGTGACGAGGTAATCGAGGAATTTTTTTTTCTTGTTTTAAAATATGAGCGATGGAAAGATTTCGGATTTATCGAATATTGGAAAGAGCTAAGAAAGGTTATTCGGCGCCGACTTCATTATCTAAAAAGCAATCTGTTTCTCGGTAAAACATAGCATAATAAACATGTTTATTTTTTTGATGATAATGGCCAAGTTTCAGAAATCGATAGAAGTTTTTCCCCCCTTTGCATAATATACGTCTTCAGCAGATAAAATAAATAAATATATATATAAAAGGGACTTAAAGCGCCATTTTTAATGGAATTTATGGCATCAAATATCAATCGGTTTATGTGATTTTTGGGGATTTAAATCCGGAACACTCTAGATATTGAGAGAGGGTCAAGCTTGGATTGTCACGACTGATCTAAGGCATCTGTACAGTCAAGTCTACCATTGCCAGTACTGATAAAATGACTCAAAACAATAATGCTAATTAAATAATCATATTCAAAGGAATTATGATACTGGACTACCATTCTTTACTCATACAGCATGACTGCATTATAGCAGAAGGAGATAAGAATTTTTCAAAAGATTAATTTTTTTAGAATCAAATCGAGTTATTTTTGTTTTAATATGAAATATTTACTTGCAAGTAAAAACTGCGTGTATTTGTTATTAAGATAAAAATTTCACTTCAACTCTAACACGCTTTGAAATTACGCACGCACATAAACACCTTGGTTCGACTTACAATCCTACTCAAATGTCAAAAGAATTTAATTACATTACCAATTTTATATTATTGTATAATTTCTACAAACTGCTCTCTTATTTTTATGTAAATCTTTTTTTTAATACGATTCATACTTTTACAAAAAAATCGTCCTGTGTGAGTACGGATTTTAACCGATCAAAAAGGGTCACAATGACTCTAGCAATGGGGACGTGTTGCTGGTGCGTGTACGGTGAAAACATTTCAACAAGCAGGATAATGGAGAAAGACGCTTTATTCCGGAATACTCCAGAAACACGAATCAAAGATAACAGGAAAAACAGCACTTACAACACAATCAAACAGCAAATCACTGATTAATAACAGTAACAGCACTTTCAGTACCGCAGGGCGTCTATCAGCTTGTTAACTTGCACTACGGATATAACTCCAAAGACGATACAGTACAAAGACGATTAAACACGTTCCCCGTCTATTCATACTGCCGCGTATTTCTAATTTTCCTGACAGAGCGTGAAGTCACATGGAAATCTCTGGAGAAATCCGGATATCGGCTCCTATGAGAGATATCGCGAAAATTCTAGCATTTTTGGTATCTTCGTTTTGTCGCCAAGTAACCAAAATGGTCGTCAAGGTCGGGGGTCATTGGGTGACCTCCATCGATAGTTAATAAGATCCCCTGTAAATGTCTCTTCCCAATTATAAGACTACAATTGCCAGGAAGCGACATTTCATGTTCGTAACAATACACATCACACAAAATGCTTCAACTACTACTTGCAATTCCTACTCCAGGTGACATTATACGCACTGTTTGAAAAACGATTTGGCAATTTATTTAAGTTTCAGAATGGAGATATGAATTTATAATTTCGAATAAATAATCTTCTACTTTAAGCAGAATTTATTTTCTTAGAATAAAGTTCTATAAAACAGAAGCCAAACAGAGCTGTTTAAATAACACAGCAAAATTGCTCGATTAAGCAACCAGCAATCATGACTATCAAATCCAACCGCTTCCCAAGACGGATTTTAATCTCGTCTGTTCCCATAGCAACAGAAAATCTGCTTTGATCTCCGCCATTTGTTTTAATATTTCAAATTAAAACAAATGCTCCATTTCAACTCCACGGAGCGGGTAAATGATGACATCTAGCATCCGTAAGATACAGAGCGCAATAAATCATTTCTCGCATCAACCAACTTCTTGAAAAGAAATAAAAAAACCCTACTAAATCTCCTCCGCCACCGTTCATAGATATTTAATGAAACCGCAAATAGATGCGATTACAAATGGTCTCGGACATACCGAGCAAATGAATCAAAGCAAAAGCTTTGACGCAATCACTGAAACAACGTGACAAACCACGAACGGGAGAATGAAAATTAAGTCTCTGTTATTTACAAGCACAAGAAGATAAAAAAAAAGTATAAATACCAAGTATATCCCAACCCAACTGGGTGGGTGGTTCAGAGGCATGTTAAGTTTACGCTTAATGGTTTTTTTAAAAACTGCGCTGTAGTTAAAAAAAGAATCATTTCACAAAAAACAGGGGGAGGGACGTAACAGATCTTTTCAACTCGTCGTTTGCGTCAAGGAAAGCTGACAACTTTTTCTAATTTGCGGTTCCCTCCAAAAAGCTATTTAACGCAGCCAGCAATCCATTTACTTTGACTTATTTTTTGGTCTTTTTGTTATTTGTTTGAGTTTTAGCGTTTTTCGCTTTTTTTTTTCTTCTCCGTCTCTTTGGTGTGAATGGAAAAAAATCAATTCCCGACAGCCACCGAGTGAGAGAGGGGCGTTAATTGCTGGTAACAGTTGGCCGATTTTTCGTGAAACGAATAGTGGAGTTAATGGTTAGAAAAATAGTGTAATTAGGAAGAGATTTTATGTAGTTTGGGGAGAGTAATTAGTAGGGAGTTAAATATATTGTGTCTAATGAAAGTTAGCACAGTTTGACTTGTTCAGAACTCATTTTCTGAAAATCTTAATTAGCATGTTACAGACGCATACATTGGCAATCAAGATTAGTTTCATTTTGAAGCTACACGAAGGCTATTTTTGGATTGTCCTCGTAAATGGACCCAATAATTCAAGAATGAATCAACTCCAAAATACACATTTTCAGACACAGTTTTGTTCGCAATTCATTAAAAAAATCTTTAATTGTTATAAAAATAGTTATTGCATTATAATTGGTAGGTTGTACAATGGATTGCAGCAGGTTTAATTTTGCTCAACATACTGCAATACCCAGGTACGTACAGTTTTCAATAGGAAAGCCGAAATCCATAAAATGAAGGTTGATTTCCGATTGTGGAACTGCGTACAATTTTGACCGAAGCCGGATGATACGGACGACATCTCAGATGGCATTTCCCCCTCTCCGAATTTACGCATCACACCAGCGGGAGGACGTTAGAATGTAGGCTGGAAATTCATGGCTGCTCCACGCCGCGCAAATTCGATCGCTACATGCCAAAATTGGTCGTCAATGCGAAACCCCCGTCAGAATTGGAGAAGTTTAGATATCCAATCAGTTCGGATATCCACCACTGCATTTAGACAGTCGGGTCATAAATCAACACCGGTGGATATGGGTGCATGTGCGTGTGGGGATAGAGACTTAGTGTGTGTGGTTCAACGAGGAAATCGAAGTGATTGGATGCATTTAAGTTGCGTGGAGCGGTCGTGAATGACCCGCCTACATGGATGGACTAAAAAATGGAATAGCGTGGAGCGAAGCAGTCGTGAATGACCGGCTTAATGCGAACAGTCCGCTACACGGCAGATCTTCGTAGGAATCGGCACGGAAACCTGCGATAATCACGGTAATTTCAAGAAGATAATCTTATAAACCAATCAACAATGGGAAAATTCAATAAAAGGCAAAACAATTTCATCACTCTGCAGTACGCACGCTAATACCTACGCAACCGGCAGGGAGCCGAGTTCGAGGGTATACTGTGAGGGTATACTCCGAGATATACTGAGAGTACTCGAGAGTATACTGTGGTATACTACCGAGGGTATACTTCGAGTTCGGAGGTATACTGCGATGTTCTGTATGCACGCTAGAGTAATAACACGAATATCAAAAATTTGGTAATTAACACACTCAGTGAATCAGATAAATTGTATCCTTTTCTGCACCTATTTAATCGCACGAGATGAAAAATATTCCAAGAAGGATATTTCGAAGGTTATAGAAGGAATGTAAAAATACTACACAAAAGCAACATCTAATTTTAACCGAACCGTTATATTTGCTGACGCAAAATATGACGTTATACTGCGTCCTTTAGTCCACGAAATGTTTGAGTCGAAAATACCGATGCAGAGATCACATCACGATAGCCTATCCGCCGGAAATGGTTAATTTGAATCTGGTTGCTTTAAGATGCTTTGCGCGTCACGTGTTAAGATTACTTAACGAATTGGTATATAGCTAGCTGGATTAGTGAACTTTTACAAGCTTAAATTATTTTTAGCAATTTCTGATTCAGTTAACTGCTTCTTTTAACATGCATACCGCCGCCATTTGTTTTCGTTAATAATGGTAGTATGCATGTAATTCCGTAAATAATGTTGTCTTTAGTACTTGTAGATTTCTGAAACGATCTAATTTTTAATTATAACTGAGTGGAAGATGAAACTATTATTTTGGTAATTCTTTTACTATTTATAGCAGAAATTCAAATAATCGAATACATGGTATAAAAGACAGTCGGTAGTAGGAGTCATTAAAATAATGCTTAAAAAATAGATATTTATTGAAAGAGTATGAAAGAACTCTACAAGTAATAGAAAATAAAAATACTATCCATGCTTTTTTAGATATGACGCATTACTATAAATTCGTCATAGAAAACTCAGAGAACACAACTTTTTGGGATTCAGAATTCATCGATTTGTTTCAAAAATGCCTCCATTTATTCATTGATTTTTATTTATATAATGTTGACAAAAGTGCACAAAGATAAAGTAGATAATTAATTCGAAGAATTCTACTCAAAAATCAACTTAAAAGAAGAGATTAGAATAAGTAGCGTTTTTTGAATTTAAAAATCGATAACATAGTATTAGAGAACCTTAGACTTTTTAAGATGCTAAGAATTCGTAAAAAAACTGCATGGATCGTAAACAGTTTATGAACTACGGGTCAACGATCGGGAGATATGCAAGTTACAAAATATCTTCTTTCGCATAAACGGATGAATACTTAAAATCGTTGATTTATCAAATCTTTTAGAATTAATGATGAAAGTAATTGTGCTTAAGTCGATACCAGCATTTATGGCCACGCATGCCTTTGGAGTCGTGGTGGCCTAGTGGTTAGGTCCCGGCTTTGAGACCAGAGGGTTCCAAGTTCACTACCAGATTCCGCCGAGTATGTGGGCCTGCTGCACGTTAAGTCTGACATCATGGGTCAATCGACCTCCTGTTGGTGTGGTGCGGAAGTTTGGAGAAAGGTGCTAACATAGGTGTTGCCCTCTGTTAGGAAATTCTGCATTTTAAGCTAAGAAGCTTGCACCTTTTCTAAATTGTCTCTCGTACCTTTATTCTAAGATTTGAAGTATTCTTTCTTTAACCTAGTCACTTCACTTGACATCCATATTTAGCAGCTATTGAATCGGAATCGTATGACGTTGTCTGTCCGATTCCCGCTGCTGATATGTAGATCTGATTATTAACAGAGTATATATAATTGTCTCTACTATGTCATTTAAGAAAGAGACGGAGAGAGAGAGAAAGAAAGGAGGTACGGCCCTCTAAGCATTCTCTCCTCGGAGACTGACTTCAGTGCCATGTAAGCTGTTGCTTTACGTATAAGATGTGATATGTAAATATGTTCTTAAATGTGGTCGTCTAATAAATGTCTCTTTTAACTTGTAAGATTCGTCACTTCTAAAGTGCTCTATCTCACAGAAATTCCACTGCCAGGACGCTTTCTAGCTTATTATCCAGCAGCTCTTCATAACTAGTGTTACTCAAGCTGCCTGTCTCTACCTTACGAGACTAACAAGTGATATTGGCAAACTCGCTTCCTGTGCCTAACACCCTCGTCATCTGACCAGAATTCAAAATTACGGGTCTATCCAAAATAGCCATCGTATTGCTCAAAAAGAGGACGTTAATATAATTAAAATGCATGCCCCAATTTCTGAATTACATGAGTCTTACTTTACTAAATATATTCAAACAAACACGTTTCTTTAAAAACACCTCAGCTGTTTATACAACAATCTAGAGAAAATCGTTAGGAAAGAAAGCAACTTTCATACAATAGAGAATGTATTTATTACAATGCAGTAAAAAAGCAAAATATCATACTTTTATGCATACCCATCGTAAGATTTCTTTCAAGAGAAAAAAAAGCATCCTCCCCCCATGATTTTTGATGCAACCAAGTCTCATCAGTTACTGGAAACATGCAACGTCACATAATGAAGGAAAAGATGATTCCTTAATGATGTATTAGTTTTTAGTTTCCGCGCCATTACAGCCATCAGAGGAAGCTTAATGCATCATTGAACTGCAAATGACGATAACATTTCAACTCGCAGCGGCAGAAGATAGATTAAGTAAAGTGCTTGTTAAACTCTTAGCCCATGAAATAACTTGTAATTTGATTAAAAAGTTTAAACTTAACTAAACTGCTTTTAATTAACAAAGAAACTTTTAAATAAGATACATTTTTTAACTATTAAAAGATAAGTGGCCTGCTTTTAGGTGACAAATTTCGCAGTAAAAAAAACTTAAATGAATAATTAAAAGGATTAAAATTTTACAGCGTTTTTAATTAAGACTAGCTGTGTGGTCCGGCGTTGCACGGGCTATCACGAATAATAGGAAATCCCCGGGCGGAGAGAAGTGAGGTCACGTGAGACCTTGGGATCCATATATTTTCATATGCCCCGCCTCCGTTTTTCTCTACAATCAACAAATATTGTCACTTACTTTCCCTAACAAAAGTTACGAAGTTAAACACTTTAATACAAAAAAAGAAAGAAAAAAAGCATGAAAACGATTTTTTTCCATTGTTAATAAATCCAAACACAGAAGCTCGCTCAAAAAGAAATACCCACTTCCGTTAAATAAATAAAAAAAAATGCAACACCGGATGCGAAAACTAATAATAGGGAAAAAAGAATCCGCCGTGAATGAATTCACCATGCTGCCAATAGATGGCAGCACGTAAATTCATTCATTTTGACGTTTTTAATTAATATGTATTTAACTAATTATAATTTCGGAATTTAAATAGTCATAATGAATTCCTCGGATTATTTTCCATCTTTTGGATGGCTACTTTCAGGATTCAGTGGTTCGTGAGAAGATAGAAGGACATACATTAATATGTTTGTTTACCTTCGAATTTTAATAGGATAGATTACTACTAACCACGAGACCATTGCGACTGAGAGTAATCGTAGAAGATAAGAAATCACAAATCCTTTTTTCTTCATAAAAGATTATAAATATCTCGAATTTTTTCATATTCGAAGAAGAATATTTTATTTTTTTCTCCCAGACTTAGTAAGGATGAACTAGAGATCAAATCTCGGCGTCGCCAAATATTCATCTTGTTTGTGAATCAAGTAACATTAATATCTGGTCAAAGGACAAGCATCTTCACTTTCAGGAACAATGGTATAGTCGCGAAACAAGCAGTGGGGGAATGCTATAACCTGGGTGACAAAAATCGCGCTGTTTTAAGGAGGTTTTTACTACATTTTTCTAGTAAAAAAGCTCTGCCGGAACGACTTTCCGGCTCCACTCTATCTCCCTGGTCAGGAACAACCTACAGTATATTGTAGGTGTAATCTTCGTCACTTGACACGTCAACTGTGCCGCGCCACCAGAAGCGGCCCGAAGCAACAATATGGCGCCCCCTTCAACTACGTATTTTTTTAAAATTCTATAATGCCTGTATTCTAAATGCCAATCAAACTTTTACTTAGAAATATACAAGTTTTACCTGCAAATATGAGTTAATAATATTATAGTGAGATAATTTTTAAACTTCAGCTGTGTTGAAGATTATATAAGTAGTCTTACTGAAACTAAAATAATATATTACTTTATTTCTTAAGTCTATTAAAACATTTTTTCCCTTCATACTCCCGTTTGGCGCCACCCCGGATTTAAGCGCCACGGACAGTTTCCCGGGCCGCCTCTGCGCGCCACTATATTCTTGGAATCCACAATTCATTTTGCATGTGGAGAAACCTGATGGCAACATTCCGCTGGATATTAGGCCATGTGACCTTTAACCACGTGACTCTGACGTCATAGGATTTGACTCGATTGGACATACAAGAAAGTCATATATATATAGTGAAAACGAGATTAAGGGGGGAAGCGAAAGGGAGAGCAAATGATATTGATGGAAAATAAAAAGGAGCCCAAACTGACAAGCGAGCTAAACGTCTTTCAAAATGAAAGGGGTACGGTCACCGTCGATCGCAAACAGAAAAAAAAATAATACCGCATTTAGTTTGATATTAATTGCTCTTTTCTCGGATAGGCTCCCCGAGAAAGGACCAAAGAACGTCAAGAATGAGGAAGACATTCAGAATGGTTCCCGCTTTTGATAAGACGAACAAATTTGTCCGACTTCTTCCGCCTCTTTTTTTTTTTCTCTCCTCCGTCCCTTTTCTTTCGCTAGTAGTACTCCTCCGCATTCATTCGCGATAAATCAAAGATTTTTTCTCTCTCTTCATTCTGAAAAGCTCAAATGGGATGTAAATAGAAAAAGTTCGAAAAGAATTTCCGTCCATTTTTTATCCCGTAAAAAGCAATGGAGGACAGCACTGCTTTGCTTTTCCAGAAGAATATAAAATAACAAAATTACAAATGGCAGAAAAGGAATCGCACACACACACAAGGCACACATCGAAGAAAAACTTGGGAAGTAATATTCAAAATGAATGCTACACACAACGCGTTTTCTAAAAAGATAGAAAGAAAGGCAGCTATTTTTCATTCAAAGTTGGAATGTTCTGCATGAATGACTTTTTCTTTTATGGTGAATTATTGAGGTTGTATATAAAGTTATTTTCGAATCAAAATTTAAAGCAGTAAACTAGAAATATTTTTAAAGTTCATTTTTTATAGATGCGAATATTTCACTTGCTGTATTGTTTGCAGCTATGTTCCCAGAAAAAATAACAAAATGCACGTGCTATCAGTATTAATCTTTTTGCCATACACAACAGATAAAATACATATCAATGCGTATATTTATAATATACATTTTTGGGAAAAGCCCCACCAATTTCGACAGACCCACTTTCAACTAGTTTCTTTAGATTAAACCTCCGTTAGTTTCAATCATTTTCATATTTAAATGTTCGCAAAGTATCTCGCGGATTAAAATCAATCCGGTTTTAATAATTTTTCATTTTTAATTATAATAATTAGTTCTAATGAGAATATAAATGAGCATTCTGTAAGAAAACTTTAAATTGCAATGAGTTAAAAACAGCTAAGGTTGCAGATTGCATGCGTATCTATGTGGTATCCCGCCCACTCGCCACAAGGTGGAGCTTCGTCCATTTTGTGAATTTAGTTTGAACCAGGAGTGGCATTAGAGTCCGCCGTACGAGGGTGCAGGGTCTCCCTGACAGGGGGCACGACCTGCTGCACAAGGGGAGGATCGTAATGATGATCATCTCAAATTTTCGCTAGATCTTTATCTACTAGTTGAATAGCCCGTTGTTTGAACGGGGTACAAAAATTTACCCCGACGGGGTGGGGCACAGCATCCCCGACAGGGGGAACCTGGCCCCCACGGACACCCCACCCTTGGCTTAAACTATTGTTTCTGTAAAAACATGTGCATATGTAACATTCCACTCGAGTGAAAGAGTCGGAACAGATGCGTGAAGGCATCTTTCTTCGGTGTAACCCTTTTAAACTTTTTTTTCTTTTCTCCTACTTTAATATTTTTACAATTAAATCTGTTTTTTTTTAAATTCAATTCCTCCATCATTTCTCCTTTGTCCCACACACCCATTAGATATTGCAACTAAAGAAGGGTTAAGTCCCGTTCTGAAATTAGACTAGGGCTACAATGGGGTGGAATTCACTATTCTGCACCGCAGTCAGGTGACGACTGAGACATCCGAGCCAGCAGCCACTCTCCAAACTTCCACGCCACACCAGTGGGAGAATGTTTGAACCCTACAGATTTAAGATGCACTAGGTCCACGTATACGGCGGACCTTTGGTGGAATCTCGTCTCGAACCCGCAACCCTCCGTTTTCGCAATCGAGACTCGGACTCCAAATCTATCTTCGAGAGAACTGAATCGATGAGCAGAAACATTTAAACCAAATTTATAAATAAATCTTTACCAACATACGAACTCGTGTTTTATCCAATAAAAAGATTATTTTAAGCAAATTATCACACTTTTTGAAATCACGTTTCTTACAACACTTTTTTCCTCTCACCTCAAATTTCAGTTACCCCTTAAAGGACAGTGTGAGGACTTTTAAGCAACATATCCAGTGGTGGTTCGTCCTTAAGAGCTACAGTCCCCCCCCTGAAATTGTTTTAAAAGATTATTTTTGTTTTTATTCTAATTGGCTTACTTTTCCGCTTTGAGAATTCAGTGATCAACGAAAATGGCAAAAAGTAATAAAAAATGTAAAAGGAAGACGGAAAATCGATCAAGAGAGAGACAGACCAGAACTACAAAGAATTTTTCCCTTCCTCAGGATCCGAAATTAACGCAATGATCAACGCGAAGCGGGAGAAAAGCAACCCTTTCCCTGCTTAAAATTGCATTCACTTGAGCTGCATTTTTCCCAGCTCACGATTGGCGCGACTTCCTCATTTTGATTTTTTTTCTCTTTTGCTCAGTTAAGGAATTTTTTTTCAAATCCAATTCTGGAGGAGTTGTAATATTTTGCTTCTTTATGTTTTTTCGGGTGCTGATTACGAACCTGAGGTTTGACACCAATAATTTTTGTTGGAATTTTAGTTATAGCCAAAAAAACATGAAATTTTTCTTCCCCAGTTTTATTGCTTATAACTCAAAAACTATCAATTTTTAGTATATCACCATTATATACCAAAATAATCAGCACAATATTAACTACAACTTAGGTCTATACAACTTAGGTCTATACAACTTTTGTAGCACTGCTTGTTTCTGAGCTGATGAGCCGCCAATGAACATACCTTAAGCAACATACACAATTTTGTCGTCTTCTCCAATCTTTAGAATAAGACAAACTCTAATGCCTGTTGTTGCCTATAGGACACATACTGAAATTTTTATTAAATCAATTTAGTGCTGATAAAAAGAGAAAAAATAAATTGATGTTTTCCATTCGAGGCTGCATTCTTTTAGCTCTGTTTGTACGCTTGCGAATACCATATTTTATTCTACAATGTTAAAATAAATTCCTTATCCGTATTATTATTTACTAAAATTCATCTGTGTTTGACATTATAGAATTTTATCAAAGAATATTTTTTTTGAAATAAAACCCAGTGTTGTCAGTTGGTAAACTGTTTTTTAGCCATAAACAAAACTCGACACAAAATAGGATTTTTTAAAAGTATTTTTTTTTCATGTTTTATTCAAGAATTGAAAGTCAAAAACATTTTAAAATCAGTTTTTAAAAAATCGGGCTTCTAAGGGTTAACTTATTTTTCAATAATGTAGAAAAGTTCAAAACTGTGTGTTAGAATAACATATTTTACCGCAATTTATATTTGAATTGCAAATTATTCTCTAAAGAATGAAATAACTCATAACTTACCATAAATTCAAATCAACACGCACTTAAATTCTACGTCGAATTCTAAAATTTTATTTTTAGAAATGCTTCTACATAATGGTCTGTTTATTCTTTGTTAAAAATAAGAATTCAGAAACAAAATAAGATTTTGTGTTCCTGATGCCTACCTAAGTGCTTCTGTTATCGAGTTCCAATGGAATGCACACACTTAAATTGCCAATTTGAAGTCGCGAAATAGTAAAACGTTTTGTTTCTTCGGCAGAATGCAGCACTGTAAAATAAATTATCGCCCAACATCTCAATAACACTCTTAATCCAATTCCCATAAATTGGAAATTCAAAGCCCACAGCAAAAAAGCAGAAATCCTCGAACTGTAAAGCAAGTAGGACTGAAACACGATCAATATTACGTGTGTTCGCATTCTGTATTCTTTGAATAAATATTAATTCTCGGCGGGCAAGTCTCTTGTTCTTTTACCAACACACTATGTCACGCTTCCGTAGAATAGCAAGAAAGGAAAAGCGTGTCTTCTGGCAATTAAGAATTCTCCCCCATTAGCATAATGGCGCTTGCAGTTCGGAGCGCTGCCAAAAGAGGGAACAAAATCTTTCTCGAGAAAGAACATAAAATGGAAGGAAGCAATGCAGCGCGAATACAATGACACATTATCGCCATTTTCGACGAAATAGAATTCGACTTCCCGCGATTTTCAAAGGGATGGATTTTTACAGATATAATAAAGGAAGTTCGGTAGTTACAGACAAGTGGGGAAATCGATAATTTAAATGAGCCATCATAAACCGTTTGACGCTATTCAGTTTGACAATGAAATCTGATTTAATCTTGACAGCAGGGAAGTTCATACCAGCGTAATTCACTGCTCTCGTGCAAGAAATGCACTGCTAAACATCTGTTCAACTTATATGAATAAAACTTGCATATTAAATTTTAAAACTTGCATATTAAATTTATTTAATCCACAATCAATTAATATTTTCAATTATTTTAATGAATTTTTATTATTTAAGCTAAGTTATTTCATTATGAAAACTGTTTTTGATTTTAATCCAATTGATTTTTGATGAATTAATATTTTATTCCGATTATTTAGAATGAAACATTTTACCATTTGTTTTACTGCTTATATTAGCAGTTTACTCTCTTGCGTGCAAATGCAATCATTAATGAACATAACCAAGGGGTTTTGAAAATTTTAAATGAATGTAGGATTGAACCCTATCGCATACATAAATTACATAATTCATAAGTAACTATAGTAAAATTAGTTGAAGCACACATAAATTCATTGAAGTATTCCAACAGCTGAGAGAAGTTCGAACTATAGTAAAATTTCTCTGATAAACATCCCTATTAGCACAGATACTCAGGTGTGTAATGGATCTTTTTTTTTTACCGAAAATAAATATAAAAAAATTGTACAAACATCCTTTAAAAAACAGAGCGATTTTCGTCACCCAGGTTAGAACGTTCCGGTATTGTTTAATTTCTGACTACACCACTGAAGATATTGTACTACATCTCCACGATGTTGTTCGATACTCTGAATTCCGCACAATATCGTGAAGGCATCGTAAAAATTTTGCAGAGCATCTTGTGCTATTAGGGACCACTGAAGAGATACCAACTGAGAGACTGGGATTGATTCCCGATTGATCCTTCAACCAGTCTGAAGAGACACCAACTGAGACACTGGGATTGATTCCCGATTGATCCTTCAACCAGTCTGAAGAGACACCAACTGAGAGACTGCGATTGATTCTTCCTGTGCTTCGTTCCGGTGCGTATTGCTTGGAGCCAGGCACCACTTTGAGGAGGAC
>BGPR01000437.1:165332-219723 GCA_013235015.1 Araneus ventricosus | reverse complement strand
TCGATAGATTGAACTCGACATTTTAAGGAAAAAACCCACTAAAATTAAAATAATTTTAAAGTAATATTTAAATTCGGGAAGATTTTTCAAAATATTAACTTTGTATTTTTACTATTGAAATAAAAGAAAGTGTATACATTATCGACTTCATAGTCGAAAGAACTTCATGATTGGACATGCTATCATTTCTTAGAATTTATTATTATCCTTATAATGATGATAATAGCCTTCTTTTTGCTTTTTTTATGCGTTTGGCAGAACTGCTGCTTCTGACTTTTTCGAAATAAAATTTAAAATAAATTAGTATCTTATTTTCAGCAAATTTTTCTAATATTCAGTACTGAAAACAATGTAAAGATATCAAAATAATATAGTTAACTTGCATCTTTCAAAGTTGGAGTGCGTTTGCACTACGCCAAAAAAATTGAAATATTTTTTACGTTCTTCACTCTCTGCTGATTGAAAATAGGAATGGCATATTTTTGCTAATAATTCACGAGCTTCCGAAGAAGCCGATATCCAATCAGTACGCATACAGTGGGAAAGCTCGGGGTAGTTAATCTATTCCAATCTATCTTCTCTCATCTCCTCCCCCGAGACACAAATCTCTCCTTCCTTTGAAATGAGCTTTCCCTTTCTTACTAGAAGAGGCACGTTTAGTCATCATACTTCAGTAAGATAAAACTATTTGTAATTTTGTCACAGCTCGAGTAATTTCCAGTTATAAATTAGACTGCATGCTTTAGGTTTTTCCACACTTTTGTAAAACCGTTTCAATTTTTAAGAATCTTGGGAATAAGAGCTTAAAAAAACGTACATATTCTTTTGAATAACCATTAATTGATTCCTTAATTTTACGCCCCCGTACGATTGCACTCAGGGTACGTGCCCTACCTGCCCCACCCTTGTTACGCCACAAGTCCCGGAATGGCGTTCCGGCTCCACTACACCCCTGGTACCGGTCGTCAAAATGTTTTCTGCTTAAATCAATGCCCAAGTTGCTTAGTTTGGATGTCCAATGTGTATAAATGCAAGGAAGTGGATGGATGCTCATATAGAGCATTTAATCAGAAATATTTATGATAACCAGCGACTACTTATTTACCAGTAAACTCTCGTTACAACGATATCCGATGCAACAATAAATCCCTCTACAACAATAAAATTTTGTGGCCCCGGTGAATTTGCATTTCCCTCAATATAACGATATTCTGTACAGCAATAAGCCCCTGTACAACAAATTATTATTTTTTAAAATCTCAACACCATTTCTTCCTCTGTAACAATAGTTCTGTTTCCAAATATGATGATGATACAAATCCATCGCAATCTTTATTGACATCCCAGGAAGCTCTTCAATCAGTTCAGTCTCCACGGCATTTTTTCAAGCCTTTCATCCACAAATGATAATCATTTTCGTGCATTAGACTATGCAAACCTTGTTAGTTGACTTAACAGTTAAAAAAATGAAGAAGCAAACGAAAATATTGGATTTTTTTTCAATGACAGACCTGCCAACCTCCAGATTTGAAAAAGAGGGAGACATTTTCAATTATACATACACGATCACAAATACGTAGCACGGCCAACATTTACTTTATTTAACTCGGGTACAAATAAGGTGGAGGGGTCTAGTGAGACAATCTTTTATTTTGGCTATATTTTTGTCAAAATTTGATTTTTTTTACAAAATAAATAAAATGTATTGATTTTTTAAAATTGCTTAATCTGTTTTTTAAAAGACACTTTTTTTAGTCCTCGCTCTTACATACATATTTTATATCTAGACAGTATTACCAATATAAATTGACTTACCTATATATATATATATATATATATATATTGTACTTCAGAGCTTTAATTTATGGATTTTCATTTCTTCATATACATATTTCTTGATTATAGTTTTTTTCATATTTACAGTCGAGTTCTACTTACAAATAAGTCCTATTTACAAATTACATGACAATGTACTTTTACTCTTTTAAAGAAGAAGTTGTTGCAGATTTTGCCGAAAGCAACTGAAAACTCAAACGTGCGAATGGTACAAAATGCATACGATTTATCCTTTTTCAAAGCGATAATAAACGAATATTTCTCGGAATAGGCCTTGGTAAATACAGTCTGGTAGTTCTTTTTAGATTCTTTCGATGACATCAGATCTGGACTGGAGGAAAACGAAATGCACGCACAAGAAAAATAAAAATATTTCGGCGATACCCCTAAAACGACAAGATAGGCAGAAGAGATGAACAAATTCTCCCTAGAGCGCTAAACAGTCAAAGCAGCGCATGCACCAAAAACCCATGGCGATAGTCACTAGTCAACAAGCTTGGACATGATACCGCGGCAAACAGCTAATGAAAAATCCGTAGGTGAATGATGCCACGCATTCGAAATTTGAGGAGAATGTGGTCGCGGGAGGAGTTGGATTTTTCTTTCGTTGCTCTTTTACTGCTTTTTTATGATTGCTATTCATTTGCTCCGATTCCTCGAAAATATTAAAAAACGGGAGGAAATCGGTGGGAGGCGGGAGAAATTGTTAAAAAGCTGGAGTCTCCCGCCAAAAGCGCGAGAATTGGCAGGTCTGAATAAATAAGTTTCTCAGGTATGTGAACTATTTTATTGTATAGCTGAATTCCCAAATTTTTGTATGCTTTAACAATCATTAACATCTGGCGATGCTTTTTTTTGCAAAATGTATATTGTATTGTGTCCACATTAAAACAACCAAAATTCAGATTTTTATGTCTTAATTATATCGCCCCTCGATATAACTACACATCCCTCTAAGCAATATCTTTATTTCGTTCCCAAAGCATTGTTGTAACGAGGTATTACTGCACATTATATATACGACTTCATATATATCATTTACTACTTATTTACTTACAATACTTATCTTTCATTGGTAGTTAGATATACACAGAAGCGACCCGAAGTAACTTTATCAGTTGGGCAAGACAGCAACATAGCGCCCCTCCCCCAACAACGTATTTTTTAAATTCTATAATGTCTGCATTCTAAATGTGAAATAAGCTTTTACTTAGAAATATGCATGTTTTACCTGCAAATTATTGACTTAATATTATGCTGAGAAATTTTGAACTTGAACTATATTTAAAATTATATAGTGGTTTTATTGAAACTAAAATAGTCGCTTAATAAGCAAACACCACCCATCTCAATTTTTTGAAATTTCAAAGAGAAAGAAAAAAAGTGAATTTTTCGCTGGCAATAACGAATATTTCTGAATTTTTTTTAACATCTATAATTATAAAAGGCAATGTTTGTGTGTGTGTCTGCGATGCCCAGACGAATCTATCGCACTTACAGCCATGAAAGTTGACACACAGGTAGTCGTAATGGTGACTCAATGCACCTCGAAGCCGGAATTTTAAAATTTAATCTAAAAAAATTTTTTATTTAATATTTTGTGTTGTTTTGAGTGATTTTTCGCACTCATTTCTCAATAGCATGGCTTCGAATAACTATACGAAAAAAACAGTTACACCATCGGAAAGAACAAACGATTTCCGTTCTAATGAAGTTTGTCGTATATACGTCTAACGTAATTTACTGAATTTTGAGAAATTTTTGAAAAATAGTCACTTTTATGGTAATTTTTAATAAAGATTTCTTCAAATTATCGCATCTGACGTTCTAACATCTCTATTTTTTTCATTTGTTTTCAGATTATAATTGGAACGTTTCTGTCGGATTTAAAACAAGAACGGTTAAAATATCTTTTTTCGTTTTTTTAAAATTAATTTTTCCCTGATCAGTTCAAACAGTTTGTTTTCTAGCGAGATTTAACAGCGAGAGTTTCTCCAGACGAGTGACCTTCCTCGCGGCAGGTGACGTCATATGCTTTCATTCCCAGCATGCATTTCTACAATCCGATGTGTATCTTTTGTTTTTATTTTGTTTACAAAACTTTTTCCCATTTTATTCAAGTCCTGATTCCACTGGCAACGTCGTGCGCGTACTGCTAGTCTTATATAAACATGAGACCACTTGTTTCTTCCCAGATAAGTAAAAACAATCCAGAAATATTCGTTATTGCCAGCGAAAAATTCAGTTTTTCTTCTTTCTCTTTGAAATTTCAAAAATTGAGACAGGTGGTGTTACTTGTGAAGCGACGAAATAATATATTCAACAAATATTTAAAATATATGATTTTGTTTCTCAAGTCCATTAAAGCATTTTTTTTCCCTCCACCCTTTCACTTTGGCGCCACGGGCAGTTGCCTAGTTTACCCGGGCCGCCTCTGGGTATACAAAAGGCCGCCTGACAGGAAAATAATGTTTTCAAATACTTTATATAACTGCTAAAGAAATTCGCGGCACTTAGTTTTAAACTTCGAGTCAAACATCAATGCGAATTTTCGTTTCAAGCTAGATCTTTATCCACTTTAGAGCAATTCATCGTTCATTGAATTTCTCCGAAAATGCTTCAATTTCATTCCTTTTTCCCCAGATATATTCGATCGGTTTGATTTCCAGGAACTAGGGCAATGGATTTATTTGTTTTTGAATGGAAGAGAAAATTGTAAAAATGCCATTCCAATTACGGTCAGCACAAAATCCACTTCGGAAGGAGGAAAAATGATGCGATGTTTTCGGAAACATCGGTTTGAAAATCAATGATTCATTTTCAATCGACATTTTTCTTATTAAAATAACAGAACAAAGAATCAACATTTAATAAATGCATTCAAATTATGTTCATAGGAATTAAAATTGCCATTTTATTTTACATAAAAATCTCAAAGTGTTTCACGTTTTCCAATGGAGCTTAACAGAAAATGAATTTACATATTTAACACAGTGCCTGTTTTGAATGAAAATATTCTCCCATTAGAACGGAATTCTATTTTATCAGTCAAAGGAAGTTAAATAATATAAATGCAGATTTGAAGAAAGAAATTTTGAAGGAAAAGATGAATATGTTAACTTCACTGAAAAGATAAACGCTAGAAATCAAATTTTTCAGTTTGACCGCTGGGATGATAAAAATTGTTACTCGAGAAGAGAAAAATACGGCAAGTAACAACGCATTAGCTAAATATATAGAAAGCAGAAGCTCGGGAATCCGAAATTCAGGAGAATCCGAGCATTTTTTCCCCGCCAATTTTCTGAAATTTTTTTATTAAAAAATGAAGGGAAATAGCAATTAGGAATCGGAAACAAAGCTAATATTTATTCCTATTTTAAAAGAAACATCTGAATTGGTATTTAAGAATGGATACAGTACCTTAATTAGTAAGAACAAAATAGGTTTTCTTTTGACGTAAGGAACTAAACTGCTTGACGTTGCGAATCGCAGCTACCTCTTTCGTACTCTTCCACTGAGTACGCAAAGTCAATACTCTACTGCAGTTGGTATATGAAGAGTATTTTACCGAATTTTTCAGATAAGTCGAATTTTCCGGAATCCGAACAGAGGTCAGCCCCAAGCAGTTCCGATTCCCGAGGTTCTGTACTGTGTTATATGTATGTATATAAAATAACTGTTTATTAAACCGATTTTCTCTTTTCACATGTCTAAGTAAATCTTTTGTCATCACAAAATAATATCAGCCAGATCATGCAAAGTAACAAGAAGTACCCTAATTTTTCCCTTCAAGACTTTTTAATATAATCATGGGCTTTTCTGTTAATTGCGAGGTATCAAAAGCGTAACACACAGAACGCAACGCTCTACAGAGCAGACCGGTGCACCTAGAGCTACCAAATTTGTCACGTAGTTACCTCTTGGGTAGCAAGTAATCAGTAAGAAAAGGGTTTTTTACCACAATTTTAATTATATTTTTAATTAGAAATCAATCGAAGTCTTAACGTTTTTCCTTAATAACTCCGGAGCATATTATCGAACAAAAACTATTTTTACAGCAAATTAATTTAAAAAACAGCTTTTCAGTTAAAAACAAATGCCTTCTTTCAGCATTAACCCTCTGACTGCTTATCCCGCGATTTCCGCGGGTTGCAAGTCTATTTTCTGCTGTCCTGTGATTTTTGCAAGCTCATGCGTTTACTTTGTACTATTCTAGCATTGAATCAAATTCTGCATATTATATTAATAATGCTTAGTATATAAATAACAATTCTCTTCGTGCAACGGTGTTTGAACTTGTATCAAAATGTTGCATCTAAATAGTAATTTTAAAAAATTGGCAGTCAAAGGGTTGTAGAGGTTACATTCACTGCCTTCTCCTTTTTATGGTAGGTGGCGCTACTAGAGCCATCCGGGTTTTTCCCATGATGCCTCTCTCTCTTCTTTCTCTGTGTACTTGTCTTGTATTGTTCTTCTCTGTCTTGCGACTTGTACCTTTTAATGTACCGTGTCGTAGAACTTAGCCATCTAATAAAAATGGTTCCTGAATTGGAATTAATTCTTCAACAGCGGCATTCCATATAAACATGAGTCTCGTCCCTCTACTGGGTTAATTCCAAACGCAGAATTTTCACTTTCGCTTTCATGAAGAAAATAGTATTTTCAGCTTGGCATCCTTTCTGTAAATTGCGTGATGTAAAAATCGTTACACGCAAAACGCAACGGCTGATGCCATCAAGCCGCACGAATCAACCCTGAAATATTATTATGCAACATGTTTCGGACTAGAGGTTCAAACTTAGGATACAAATGTTACTAAATTACTAATTTATAACAATGCTTTACAGAACGGGGCATACAAGAAAGCTCTGAAGTTTTGAAGAGAGTTGAATATCAAAATCTTCATAACGCACGTGGAAGTTGGTCTATTTTGTGCTGTAACCCGCGCTTTCCGCGGGCTGATGTGTTTTACCTCTTGCGTTGAATCACATTAAGCTATTGAGCGTTATATATAAATAACATTCGCTTCGCTCCAGATCTATTTTGATCTATTTGGGAACGCTGGAGCTAAATAGGAATTTTAAAAAATTCTGCAGTTGGTGGGTTAGGAAAAGATCGAAATCCAGGACATATCCAAAATTTTTATTCAACCACAAGAAAAGAAAGCTAGTTTTTTCCAAAACAAACCACCTGGACCAAACACGATCGCAGAAGAATGTTAAGGGAGGGAACGAAAAAAAACGTCTGAGCATACCGAGCCTAATTTTGCGGAATGAATCACGATGCACAACCGTTATTGGAACACCTGCAAAACAAATGCTCGTTTTTATGACGCGCAGCCACACGATGCAGACAAAGGATGATGGCTCGTGCACCAACACGTTCTGTGGCAATCTCGGAATTAAGCGGAAACAGATCATTCAAAAACGCGACTTTATTACCTGAAATTGAGGAGACTTCGGTAAACTAGCACATCAGGAACATAAGATGCTTAAGTGAATTTTAGCGTAGGGCTACGTTCCTCCAATTGGGGTCTCAGGCAGGAAATTGATTCACACGCCAAAACTTGGTATGGGAGATCCTCTATATCTCGGTAACTACATATGTTAAAAACATATCTAATGTCTTATTTTGGAGATAAAGGGAAACAGCAGAAATTACAAAAAAAAAAACTTACTTAAACTTAAAAACTTACGAGGTAAAAAAAAGAGTCACGCGAATAAAGTAGTCCTGCGCCTTTAACATCAGAGGCTGTTTGAAAAGACAGCCTCCCATAATTTTTATGGTTTCAAGAATAACTGGTGAATCATAGTAGCTTAAATTTTAGTTACCTCTGAGGAACACAAAGTATACTGTTCTGTGTGAATTATTACCAAGTGCAGAGGATTATAAAATGGTCATTGAAAATATGAATTTCGAAACAGCTAAGCAAAACATAAATAGTCGAGAGTGTAACTATAATTTTAATAAATTTAATAAACTTTTTAAATACTCTTTTATAAGTATTTTATAAGAAGTATATTTTATTTATCTTAATTATTTTCTAATTTTTTAGTTTTTAATTCACAAATCATTATAAATGTTATGAAATTTTGAGATAATTTTTTTTACAAATCCATTACCAGATGGCGTCACAATCAGAATCAAAATTTAATTTATTTACTCGATCAAAAAATAATTAAGTTCCGAAAATATTAAAATAGTGTTTTGCCATCGAGAACACACATGTGTGCAAAATTTCAAAATTTTAGCGCATCAAGAAGTGAGCGAAAAATAGCTGACAAAATTCCATCTTTACAAATATGAAACAAGTCAAGTTAAGTAAAAATGTTTAAAAATCTTTAAAATATTTGGATATTAAAAAGTAAAATATTAAAACAATGCGCTGGAATCATATCTATTTGTTTCACAGAACTGAAATTCATCAAAGCATAATTGAATTCTTTAGCAGTCAACATTGCTAAGCAACATTTTCAGGAGAAAAAATTTGGTTTTCAATACATGGTTGACTAAATATTCCTAAAATTATCAAAACACGAATTCTACTCCCGAGTTCAAGTTATTGTTTGCATATGCATCGCTGAATGCTCTCTTTAACAAAAAACGATATTTATTATTGGAGTATAATGATTTGAGTAGAATAGTTTTGATTTTTGGGCTATCAATTATTGATTGCACAGTTTTTCAAAGTCTGTAATATTAAGTACTGCCATAAATGGTAAGAGATTATCACTGAAAGGTATATAGTTTAAATTTTAGGTCATAATTCTGTTATTTCCTTCTGCTTGTTTATAAGAGTATTAATTCTCGTAAAGAAATTAGATCCGAAACTTAATGCTCTGTTTGTACAAGTGTTATTGAAAATCATTTAAGTCCAGCAATTAGATGATATTATAAATGAAACATTCGATGTGGTTTTTTCTCCAAGTTTCTGCTTTAACTTAACATTTCGTAACAATTTGAAATATTTTCGCTAATGAAAAAAAAATCTAAACAGTTTAAGAATTCATTTGAACTAAAATTTCAATATTTTCTTTACATTTAAACAAATCCTTAATTTCCCGCTCTATATCAAACAAAAACATAATTTTTTTACGAATCAAATGAAAACATTCAACGGCTGTGCGCGTAACTATATAAAACAAATATTTACACATTTGGAAGATTATATTCTTGGATTAGAAATATTAGCATTCAGAAGAAATATGTATACAAAATTTAAAATGTTGTGAAAAAAAACTAACTCAAATGAAATCCGATTTTATTCGAAAATGGCGATTTCAGAACCCGATGAAACTCTCTCAGTCCGAGAAATAAGAACGCTGACTCAGAAAGTGAAAAAAGATAAATTGGTTCGTCAAAATAAACAATTGATTAAATTTTTCAGTCCGAGGCCGAGATAAACCCATTCATGTTTTCGAAAAATCAAAACATATGTTTTTCAAAGAATGCCCAGAGTATTCTTTTTGTTGAAAATGACCAATTACAGAAAATCAAAGATTATCGTACCGTATATTTGAGATGTAGAAAGGTCCGATAAATTTTGGAGTTCAAAACGAATTTAACACATGTAGTTTAATTTCCAAAAAAAGAATGCTAAACAATTTTATATTAGAATAAAATGAATAAATATACAGTAGAAATGAAAATTAGCAAAATTTCTAAAATAAATCGACAGCATTATCAAGATTCAGAAGGGGCACAGCGCTTATTTTCAGCTTTGTAGTCATCAACCTTTGAGAGCTGACGATAATCTTTTACTAATGCTAAATAATTCAAATAACTGAAGCAGATCATGTGTGGATACAAGAATCATCTATATATTTCTGACTTGCTATTATAAACTTTTGTCAAATCTTTGGATAGCGAGCTATCAATAATTTTTACACGTTTTAAAAAATATCAGCAACAATTTGTAACTTTTACATCTTCAAAACTACGCAATCGAATATTTCACATTGTTTAAACTCAAAACCAACCAAAAATCATTTAACCCCTTAACGTACAATGACGTCTCCGACTCGTGCATCGAATTACAGAATTTTTGCTATTTAAATCCGTATTTAAGTCAACGAAACAATTAATTTTAAATACAAAAATCACCTGGACACGCTTAAATGTCTCAAGCATCCTTTCCCATCTTAAATAGATTGAAATAATAAAAAATAACCCAAATGGGTGGTGACATCTAACTAGGAGATTAAATAAAATCGTGTGCCAAGGGGTTAAGGGCCGTCCATAAATGATGTCACGCTTTTTTTCAATATTTTTGACCCTCCTCCCCGCCTTTGTCACAAAGTGTCACACTTCATCATACCCCCTCCCCCCCTTGTCACATGTCACGCTATACTACATAAACATATACTTGCAGTTCAGAAACAAAGCACTACGTTATAGATCATATTTCAAATTTTATTTTTAAACTTTAACCATGTGTTTTAATGACAGTTGTGAGCGTAACAATAATAATGATTATATGTGTGCTTATTCTGTATGAAAAAGGATTAAGGTTTACAACAAAAAACATAATTATTATACAATAGTAATAAAATATTAATATAAAAGAACAATTGAAAAGAGTAGTATTTTGGAATTTGATATATTTTGCTTTAAATCTCATGTTTACTTTATGAACACAAAATACTCTTAAACAGATTGAATTTTTAAAAAAACGTCTCAATAAGATCAACCAGTTTGTGCCACTACCAGTTCTACCACTCACCCAGGTGGGGCGAAGTATCTTTTGTTGGACATTTCAAGGGTGTGACAGGGGAAGGGTTTCTTCTAATGGTGAAGAATTTTTGCTGCTAACGTATTCTCAGAACCTATCCTGAATGAATTTTTCGAAAAGAAAGGAATGTAAGAGAAAAAATCACACGAAAGTTGTTTTAGCCCCGATTAAAAAAAAATACCCCCAAATTGTCGTAATTTCAAAATAACTTCAAAATTTAATCTGCTGATTTTAAATGTTTTTATTTAAACCAAAATGTGTGATGTAACATTTCTTGTTACCCCCTCCCCCTTGTCACAATTTCACGAACCCCCCCCTCCAAGTGTCACATCATTTGCGGACGGCCCCTTAGTTTCATTTTCTCAAAATAGTGCTTATCTCCAAGCGATGTAACCGAATCGCGAATTCTATAATTTGAATTACATTAACTCGAATTTCTTTGACGACGTTTGTAGATTCTTTAACATGTTACCAAACTTACTTCTTCAAATTTTCCACGGAAAACTGGACGACTATAGCAGCCGTTTGCTTGCATTCATCAAATCACTCATTCTAAAAGCCAGCTTTGACGCGTTTCTGAAATATGAAACACCGATACTGATTTTTTTTTCTAACACATCCTCAGTTTTGATACTTGTCATAGTGTAAAAGATTCGCACACGCCTTGAAGTGCATTTACAATATGCGCATATTTTTAAGGTCGAAAATTCAGGTTATTTCAGGTCGAATAATTTTATTGTTACTTTAGAAAGATATTGTGACAAAATCGTCTTGTGGGTGTACGTGAATGTAATCCAATAAGCAGGATTAAAAAATAAAGCTCTTTATTTTACAAATATTCTAAGATAAGAAACGTAGCACAAGTATTAAAACAGCACTTGCAAAAATTCACAATAGAGATTACCATTAAATCTCAACACAGCGCTCAAAGGTTTCTTAACAGCTCACCAGCTTGCTTGCTGATCACAATCCAACTCTTCCTCTTGGCTTAAGAGTTTGCCTTTTATACTTTTTCAACAGGAAGTGATTTCATTACGTAGGAAGTGACCTAATCTCCAGAAAGTTCATGAAGCCAGTAGAAATAGGTTGAAAGTTCGAGGTCCTTCTAGAAAATTCCTTTTGTCGCCAAGTCGCCAACTTTGCCGCCAAGTTGCCAAATTTATTGCCAAGTCGCCAAGATTAGGATCTCAGGGAAACGACTTTATAACTTTGCAACAATATGCTTGCTATTTGATGCATCAAATTTTCCAATCTAATCCAATAGAGTGAAGCGTATTAACTGAAGCGCAGTGGTTTGAAAAGAAGCTTTCTTAGCAAAATTGCTCCTTTCAAATAGGAGCATTTCAGGATTGAATGGCACAGTGAGGAATTTTTATTATAAGTTCGGCATTAAAATTTTTCTGCACTGGAGAACAAAGCATTCAAAGCGCTTGGGAAAGAACTAGTTTATTATAAAGTAAATGTTATGTATAGAGCATCAGAAAAATAAAGATTGAACAACCTTAAAAATGGATACTTAAACATAACAAGTTAATATGAAAATAGCAACTACTTTCAATTTTTCCAAGCAATCTGATTGGAATGAGTCGACTATAATTCATGAAAATATATACCAACGATAACACCTTTCGATGTAGTACGCTGATTTTAAACATGCGCCTTGTAAATTTAATTCCAACACTCATATTCCAGCAGGATCTTGGGAATCATGTTTTAATTAACACGTACAGCGCCAAGCTTGTTTTGCGTTCGAGTTTAGCAAAAGGAGACATTTTTGTGTATACCGTGTTTTAATAATGCTCATAAAAGTGTTTTTGGCAAAAAGTTATATTTAGACGATTCTTTTATGATCTCCAAATTATTTAAAATGTACTAACTCCTTAACATACAATGACGTCTCTAACATGTGCATGGAATTACAGATATTTTGCTACTTAAATCCGCAGTTAAGTCAACGTAACAATTAATTTTAACCCTTTGCGATCGATGCCGCCACACTGGCGGCATCAATCGCAAAGGGTTAAATACAAAAATCACCTGGACACGCATAAATGTCTCAAGTATCCTTTACCATCTTAAATAGATTGAAATAATAAAAAATATCCCAAATGGGTGGTGACATCTAATTAGGACGTTAATTAAAATCGTATGGCATGGGGTTAATAGAAGAACATAGATTTTTTTAAAATTCTATATCGTCAGTCAAAAGTGATTGATGCGGACTGAATGAAAAGTATGCTGTCAGTCACTGGTGACTGATACGATCCGAAAGGAAAGTATAAAGCCGGTCATTTACTTCACAGACAAACTGTATATTATGGAACGCGAGAAGGGAAAAGCGATAAAAATCTATTGAAATCAGCCAAACGGCTTGCCATGATTGGAATTCCGTCTGTACTGAAATCGAAAAATCAGAGGGACCCTGAATGAGGCTATCGAAAGAACAATGCCTCGAGTAGATTGAAGCCGCGCTTCGAGGGTAGCATAAATTAAAATCTACTGACAGGGGAAAATCGAAAAGCGATTGACAAGCAGCTGTAGAGAGGGAAAAAAGATCGTTCCCCCCTACCTTCGTTCAGAGTTAGTGGCCTTTTAAATACAAGTGAATGGCGTGCCTGTATTTTTCGATTAAAATAGGTGGAAAAAACCCGGGATTAGGGCTGTACTTAAAGTGAATGGCAGGCTTAATGTCAGTCACCAGTAATTGTCATGGAGCTTAACATGGTAAGCATATAAGATGTTAATGAAGAACATAAAAAATGGTATTTTTTTTAATATGAGACACTTTCGATAACAGTATTAAGATATCGTATAAGTAGTATTAAGATATCATGTATAACCACATAGAATATTTATTGAGAATCATTATTTGTTTCACACATCAAGATTCGTACTTCAGTTTTGGTCGACAAATTCTTAATTCCTCAATCAGTTTTTAAAAATACGTTTTCATAAATAAAGCGATCTGAAATACGATTCCCATGTACTCGACACTCCAGTTTCTGACGCAGAATGAGTAAGAACGTAACGGAACTCTCAAAGAATTTCATTCGTGAAGAGTCATCCCGTTTATAACGCTGCAACGCTTCGTCCAGCAATGAAGATAATTTTCACGATAATGACGAGATTGGAACTCGAATATCAGACGCTGAGGTTCAATGTCGTGCCGATTTTTTAAAAGATTTTTCTGCACAAGATTACTCACAGGTCCCATAAAAAGTTCATTCCCACCAAGTCATTCAGTCTGTTGCAACTCTGCAATTTGTCCACTGAAGAAACTTACACGAGAAACCTCGTATGATAAACGAGCCTGTTCATGTCACGCGCCTGCAACGCGTCACCCCTCTCGTCCAAGTGGCGGAGATAAGGCGCTGGAGTGTGTTTTATCTGACTCGTTAAGTGGTTTACAAGCACAGATAGCGAACGATCACAGCATGTGCATTTTCCGTAAACAAAGCTTCTAATTAAATGCGGTGAACTTTTTCAACCAATTCATTTTTTTTTTCAACTTCAGAATTTAATAAGTTGCTGAACGAAAGCAAGAAACGAGCAATCTCATAAATATTCAGTGCGCGAAATATTTTTGGAACAAAAAATATTGATCCGAAATTTTTCAAACTGCAGTCAAACCGCTTTATAGTCAGCTGGCAAAGAAAAAATATATTTTCTTTCTCAAATAAATTTATCAAGTAGGTTGAGGCGCCTACATTATCAAAGCACTTTATTTTTCCCGGCACAGGCCATTTTTTTCCAAGGGGGTTAACGGCTGGTAATAATGGCAATGACAAGACCATCATAATATTTCGAATCATGCATAATCATGTCTTCTGTTTTAAGGGGCTTAAATTTATCACAAATTTGATAATCAAAAAAGTGGAATATATACCAAATGGTTTCGGAAGTTAAAATTGCTCGCAAACTACAATTTTAGCGAATTAAAAGAATGGAATGGATGAATGAAAAATGACACAAAGGATGTAATTTTTTTCTAGCACAAAAAAAAAAGGAAATTCAAATCTACAATCGCAAATGAAAAAGTTTTTTCAGTCAGTTTTTCACAAATGAATGGGTTTCTTATTCATCCAAATTTTGAACTAATACTAACGTCACTTTCCAATTGATTATTAATTTTAAAACTGTGTGTTTTCCATGTTAAAACTTTTTCCGCTTAAAATATATTTTCAATAAAAGAGAAGATTCTACCTCATAAATTGCATTATATATTTTTTTCGTTCGTCCCTTCATTAATTCTTAAGCAGCTTTTCTTTATTCTTTTTAATTTTAAATATAGTAAAATATGTTTGGCTACAGCTGCGTAGCCGACGAAGGATGGCTGCTGCGATTCGGGCGCAATTCATGGAAGTGGTGTAAATGTGCCATTTTCTTTAATATGAAATTATTAACCGCTTAAGGACCGACTTATTTTGAATTGCCTTGCAAACGTACTGAACTTGGAACGAGTTAACTCGCGTTACGTCCTTAAGCGGTTAAATAGTTAAAAACGCGCATCTGTTGCATACGCTCCCCTTTCCTCAAAACTCCTGGGTAATACTGTTTTTGAATTTCCCGAGGATTGACTAAATGAACAGGCCTGGATTACATAACGCTGAGTAACTTTAAAAGTATTCTTTCCGCATTTTTCAAAAATGGAAAGCCAAAATTCCACTGAAATAAAACTTTCTGAAATATCGCTTTTAACCAGTGGCGAATCCAAGAGGGGGCTATCGGGCTACACCCCCCCCCCTCCCGAGCCAAGCCAGAATTCTTGATTTTATTTAACATCACTACAACTGTTTTTTCGTAATTTCCCTCCTTTTAAAAAATAATAAAAACGCTTCAACATTACTTTCTGGCTTGACAGGCTCGAAAATTTTCCTACTTTTATAGTCATCCCACTTGTAGCTTTGACGCTGTCGAAGACATTTTTTGGCAAGTTATTTCATTGTAATTTTTATTGGATTATCGAAAATATTGTATTGTTTTTTATGATTCTTATTGTCAGGTGAGTCACGTCTGTAAAGTTAAAGAGTTTTGGTTTACTTTAGCCTTGAGGTTTGACTTCATCACGACGATACAAAGTTTTTATGACCTGACCCCCCCCCGACCCGAATCCTAGATTCGACACTGGTTTTAACTAAACTCGGAACACAACAATTATTTTGTACTTTGGGAAAGTTTACAAACAGACGATACGCCGAATGGTCGAGTTGAAACAAGAGCTCGCTGTGCGCATATTACAGGCAAAATAACGACGTGAAAATCATTTTGCCACTGTTGCATCTTGAAAAAACAAAATTTGCTACATTTACGCGTTAGAATAACATGACTTTCAAATACACACCACGGTGATAAGTTTAAAAAGAGAGAGAGCAGCAGCATGGCTTACGATTACGCTTATTTGGAAATCCCTGTGGTTCTGAAAAGAGAAGAGACTCTTAACGATTCATAGCTCCAATTAGGCCAAATGGAAAGATCTAACAATGACAAAAAGGGTTAAAAACAAATTCATGAAAGAAAAAGAAATATAAATTGAATTATTGAAAAATTTAATCACGCATGCAAATAATGACGAACATCGGTAAGGAGGAACTCAAATGAATTTAGTCAAACGAATGATAGGGGAAGGAATATTTGAAAAAAAAAAGTTATTTGTTTCAGTCCATTTCTACATTTCAACTGATAAGAAGATCTCTTCTGTTTTGGAAAACGGCTGCCGATTTCATTAATCTCAGAAACCACATAATCCTTGAGATGTTTATAGATTCTATGTAATTTTTGTGTAAAATTGTAAAACCAAATAATGATCAAATTTTAGTTTTAAGTCTAGAAATGTGATAATCCGATGCACGAGTATTCTCGGGCTTTTAAGTTAAGCGGTTTAAAGGAGACGCGTTTGTGTTACAAGTTCATTAGAAGTTGGTTATCTGAGGGAGAAAAAAAATTTCAAAACTCAAGGGACTTTTCCTTTTTCAGACATCTGTTAAGAAAGCAAAAGGAAATTTAATTTTCTCCAAAGTTTCAAAATATGAGACAAACAGAAAAATAGTGTTTTCTATTTCCAACTCAACTTTTTCACTTCAGAATGCTAAGAAAAAAGTCAGAGGCGGTATTCCGATGCATTTTTGATGTATCAATCTTCAAACGCAGACGCAGTTATGTAAACAAACACTTTGGAAGGCGCGGACAAATTGCCGTGAAGGCTGCCACGTCAAAAACATTTTTCCCTCCTTTTTACAAACTTATGAAGAAGGCAGGAAAAAACCTTCAACGCAGAGAACAGCACGTTTTCAACACAGATAATAGAAAAGTAATGGGACATTGTACAAAGTAATTTTGGGGATACGTTTTTTCTCGTTGGCGAGTGTCCAAAGGATTGTGCTAACAGATAGCTCGCGGTACCTTTTCGGAAAAAAAATGCAGAAAAACTATCTCTAAACCAGTTTATTGCATTTCATTGATGAGATCACATTCGAACATAAAATATTTAGTGCTCTTACGTGTTTTAGGGAGAAGAATGGAAGTAAATTTTTGCGATATGAAAAGTATTAAATATTCAGTGGGGGGAAAAGCGTCGTCGTCGGAGCGAGCAGTTGAGACGCAAACTAAACGACAGTTTCCTGTTTTAAAATTTATAGAAAAAAGTAATGCACATTTAAGACACTTCATCAGTAAAATTTTATGGCCAGTCGACATGCATATTTCATCTTTAGCTTTAAAAAGCTTCAGCTTTGGAGTTTCAATTTTCTAAGAATCTACAAATAACTAAAAAGAATACAGTAAAACCCCACTAATTCGACTTAATGATGAGTTCAACTAATAACGCTATTCTGTAAAACAGTCTTTTTAATGAATAAAGAAAAAATCGCCTTTTTTATTTTACTTTCTAACATACGAAGTATACTGTAACGAAACCGAGACTGTCCTAGACAGTGGCGTAGTCGCAAAATAAGCAGTACCAGAACGGTGTTCCGGTGCTTGCCGCCTCCACTACACCTCTGGTTCTGGATGAATGATATTGTGAACATACTAGAGTTCAGGATGATTTTACCATTTATTTCAAAGAGAAGATGTTTTCGCTCGAGATGCGGACTCTTCTCTGACTGATCAATGTATTGTGTAAAAAAAATGTAAATAGCTTGAATTAAATTATTTTTATAATATGGAAGGTTAGGTTCTTTGGCCCGACGTATTGCAATCTTAAAAAAAATCAATTTCGAGATTTAGATGAATATCAACGTTTTGGACGACCACGAGGCTGGAAAAATATTTCTGGGATTCTGTTTGTTCTGTACGTGAGCACAATCACTCAAATACGCAGCTAGTTGGATGGATGGAATTTGACAGGGGATCATCCCACAAAAATTGGGCATTTCCATTAAATTTCGGACTAAATTCGTCAACGAGGTACTTTTCCAGAACACAAAGTGGATTTTCTTCAATACGCAAGTAAAGCTACACAAAAAAGCGTCATATTTGCAAAGATCTTATAGTCTGATTATTATCAATCACACTAAATGCAAATATCAAACTATCATCAGTCAGTTGATGTATACATTTTTTTTAAGATGGCATAAAAAAATCATCCACTTCGAAGAATAGTTTAAGTTATCGCTGGAAAACATAAAAACTGCGAAATAAAATATGAATGAGTTTTCGTCGGTGGAAAGGGGGATTTTCGAAACTTTTAATGATGCCATTAGAGAACATTTGGTTGCATAACACACCGACACAATCATTTTTAACGGCATGCGAAAAGTATACGAGAAGCGATGACACTCCCATTTCCCCCCGTTCTATTCCGTAATGATTAATGATATAATAATAAACTTTCGTGCCCAAGGATAAAGGCATTATTTTGGCGAGAGATTTTATAAGAATAATATCATATCCATCACTTCTTCGTATTACTCCATCACTTTCTTGATGAATGGGGATTTTGTAAATATTCTTTAAAAAATAACCCAAAAAGTACCAAGTAACACAAAAACCTTTAAAAATGTTTGAAACTGTTCTCACAGTGACAAAGCGTCTTTTAATTATTGTCGCCTAGACACCTTCAGTACTAAAGTAGAACATAACGTATCCTAAATCACGCTCTCAACAAAGAAAAAAAATATTTCTCATAAGTTAGTTTATTTCTTTGTCAATTAACTTCCTAACAAGGCCTTACACCCTTTCGGGTAGGCCGGACCGGTGTGGGTTTAAAAAAAAATTAATTTCAACACCTCTGAATCTGAATATTAACAAGACAAAGGATCACAAAAGAATGAGATTTCATTTCTGCATATCGACATAATGACCTTGAAGTTTGAATTTTACCAATTAAGATTAAATTTACTCGCTTCACCTCGCGATATAAATGGTTATCGTTTTTTTATGGCAGATAAAAATAAAACATATGTCTCTTGTTATCTGCTTAAACAGTTAATATTAAGACCCTATTCAACTTATGACATCTTTTTTTTTTTTAAATATTTGAGTAAATTTTCAAATATACTCTCAGGTTTTAAAATGGAGGTTAAAAATCAAAAATAATTTTAAAAATCAAAAAATTTTTTGTTGTACCTGATTAATTTAAAATTAAATTAATCAGGTACATCTGATTGGAAACTTATTCAATTTTCGTATCTAGTCAAGCAACACCAATAAATTAGTTTCTCTCTTGAAAAATGAACTTAGAGGTTCAATACACAATATAATACAAATTAACTACTAATTTAAGAAGGCACTCGAAATTTGATTTGAAAAAGGGGTTTTGGGAATTTTCAGCTACAAAGGCTATTATCCCCTATTCGTTCCAAAGTTCTTTTCAATCCCTAATAAAAAGAAAATTGCCATCAAAAGATGGGCTAAATTATTGCCGATCTGATTCGGTCAAGAGGGGAAAAAAAATGGCACCCTCCTAGAAGGGCCTCCATATTCTTTTTTCAAGGCACTTAAAATATTTTTGAAAATTGCATTCGTTAACAAACACAAATTTGTTTACTCTCATCGCAATTGATTCTTTCCGCGACCAATTAAGACTTATCGGCATTGCGTCTGGACCGCTCTCCGACGGACTCCCTCCCAGCGACATCTTTCAACCGCTCGGACAACGAGAGGGAATCATTACTCTCGTAATCGCTTTAATGACCGCTTGCGACTCCGTAATCTCAATTTATGAGGTTGCTTAACGTTATTGCTTCGCCATGACGAAACTCCCTCGGCGATCATATTCGCATTTCGAAGCAATACCCTCGCCAGACTAGAGCTTCCCGCCAGAGAGAATAGCAATCGTCTACAATAAATTCTTCTTTTCGCTTACTAATAAAGTGACCACACGTTCTGGAGGAGTAGACGGGATAGTTCCGAATTTCGAGTCCTTTTCCTGGTTTAAAAAAATGGTGCTGGTTTGAATATATGCACCGAAATATTACAACGATATAAATACGAATTAAGGGAAATTTTTAGTTGTGAAAGAGTTAAAAATACAAAAATAATTACAAACAACGACGAGGAATAAGAATCTGAAGGATGACGTCATCAGAGGCCATTCATCCATGCAGATTAAAAACCAGAATAGGTTTTCTGTAGAGGAAAAAGACTTTAAGGTCTAAATTTAACAAGAATTTTCCTCTAAGGCCTGAACCCACTCCGGAATAAATTGGAAAGAATAACATTTATCTACAAAGAAGAAATTAAAACAATCTTTTAAACAAAGTATGAAAAGAAGGACTTAAAATCTTTTGCCTCTTACTTAAGATGTGGGATGGAAGAAAAGAAAGAACGGCGTTACAAAAGCAATTTCGTATATAGGTGTGCGCGCCCATCTCCATCTAGTGAGGGATACACTAACTAAAAACTTAATATTTTTTGGTTGATTTTCCATAAATTTTTTTTATGAAGTTATCATAGTTTAGTTTCTGAAGAATTCTTCTCAACTTTTGGTACACATGAAAATATGGCTTTTCTCATTAAGTGAATAATGTATTTCAGTACAGTTGAGAAGTCTTCAAAGCTAAAATGAAGAGTATTAAACTTCGATACTTAGTTGCTCGCAGACGCAAGATACCGACCACATACAAGCTTCTGTTCGACACGTCAGTTATCAGGCTAATTCTGATGAATGTTTCATCCATGTAGGGCTCAATATCTCTTAAAAATATTAGGAATTTGCAAGCGTTACAAAATAAGCAATTTATGCAAATAGTAAATGCTCCTTGGCACGTAAGGGGTAAAGTCTTACACAACGATCTCAACATTTAACCTGTTTCGGAATTTATCAAACTAACCTCAACGAAATTTTTTCAACTTTCAGGCAATAATCAGAAAGGAAAGAGACAGAAAGCAGTATTTGAACAATTCTTTGAACACTTCCCGTCTATTAAATGACGAAGGATCATCAGTACAGCGAATGCAAAACTGGTTAATTAAAATATTTCAAAATTATTACTGTTTAGACTTTAAAAACCTATAATGAGCATAAAAAGCAGCTTAAAACCAAATATCCCAATTAGAAGACATCGAGCAATGACAATCACATTAAAATTCCTAAATAATTGTAAAAAGAAGTGTCCGAATTTTCGTAACTAGGGTACTTATATTTTTTTATTTTTTTGTCAGAGAGCGTAAATCGTTCGCCCAAAATTAAATCAAAAATATTTTCTCTTTTCGATAAGCTAAAATTTAGATTTCATACTCCAAATTCTGGTATGGAAGTGAAAAGAGATCACTCAACGCCATATCCGTAATATACATTTGTTGTTGTTGTTCGAAGGATCACGCGAGCATTAGTTGACTTCATCATTATCGTTAGAGAAGATGCATTTTAAAAACAATGTTTCCAATTTAATACTAAAAAATAGAGCATATTCGATAAATAAAATTTAAGAAACAAAATGTCAACATTTCATCGTACAGATCTAAAAATAAGGCAATAACTCTACAGAAAATGACAGTAATTTATAATAAATTCCGAGTTTGGCCTTTCTGCTGAAGTAAGTTTGTAAACAAATTTATTTCAAACAGAATTGTCAGCGATCAGACTAATAAAATATGACTTAAGAGAAATTTACAAGTTCAAAGAAAGTTTACCACTTGATTTACATAATATATTTGATGTACAAGGTTACTATAATCATAAAACATTCCCTACTAAGTTATGAATAAAAGCTCTTTCAGATACAAAATATTTTAATATTTATAGAAGAAATTTGACATTTTTAAAAATATGTTTATAAAATGTTATGCTTTTAGAATAAAAACAAACACTCATACGGAAGTTCTTAACGGTCATTTACCTCTTTGTATCAGCGCATCTCGTTACAGAAGATTTATTTTAAAAAACATTGTCTTCGGTTTAATATTAGAAAATAGAGCACGTTCGACAAACCAAGAGAATACTTTAAGAGACAAAATGTCATCTTCGTCGCGCAAGTACAAAAATGAGGCAATAATTCTGCAGAACACGACAGTTATTTATAATAAATCCTGAGTTTGGTCGTTCTGCTGAAGTAAACTCTACCAGAATTACAACTTATTTTAAGACATATAGATAAAGCACAAGCCAGCAAAACATTTACAGAATTTTAATATTCCAGGAAATGGGAAGATCACATACCGTTGTGAAGCAAGATGCATGGTGAAACTGCATATTTACGAATTCTACGGAGCAGCAAACAGTTTCAGACGGGATATGATGAAGAGTAAAAACAGTTTTACGGATTCATTAGTTTATAAATTTGTAGAAATGAGAGTTTATTGTAATTTTAAACATATGATGGGGTATTTTTTGAAACTGTTAATTGATCAATCACTCTTCAGTTTTCAAATTAAAAAATCTCTCTTATAACATGCGAGATGGTTTAATAAATGTAGGAAGTAATAAGCAGCTGAAGTGTTGTCCTCTTGCCTTTTTCATACGCTTACACAATATAGTGATTATGGTTTTGTGTTTTGCTTCGTAGTAGAATGAAGTCTTCCCTTTTACAGACTGGTCAAAATTTGACATGATCTATAATTTTGTTATCAAGAGCACATACTAAATTTCATTCATCTACTTTGCTACATTTTTTGAATTAGCGCGTTTACATAAACAGACAGACCGACATTCAACCCTTTGATGGTTCCAATTTCAATTCACATCTATAATTTTGGCGATAAAATCAAATTAATCCATTTAGCTAGTTGCTTTTTTACTTTCTCGTACACGAAGAGAAAGTATTGTAATCGTCACAAAATTCGAACTCGAGATTTTGATGAATCTCCACGTTTTAGACCTCCCCGAGTCCGAAAAACACAATTTCGGAATTATGTCTGTGTGTCTGTGAACACGATAACTCGAAAACTATTAGAGCTACGGGGATGAAATTTGGTATGTGATCTTTACACATAATTTGTAGGTTTCTAACAAATTTGAGAAAATCCGTCTACGAGAAGTCTGTCTGTCGGTCTGCATAATCGCATGGTTATGAACACGATAACTTCTAAACGCAACGACTTGGATAAATGAAATTTGGTATGTGGTCTTCTAACCTTAAATTAAAGATCTGTGTCTAATTTTGGTTTCAGTCGGTTGAAAAATGACGTTCAAATTTTATATTCGGTTTCTACGACGCAAAAAAAGCCGTGACCGCTGGGCGCGTTTTTCTCCACCTGTGTCAGGGAATGGCGCCTGTTACAGCCGCTTGGCGTATTTTTTCCCTACCCATGTTAGGGCGTATATGAGAAAGTTTACGGGAGACCATTCCGGCTGGTTGAGTTATCGTGTTCACAGGCAGACAGACGAGTAGGCATAATTCCATGAATGATTTTTTCGAAATCGGGGAGGTTTAAAACATGGCGATTCTTCAAATTCTGAGGTGGAATTTTTTGACGATAACAATACTTCATCTTTATGTTACGCGCATGCGAGAGAATAAACACGGAAACAGCTTTCAGTTCCATCAAGAAAAAATATCGATATCGATTCTTCGATTACTGTAGCAGAAAAGCATAGTATCTTCCACTGTCTTTCCCCGTTCTACGGTCAATTAAATAAAGTGACCAGATTTTCTAAGGTTAACATAGAATACTCTAGAGATCAGGTTTTTCGAACTATTTCAATTCGGGGCTCCATTTCTTCAACAAAAACATAACTCCATCTATAAACAAACATTCTTTTTTGCAACCCAAGAACATATCTAAGTAATAAAACAGAACAGGAAAACGGAGAATTAACCATAGAAAAGAAATTTCAATGGTTACAATTCTTTTTGTAAAACTTCAAGGAAATGTTTGCTTCAAGATGGCTTTTTAAATTATTTTTGCTTACTAATAATAAAGACATTCTGAAAAAAGAACACTCGTATTGACAAGTTTCATAGCAGAATATTGCTATGTTTTCGCAACTCAATTTGGGGTCAGAAACCACAATTTAATAAAGCCCTGCTCTAGTTATTGGCTGGGGGTTCATTTTACAAGGTCAGAATTAAAACCACCAATTCCCTCCAGAACTTCTGCCCAGGCATCATCAAATAGTGGTACATATACAGATTTAATTTCAAAAGCGCATAACCATAAATTTAGTGTAACACAATCCTAAACTTTAACAGTTTTAGATTCAACGAGGTTTTTACTTGTGTAAAGTGGAGTTTCGTTTTTCTTCATCTGAAAAAGTAGAAATGAATGTATTCCATTTGCAATATTTAACTTTTCCTTTCTATATCGACGGTACTTAAAAGTTTAACTCTAATTACGCTTATATCTTCGAAATATGACTTTCCTGACGGTATTCACAAGAACACGAAGAATGTAGTTCAGAAAACAAGCAGAAGATAACAGCTGAATGCAGAAAATTTTAAAACTAATTTATTTTAATTAAAAAAGACTTCTCTTTCTTGCGGTTATTCAGCACCAAAACATATTTAAAGATGCAAAAAATAAAATTAAAATGTTATTGGTAAATTAATTTGGGATATAAAGGATTAAATCAATAGAAATACAGTACGCAGATCATATAAACATACGTAAATGGTAGGCTAAGACCTGAATTTAGTAAGAAGTAATAAAAAAAGGATACAAGGATGTATTTTGCGGTTTAATGCATGATTTAACGGAAAGAAATTATGATTAAAACAGATACAAAAGGCAAGAAAAAAACACAGAAATTTATCTAAGAGGGAAAAAAAATTCACTCCATTTTCTTTTTAGGCTAAATAAAATAAATACCACGCCAGGGCCTCTGCATTAGGAACTAATGGAAATTTGGAGCACATCCAAAAAGGCACAAAAAAGTTTTCCGAGCCGGCATTAAATTATCCAACTCTGCTGGTAAATTCTTAATTCCGCTTAATTCCCGTCTTTTCTTTGCCAACTTTCCCCATCAACGCTCTCGCCTCGTTAATCACTTTATCGCCTTAAATTTATTATCATAAATGAGAATAGTCATAAAACTGCTTTTTAAAATTTTCTTCCCATTCATCAAGTCGCTGAATTTTTGGCTGACGCCGCAGTTTATGAAGTACTACTGAAGAACGATTCGTCGGTGACCATTTTAGGCTGCATGTTCCGCTGGCTTGCTTTTTCGAGAATTTCGCATCGGGTCAGCCAGCCTAAATAACCACACGCGTCCATGGGGAGAAGTGATTAACAAGGAGTTATGAGGTTGATTGGGGTTAAGCCACGGTTGTTGAAGATCATGCACTAGGTCAATAGGATTCGTGCGGTTTTCAGCTTTGAAGGTGGAATAAGATTCGTGCGTTGCTGCTTTCATTGCTGTATTTAGAAAATGATTAATTCATAAATATTAATTTTAATCAGTGGCGAATCTGGGGGGCGCTATCGGGCTACAGCCCCCCAGAGCCAAGCCAAAATTCTTGATTTAATTTAACATCATTACAAATGTTTTTTCCTAATTTCTCTCTTTAAAAAAATAATAAAATCGTTTCAACACTGCTTTCTAGCTTGAAAGGATCACAATTTTGCTACTTTTGTAGTCATTCCACTTATACTTGTAGCATTGACGCGGTCAAAGACATTTTTTGGCTAGTTATTTCATCGTAATTTTTATTAAATTATCGAAAGCATTGTATTGTTCTTTATTATTCTTATTGTCAGGTGAGTAAAGTCTGTAAAGTTAAAGAGTTTCGGTTTACTTTAGCCTTGAAGTTTGATATTCATCACGACGATACAAAGTTTTTATGACCTCAGCCCCCTCCCCCAGACCGGAATCCTAGATTCGCTACTGATTTTAATTATCATCGAGAGTTAGAAAAACAAGCAAATTTACGAATTCCAACGAATTTTGATTGGCTTTTAGGGAAATAAATATTTTCTATAAGATAGAAATATTTTAAGAGTCTTGAATTTATTTTAAATTAATTTCTAGCTCCGACGTAGTGTACGTGTTCCCCTAAGAAAACCTCGGGAGAAATCTTGGGGATGAAATTATTTCCATAAAATCGAAATTAATATGTCCATGGATACAATGACTATGAACTTCTCTTTATTTCCAGGTCAACATAACATTTTGAAAAATGAAACTCAAGACTATAATCAAAGGAGTAATCTGTACTTATAAAAGGCAATGTTTGTGTGTGTGGGGGGGGGGATGTTCAAACGAATCTATCGCACTTACAGCCATAAAATTTGGCACACATGTCGTCTCAGTGGCGACTCAATGCACCTCGAAGCCAGAATTTTAAAATTTAATCTAGAAAATTTATTTAATATTTTGTGTTGTTTGGGGTAGTTTTTTGCGCTTATTTCTCAATAAAATCGGTTTTGATAATCGTAGGAAGGAAAAGATATACCATCGGAAAGAACGACCAATTTTCTTTCTAATGAAGTTGGTTTTGAATTTCTAACGTAATTTACTGAAGCTTGAGAAATTTTTGAAAAATAGTCACTTTATGTTAATTTTTCATTTGGAGTTCTTAAATTTCTTGCATCTGACGTTCTAATAACGCTATCAATTTTAATTTTTTTTAGCTCATAAATAGAATGTTTTGTCGGATTTAAAACAAAAACCGTTAAAATACCTTTTTCTGTTTTATAAAAATTAATTTTTCCCTGATCAGTTCAAATAAGTTTTTTTGCTAGCGAGCTTCTCAGCGAGACATTCACCGGAGCGGCATTCTCCGTTCCCAGAATGCATTGTTGCAATTTCATTGGCTGGCGGCGAAGAACGCAGGGGACGAATTGAATGACTTAATAATTATTTCCGGCAGTGTCTTAACATGTCTCTTTGTCTCGCATATTTCGCTTGCTGCCTAATAATGATTTTCAAATTGCAATCTTTTAATACTGTTTTGGATTAACGTACACGGTATTGTTTTCCTAAAAAATCAATGTGTATATTTTTTTAAAATTTTTTTCAAAACTTTTTCGTGTCATTGTGAGCGTTTATCTTTCATTTTGTTGACGTTCCGATTCCACGGGAAACGCCGTGCGCGAATTGCTAGTACAAGATAATTCAAAAGCAGGCGTCACTTTTTATAGAAATTTGTTTTCACTGTTAAGCTTTAACTTTACAAACATTTCCAACCATGTTTTCAAAAATATATAAGTATTGCACAAGGAATATCTTTGAACACCCACAAGAGCCAAATCAACACTGGTTTTAGAGCATTAATATATGAGGGATATTGGAATTGGACTTAATTCATTACCAGGCTAGATGAGTCGGCACGACACTCAATACTTTTGCACCATGCCAGCATGAGAACGCGTGACACTCAACGTCAAACTGAACGTGCACTATAGGGTCCAACTATACGACAGAACACTAATGGAATCAATGCCCAAGGACGCAATTAGAAAATTAGTCGAAAATACATTTTTAATATTATGCGCAATATAATGCCTCTAACCAAATTACAGAATGCAAGCCCCCCCCCCAAAAAAAAACCTATTGCTATAAAAGATAAGTATATTGGAGTTGGTGGAACTTTCATAATTACAGTAAAACCCCGGTTAACCGAAACCCGGGTTATCCGAAATGCCTCTGAAATCGCAAATCCCCAAAACACGTACTGTATTGCATGGTCCTAATCGCGAAGGAGAACCTTTTTACTTTCTCGTATATGAAGTATACAAAGAGAAAGTATTGTAATCATCAGAAAATTCGAACTCGAGATTTTGACGAATCTCCACGTTTTAGACCTCCCCGAGTGCGAAAAACACAATTTTGTAAGTATGTCTGTCTGTAAACACGATAACTATTAGAGATATAGAGAGAAATTTGGTATGTGATCTTTACACATAATTTGTAGGTTTCTATCAAATTTCGGACAAAATCCGTCATAGGGAAGTCTGTCTGTCCGCGGTCATGTGAACACTATAACTCAAAAACTTGAATAGCTAGATTGATAAAATTTGGTACACGGTTTTATCGTCATGAATGTAGGTCCGTATAAAATTTTGGGCCAAATCCGTCAAAGGGCTGACTGTCTGTCGGTCTGTATAATTTACTTTTGAAAAGAATCCGTCAAGGCTGTGGAGCGAATTACGCCAGTTTGTCCTTGAGACGGCAAGAGCGGAAAATCGGTACGCATCTCTTTGAATTGGATTCTTTACCAAGATATTTTTCAATCACTATCATGAAAAAGCTTCTGATAGTCATTGGATTCTGGGTAACAGTAGGTTCGAATTTTTTTAGCCACGCGGGGGAAGGGGAAACGGCACCTTTTTGGGGAAGTATACGGGAAAGTTTAGGGGAGGACACTCCCGCTGGTTTGAAACGATATCCCCACTTTTTTTTTAATTTTAAGCCTTCCCAAGAAAGTCAAGAAGTTGATTAATTTTAGAAGGCTAAAATTAATGGGTATTAACATATTAATTATGATATTGTTTACCTGTGCCCGTCAGGCGCAGGTGCTCTTTAATAAAGAACATAAGTGTAGTCTACAAAGAGAGTTTTGAATTAGTTTTACACTCAAAACACATTCAGAATTAGATACAAAATAGTAATAGATATTCATGGCTTAACAGAAAAAATTCTTATCCGAAACGCCCCCTCCTTTAGTTCGGTTAACCAGGGTTGTACGATAAGCATATTAGCGTTAAAAATAACCAACGGACAGTCTTACCGGAAAGTGCCTCCTTGGCGTGCTTTAGCTCTTTTTCCATGTGCTCTAGTTTGGCGGCCATGGCGGCATTCTCTTTGGCCTTCTCGTCCCTGGACTCCATGACCTCCTCCAGGTCCCTGAGGAGGGCACTGTTCTTGATCTTCAGCGCCTCCACTTCGCCGAGATGGCTCTCGTCGGAGGATTTGGGAGTACCTGAAACACAAACCGGAGATTTAATTGTTTTTCAAAGAAACGAATTTGCATATTGGCTTACATGCAAAACAATTTAAAAGAATAAGACTATGAAAACTATTTCAAAGATGCATTAATAACTATACTTGATATATATAATTATTTGATAATTATATTATAACTATATGATATATAATATTATACTTGACACAAGTACTTGATGGTAAAGTCAAGATTTGATTTGCCGTCAAGTCTTGAAGTTAGACGAGGCCTACACTGTCGTCTTAAGCCTAAAGGTCGTATATAAAAAAACTATAACTTTTGGCTATGATCATTTTAGTAAATGTACATCGCCCTAGTTATATGAGATACGCATTTTTTCTTTAGTGGTTTTCTACTATTTCTAGATAAAATGCGGCCTTTTTGTTCGGGAAAAATGTACAGCAACTCACAAACATTACCAAGTAGGAAAAATCAGAAAATTAATAAAAATTGAGATTCGCCTTTTAAGCTTAGGAGGGCAGTATAGGTGACAGACTTTATAATTTTTAATAACGGTTAGAGAGCGAGGACATCACCCGAGTTAATACACACGCCCCACACTAGGTGGGTTGAGCATTTGCGACCAGTCTTTCTCCCCACTTGTGTGGGTGAACAACAGTGTTTTATAACTCAATCTGCTTTAATTCACTGACCCTGTTGTTCAGGGCATAATGTGTAAAATAAATTAAACATGTTGTCTCCCCGCCAACCGTTGTAGGCCTTACACCCGTTTGGGTAGGCGGGTCGGTGTGGGTCTAAAACAAACAAAAAACACGCACTCTAATTTTCTACACCACACTAATGTGAAGATGTTTGAAACCATTACCATATATTTAAAAAATCGAAAGGCGAATCTACGGTAAGAAGTGGTGCCCGAACCCAAAACCGAGACATAGTCATCAGATCATCACGGTCCAATGAGAGGGTCCACGAGATTCAGGTCCATTAATCCAAGTTTAGTTCAGTTATATTAGCGTCCCGTTTTGAACAGGGTGGCTAGAGAAACTGTGAAAAAAATTTCCCTGACTTTTCCCTGATTAAACTTACAACATTTCCCTGAATTATGGCTAATAATTATATTAGTTTCTTGGCTTAATATACATTATTAAAAACACTTTTACCAATTATTTAATATGAAAAAATATTTTTATGAAATTTAATTTTAAAAAATGGAATGAATATCCTAAAAAAATCAATTAAAACAGTATATTACATATCTTATATGTAAAAAAAATACTGGAAATTTAAACAAAATACTTTGCTTCTAAAACTGGATAAGAATTCTAAGAAACGTTGAAACTACTCTTTGCAACACAAATTAAATTATATTAACAGTAAAGGTTATTATGATCTTTGTTCAAAACTTTAAAACATTTTAATAACTAATTAGTGCTCTTTTCATGAGTACCAGAATAACATGCTGCAGCATAAATATAAAAATAATATGATTATGCGTAACTAATAATATATATTTTAGCAAAGATTTAAACAAGAGAAACTGCCGAAATATTACTTCAAATCTTTAACAAATCATAAGAAATTAATTACTCTAATTAAAAACTTATGCTTTTATAAATGAATATAAGCTTTTTAAAAAAAAATCCATTTAATATTTCAAATAATGCCAGACAGAAAATACTAATTTATAGATAATAACTCAAGTAACTATTAATTTTCCCCGATTTTTAGATATTTTTATGAATTTCCCCGATTTTTCCAGATCGATAAAATTCCATGACTTTACCCTGCTATCCCTGATTTCCAGGTTCTGTCGCCACCCTGTTGAAGCAACACGAAAGCAATTTTTGGGACGGATCTCGTAATTTTGAACCTCGGTCAGATGACGAGGACGACACCTGAGCTGGCACCCCCTCTCCAAACTTCCGCACCACACCAACGGGAGGACGTTTGTCCCCCCTCCCTACCTATGATTTAACGCGTAACAGGCCCAATACACGACGGTTCTTCAGTGGAATCGAGTGGCGAACCTGGAACATTCCGGCTCCAAAGCGAGACCTTTCCACTAGGCCACGGCGGCTTCCCTATGAATCCAAGAGGACTATCCAAGCGAAAAGTAACAGCATCCGTTCGTCAAGTGATTTGAAACAAATGGAACAGGTAAGTTCACCCCTGTTAATATGACAATTTGTGGAAAAGCACAGGTAACCATTGGTAATCAAAACACCACGCGGTAAAGAGGTATTTTCTTAGAGAACTTTTCAAGGGAAACTAGAGAAATTTAGGATAACACATGTTAGAGGAAAACATTCAAACAGTTAACGGGACTAACAGGATAATTTTTTTTTCTTCTGAGATGCAAATTACGTAAGCTAGGTTTCTACACCAAACTATCAAGATCACCCCAAATTTGAGTCCCGATCTAGATCAGCGGTTCTGAACCTTTTCTCACTCGCGTACCCCTCTATTAGTCTTTTTATTTTTGAGTACCCCCTATTGTTATATCTTCTCCAACCATTCCTCAGCACAAAAAAAAACCGCCAAAGGCTTAGGTTAGCTTAAGAATCAAACAACTCTAATGAACTTGATAAAATTTGTAGGATTGATTTTTGACTTCTCATTTTATTCCATATTTTTAAAAATAGTATCAATTAAACGTCAAAACAAACGAAAACAATGAAATAATTCTGCATCAACTTGGGATGAGATCTAACAATTAATTACTAAATTAACTAGGAATTAATTTACTTATTCCTTTTTCATAAATAGGCTTTCGGACTCGAACAATTTTCGCTTTTATTTTTCATACGAACTTGAGAAGGCGAAATTCTAGAATATTCTGACGTTTTGTATTTTCTGCCATTACCAAGATTGCTTTCGCGTACGATTTTTAGCTTTTCCATTTAGGCTGGTTTTTCACGACCGCTGCACGCCATGCATATTCATTCATTACACCCTTCCCAGATTTCCTCGATGAGCCACAAACTCCAATCCCGCCCCCCTACACACACGTACATACTTCTAATGCGTTTATGGCCCGACTGTCCAAATGGAGTGAGGGATATTAAGACAGTTTGGATATCCAACATTCCGCTCCACACCTCGTCAATTCTGATCGTTTTTTAGCGATCAGTTTGGAGTGGAGCGGCGGAGTTTGCGTGGCATGGAACGCTCGTGAAAGTCCAGCCTCAGTGATTAAAGTGCTATCGCCCGATTTGCTGCTGCATCCTATAATACTCACAAAACGCACAGTAAAAATTAAGTCATTTAAAACTGAAGGAAAAATTCATTATGATTCAAAATTAATTTTATAATTAATTATTTCATTAAGAAACAATGTTTTAAAAATGTTTCGAAACCGTTTTACTAAAATTATTACTGCTGTTTTTTCGCCAATTAGAAAAGAAATTTAAATCTAAATTACGCTTATTAAATCCTCTTCTAAAAAATGACGGAAATATTCCCAAAGAGAATAATACCCTACATATTAGCTTCATTGTGCTATTTTATACTAAAAAAGGCTTTCTGAAAAAAGAAGATATTTGCCTGCGGCTTCTATCATTCAGCTTTATAGGAACAAAAATAGTTTTTCCGGAGTTCCTCTTTTGTATATGTTATTTTTTTTTTGACGTTTAATTATACGAACTGTTAAATGAGTATGATAAAAAAAATTTAAGTTAATGAAACCAAAACTACTGGTTTTTATGAAAAGCCGTTAGGAGGAAAAATAATTTCAGAGCAATGCATAAAGCGACATTCTCCAGATATTTTTTATACTGCTTTTGATAGTATTTTTAAGAAAATTAAGATTCAGTAAGAATTTCAGTTTCTTCCAAAATTTATCCGATGTAAAGTAGGGTTACAATTTAATATTTACCTTTACAACGCTATTTTTACGCTAATCAATAAACACTATAATTCAGCGAATAGTTAATAAGACTGGTTTATAATTAAATGCCTTCTACGTTTTTGAGTAGTAAATGCAATAAATAAACTGAATTAATACCTAGTGATATTTCTCGTTCCGATTTGAAAAAGATAAATAGGGTTATGCCACGATATTAGGAACGTAAGATCTTGTTTACCAATTAAAAGTTTATTTAAATTTATTTATTAAAATTCCGTTTCAAAGCAGCACGCAGGCTATCTTTTGCAGGTCTCGTAATTCGTTCAGAATTACGTGGTCAGAGACAACACCTGAGCCGGCGTTCCTTCTCTAAACTTCCACGACACACCAACGGGAGGATGGTTTACCCTCGAGGTCAGATTTAACGTGCACCAGGCCTAAATACACGGCTGATATTTAATGGAGTTGGATTTCGAAACTGAACACTTCGGTCTCGAACCCGAGGCATAACTACTAGGCCATCGCGGCCTGCCAATTACAGAATATACGCTGTAAATACAATTATCTCCTCGGTGAAGCGCTTTTTCGCAAGAAGTTGTAAACTTCTGTACGTATATTCGTTGACCGCGCTTAGGGATCAATAATGCATTGTAACATTAAACTTGTATCGATGGGATTCTATAGGCAAGTGCTTCCTGCGCTTTTTACTTTCTCGTATACGAAGTATACAAAGAGAAAGTATTGTAATCGTCAAAAAATTCGAACTCGAGATTTAGACGAATCTCCACGTTTTAGACCTCCCTGAGTCCGAAAAACACAATTTTGGAGTTAAGTCTGTCTGTGTGTCTGTGAACACGATAACTATTAGAGATACAGGGCTGAAATTTGATATGTAAACTTGACACATAATTTGTAGGTTTCTATCAAAGTTTGGACAAAATCCGTCCACGGGAAGTCTGTTTGTCCGCGGTCATGTGAACACTATAACTCAAAAACTTGAATAGCTAGATGAATAAAATTTGGTAAGCAGTTTTATCATAATAAATGTAGGTCCGTATAAAATTTTGGGCCAAATCCGTCAAAGGATTGACTGTCTGTCGGTCTGTATAATCGCATACTTGTAAAAATTATCTCATAAGCCCTTTGACTTAGATAAATAAAACTTGGTATCACGTATGCTAACATTAATTATAGATCTGTGCCCAAATTTCATTCAAATCGGTTAAAAAACAGGTGTTCAAATTGCATATTTAGTTCAAAATGCACATTGCGACTTTGTTTTGGCGAGCGTTTCGCTTATTTTACTAAAGTTGGTATGGTTGGCGTTTGACCTTGGCAGTCTACGCAGGAAATTGTAGAGAGCCGCACTATGGAAATTATGGCAATCCCTGAATCAAAAGTTCGTTCTGACATTATCCAGATGGAAGGTATGGTGAATCTTGCGTGATAACAGCAGTAAGATTTCGTAGTCAAAAACGTTAAAGTTCTAGTTCCTCAGCGCGCGTAAAAATTGGAGAACATACGCAATTCTTTTTTGCAAAATATTAAGTTTCAGGAATTCATGAATTTGATGTGTTTCATTGTAAATCACCATTCATAATTTTTTTCTCAAAATAACCAGGCCTTGGGTAAATATCCCAATAATATTTACCTACCCACTGAGTGTTTACCCATCCCACATTACTTTTCGTATGTGAGAAAGTTTCGGGGAGGCCACTCCCGCTGGTTATAAAACCTGTTAAAAGTTGCAGATACAGTAGACTCTCGATTAACCGGGATCGGATTATCCGGGTTGCGGATTATCCGGGACGACCCCAAAAAATTTGCAGACCAAAATCTTAGAAGATTTGAGAAAGTTAGACTGTTCTGAAAATGTGGATGAAGAAGCAGTGGAAAATGGATTAACGAAGATTTGACATTGGAATGTTGCGAAGTTTTAAGTGACGATGATATTGTGCCCCGCGTAACTTGTGGTTCCGAAGAAACAAGGAATTTCGAAGGATGTCCTGCAAGTGGCGAGGAAAATCTTGTAACTCATGAAAAATTTAGTCTCGGTGATGCATTAGTACGCACTGAACCTTTACTTAATTACTTGGAGCATGAAGATGAAAGCACGCCTGCAGAAAAAATGATATTGAGAAATCTGCGTAGTATAATTCGTAGAAGAGTAAATGAAAAACAAAAACAGACTTCTATCATTCATTCTTCACAAAACAGTGAAGTAAACTACATCCGTTTTTCTTTTTAATTGTACGAATTGTAAATCTAAATAACATTAAAATTTATTGTTAATTCTTTTTCTTTTGTATTAATTAAACTATTAATGTCTTATTGTATGATAATGTTACATTTTCCATCATTTTTCCAAAAATTTTCATCAAAATTTACGTAATTGTATTATCCGGGACGAAGCATTTCCCGACCATCCCGGTTAATCGCGAGTCTACTGTATTTGTCTTTATTGAATCTGAATGCCGCTTCCTTTAAATTTTAAGTGGTATTTGTTCATTTTCTAGTCTCGGTTCAATTGCAAATTATTTCGACTTCTCCAATCAACCGTTGCTTTTAAACAGTCTTCACTAAGACGTTTTAGAGTCGAACCATGACGCGGTAATGAAAGTACGGTTGCATCTGGGTGCGAGACTTAATAAGACTCCTAGATTTTCCAACAAATAAACCAAAATGAAAGGCTTATTACGTAAAGCTTTGGCTCGGTTTCTTAGCATCGAGGTGTTGCTGTAGGTAATATTTTAAATACCATGACTGCTCCTTTATGTGAGAAATATTTGCAAGTTTATAGTAATGGGCGTCAATTTATGCTCACCCCATTATATTGCGTCGGTTTTAATTTTGACATCTTTCACGCATGTTACAAGAGAAAAGGACGCTTCTCCGCAAGGGTAACATGTAGTTAGATAACATGTGCAGCTACGTTCGCCACGAGATTGTCACGTCACGCAATTTGATTCCTTTGATTTTTTGTGAGAATTTGCGTTGTCTGATTTCCTAAATAAATCTGTCCACCTTTAATAAGCTTATCTAACTGTTTAACCTTCTAGCGGGCACGCGTTTTCAAGAGATACTTGCATTGTGCATCGTATTGCATAGTTATATCGTTTAGTGCAATTTTAGTGCATTTTTTATTTATAAAATCTTTGTTTACTATTAAGCTAATAAATACAGATAACATAAATAAAAGCTGTATTTATTTTTGCAAAACAGCACGATATATTTATGTCATACGATGCATGATGTGTCGTAAAATTTGTGCAGGCGCGCCCGCTGGAAGGTTAAAATTGATTTTACAACAATTAACTGAATTGGCGAAAGATTTTTTTTAGAACAGTATACGATGAAATTATTTTTCTCATTCTTTGCCCATCAGATAAATATAACTATCTGCTATTTTTCCGCTATTTCTGTACTTTAATGATGATATAATCGTCATAGTTGTGGAAACACTGGGAATTACATTCATCTCAAAGATAAGCGTATTAGACAGAATTGGCTAATAGAGGGAGGAGACAGTAACAGACCTTAATTACCCAATTGTTAAGAGAAAAAAAAAATTAGGTTTTTTATTTCTTTTTCTCAAACTTAAGTTTTTGAAACAGGGATAATTAGCTTCTTCGGTTAAGTGAAGACAGAATATAATTGCAAATCTCAAACGAATTAATTTTAAATTTGCAGACGTGGGCAAAATTAAAATCCCACACAATGAAGAAAGACGGAATGAAGTCTTTATAAAATAATTTTTTTCCCTCTCCCCAGAAGTGCTAATTGACTGTCGTATGAAAAACAAAACCCCTTGATAAAGTAAGAAAAAACTTAATTAAAATTCACTTTTTGTTCTCTGCTGCCTCACATTTTTTTCTGCCGGCAGCTTTCTGAAGCAATTAATCGAGTCAGCAAAGACAAGAGACCATTGTGTTCATCGTACCGCATGAAATGAACTTGCTACTATCAGAAGAGCATGCTAATCCTTACGGCCATAGGCGCGCGCGAAGCATTACTGATTAGAGGGAAATAATTTGGGGAAGCTAATTTGCTTGAAATAACGTCAGATTCTGTAAACAATTTTCCCCCGCTATTTCCCAGTCCATAATTAATCTTTCAATTTTCAACAAATGTTCCGTCGAGATAAAACTCCTTTTATGAGTTGGAAAACAATTACTGGCCTGTCGTTCAGTGGGTGAAGAACATGTCTTTTAAATCCTCAATGATTAATGGTTGAACAGCGCTCGGGATTTCTTCCTGCTACAGGATGTTTAATATAAAGATAGGTATTTTTCTCGATTTGCTGAGCAATAACGGGGTCTATCGATTGAGTCGAGATTGCAAAGTGGTTTGGGTATTGCGATGACAGCTTGCGTTTTGTTCATTGACTTTTCTCCGGATGTAATGATAGGGATTTGGTGGCGTGTTTGCTCTTTATTGAGGTACTATTTCATTGTTGTCCGTATCGGAAATTTTCTCGCTTATTGCGATCGATTGAAATTCCAAATACATGGTTTATAGATTTGTAAGCATGAGAAAGTTTTATCTGTTTAAATAACAGTAGAAGTGGGGGATTATTTCGGATTATTGCAGCCTTAAATGGGTCTATATTGTCAAGAAAAAAATGAAATGTGCTTTCTTATGATGTTATCGATTCTCATGTTTGTTTGTATGGAATAATTTTGTATTTAAATAAATAACCGGTATGTCGATATGGTTGTCTGTTTTCACAGAATACTTGAAATTGGACCAATAAATGTAATTTGATGCTTGTTTTTGAAAGAAAGACAAATAATAGCGTTTGTTATTAAAATTCCTAGACATTTCAGATTACAAGAAATTCACTGGAAGAATTCTGTGGCTCCAGTAAAGAAATATGATAATTCTACGATCGTTGGTCTTTATGATGCAATGCTGTAATTTCCAAATATCTCCTCTACGAGTGGAGTTAGTTATTAAGCGAATTGGTCAGGAGGTTTCGACAAAGACATCTCGCATGTTAAAAGAACGATTTTTTGTATCGTTTGTCTCTTAAAGAACACTTAAAGTGAAGAGCAACAAAATGAAATGGGTGATTTAGACATATACAGAACTACTTTTGATGCAAAACGGTAATTTTTACATGTTTTGAAACTATTTTATGATATGCTCATACTTTTTTGCACCTTAAGACATAAAGTTCACAAAGATCTTTGAAAATCCTCTTCCGATACTGCTTCGATTGGTGCGATTTTTAACCATTTTTTTAAGATTAATATCCGGTTATGAAACTACAGGAAAGCAATTTTGGAAAGGAACTCGTCATTTTGAACCGTGATCAAGTGACAACACTTGAGTAAACACTCCACTCCACAGACTTCCAAGTCGCACCAAAATCAGGACACTCGAAGACAGATTTAACGTGCACCAGGCCCACAATCATGATGGACAGTAGGTGGAACAGGGACTCGAACCCGTGATCCTCCGATTCCGAAGTCGCCACCAAGGAATGTGAATAAATTATTCCCCCTTCTTTTAAAGACCAATGGACTCCATTGTAAAATTTCGAATTTTTTTTGTTTATCAAAGCACTAGTGAAAGGCATTCAATGATTCGATTCATAATACGGGATTACGAATGAATCGGGACTGTGATGAAATGACGTAGAAAAGTAAACTAAGTGTTAATTAAATGAGAAACGCATAAATGTTGCCTTTACTGTACTTGGAAAAATTGTTGGCCAAAATTGGGTGAATAAGAGGAATTGGGGTCAGAGGAATGAATTTTCTTAAATATCTTAAAAGCTTTCCTCCAAATTTTTAATGTAGGGGAGACCGGAACAAGTTTGGTACAGGGGCAAGTTTACACAAGGCTTATATTTCTCATATCATTGGTCGGGGGCACTACATGTCGTTTCAGAAGAAGTGTCTCGGCCTCCATTAATGCTCACGCAAGTTTGGAGTCAGTCTTGAAAGTGGACCGTGAAGTGGAAAACTTTTTAAGATTTTTTACCATTTCAGTAAATTTTTATCCTTACTTATTGGCTTTAATAGAGCTCGTACTATTTGAATATTATAACTTATTATGGATTATCCTCTTAGGTTGTTCTTGTGTGGTTATTTTAAGCTATTTAGTTGATTATTTTTATTATGAATAAAGCTTATATGCTGAGTTATAACAAAAAAATGGTGATGGGGCAAGTTTACACACAGTGCATGGTGCAGGTTCACACAGTGTGTAAACTAGCCCCGTCGCCATCTTTTTTGTCATAACTGGCACAAGCGGCATTTGCATTACAAAGCCATTCCCAACACCTGAAGATGTGAGGCCATTTCAAAAGGCAGGGCCAAGGGAAAAAAAAGTAACAGAGGTAAGGAACCAGCGGGAGTGGTCTCCCCTAAACTTTCTCGTATACTTTCTAAGTGGAGATTCGTCCAAATCTCGAGTTCGAATATTTTTGACGATTACAATACTTTCTCTTTGTATACTTCGTATACGAGAAAGTAAAACAAAAAAAACAAGCAAACCTGAAATCAAATATCTGTTGCCACGTTTCAAAAAAAATATTACTTTGAAGCAGGCGCGATAAAATAGGCAATGCAATGAATACTAAAGCGAAAATTCTGCTTTGGAATTGAATTCCCAAGAAAACTATTTATATTACCACAACCGTAACAATTGCAAAAGCGCGTGAATAAAAGATTTGCTGAAATAATGAGATCGGTTTGATTTACAACAATAAAAAATTGTTAACAATTGATGCTTGAAAACATTATTTATTGTTATAAATAAAATTTACAACAATAACAGATTGCTACCAATACGCATGCGCATGAGAATCGGATTAAAGGAAATTGAATATGCAATTTGAACGCCTCTTTTTGACGGATTTGGCCCAAACTTTTATACGGATCTACATTCATAACGATAAAACTGTGTACCAAATTTTATCCATTTAGCTATTCAAGTTTTTGAGTTAGAGTGTTCACATGACTTAGGACATACAGACAGACAGACTTCCCGTTGACGGATTTTGTCCAAAATTTGACAGAAACCTACAAATTATGTTTAAAGACCACATACCAAATTTCATCCCTGTATCTCTAATAGTTTTCGAGTTATCGTGTTCACAGACACACACACACACAGACAGACATAATTCCAAAATTGTGTTTTTCGGACTCAGGGAGGTCTAAAACGTGGAGATTCGTCAAAATCTCGAGTTCGAATTTTTTGACGATTACAATACTTTCTCTTTGTATTCTTTGTATACGAAAAAGTAAAAAGGGGCAAACAACAATTCTTTGAGATACATTCGTAAAAAATGCTTTACAAATAGAGAAGGAGAAATCAATAAAGAGTAAATTAGCATCAGCCCATCATACTATGTCTCAGTCAATGAGCTCCACTAGAACACGTTATAATAATGAAAAAAAAAACAACGTAGATAAAAAAAATTTAAAAATAAGAAAAACCTTGTCCTGAAAGGAAATTTGGGAAATTTTGAGTGTAAAAAGAAAAACAAAAAAAGCCTAGAAATCTTTTTATTCTGATGCCGATGAAAATTGTCTGTGTATTTACTGTTTAAATCCATATGAAGAATCAAGATCTGGCGAACAGTAGGTACAATGCGCCGAATGTAAGAGGTGGGCTCATGAGGACTGTATTACCAATGGCAATTCAATATATTTTGTTTGTAAAAATTGTGAGTGATTTTGAAAACTATTAGGATTCATCATAATTGTTTATAATCTATTATGTACTTTTCGAAATAAACTAGGTTTATTTGTATTTAATTTGTTGTATTTTAATCACTATAAGCCTTCTATTTAATCATTTTTGGTGGTGTGTAAACGTGCCCCAGGCAGTGTGCAAACTTGCCCCGGTCATGGAGCAAGTTTACACAGGTGACATGGTAAAGAAAATGGTATAATTACAAAAAATATAATAATTTACAGTATTTAAAAATATACACTACATGCCTTAAAGTCTAACTAGTTTATTGGTAATGAAAATGAAAGAAATACTTTAAAGCCTTAAAGCAGAAAAATAAAAGTTTAAAAGTGTATAAACCTGCCCCGGTCTCCCCCATAAATTGTAGTTGCGAAAATTAATGTTGGTATTTTTAAAATGTATTTTATTTAAAGGCTTATTTCAAATTTTTAACTTGTATTAATCATGCTGTCAATATTTAATTCAAAAGATTTTGTTCAAATACTGCCCCAGCGATTCAGCGAAGCAAAATAAGATCATTAAGATTTCTTGAACCATCGAGATTTTTATGCTTTTGATTTTCCCGCATCTCCTCTCGCGTTCTGTTTATTTCTCTTTAAACGAGAATGCATCCCCGTAACGAATCGCAAAGTACGCGCCAAAGCCAGCAAATGAGTCACGTGACGGAAAGACAAAACGGACACGTAGCGGCAAAATATAGCTCGTTTTCTACTTCTCAGTATAATGAAGAAAACTAATTATACATGGACATTTTCTTTTTGAAAGATTGGGTAAAAAAATTCATGCATGTTTGGTCACAAGACCATATGACGAACTTAATTCATCCAAGTCGTTACTTGTTTGATTATTTCGTTTACATACACGCGAATATACAGGTTAACAGACTATCAACCCGCAGACGGATTTGATCAAAAATCAGAATTCCGATGATAAAACTAAATGCTCAATTTCATCCATCTAGCTCTCTGCGGTTTTCAGTTATCGTGTCCAGATGCACACTGACAGATTTCTACAGACAGACAATTCTGGTGTTAAGACCATTTACCAACTTTCTTTCGTTTAACTCCCTGCATTTTTGAGTTATTGTGTACACAGACAGACAGACAGACAAAATTCCAAAAAAATAAATGGGATGGTTGATTTGGACTCAAAATCGCGAGGTCAAATTATTTACTTCATCTCTTTACTCATATTCGATTATGCATAACAAATTTGATGGTAAACTCCAAGCTCGCGAAAATATCGGGTATTTAAACAGAGGCTACGGATTAACAGTTTTCTTCTATACAGTTACAGAGAGCCCTCCATTAAAATTTGAAAAATGTCGAATTCAAATTCTAGCATCTCATTTCAATAGCGACTAGCAAATTTAGACACGCATTTCACAGGTCCACAAAGATTTTGTAGCAGTCTGTTTAAAACAGAAACCAAATGCAATTTTAAATCTTATTAATTAAATATTGACAACTTATAATTACTATCAATAAATGCTTTAAAAATCTAGGTAATTTCGCAAATCATAAAAATCTTTCAGAGAGCAACACAATACTTGAGTTTCCATTTCAGTGAAAAATTTTAAGCTGTCAAGAATCATGTCACAAAGATTCAGCATCCTTCGTATTAAGATGGAGGTATCGTTGCTTCCATGGCAACAGAGAACAATGCAAATGCCCCTAGGATTTTAATTAATGGGATAGCGGAAACCTTTCTCTAATAGTGGCAACACCTGTGCTTCCTTAGCCCTAGATTAATGGCCGGGTCCGCTCGTATTTACATAAGCAATCTCTTTGCGCCGCCCAAAGAAAATGATTTTGATTTGCAAATGGGTGGAAATTGCCCAAAATCGATGAAAAGACGCTTTGAGCCTCGGGAATATTTTAATGTCGTAAATAATTCAAAAGAGATGCCGTGAGAGAGAGTCGAGTGCTTTAAACGACCCGAGATATGTTAATTTTGTCAGATGGTTCTGAGCGAGTGTTTGAAGAGAGTTAAGACGTGTATACTTTTAAGTGGAGCTGAAATGAGTGGTGGGGCTTTCAGATTTTAACAATGCCCAATTAAGGCTATTCAGCGTAATTCGAGAGTTCCGGCGTAAAGGAATAGAGATTGAATTTTGGGGAAAGTATGACAGAGTGTAAGATGATCCTTCTTTCTTAGTTTATTTTATTGCAAAACTACTTTGGAATGGCATTTTTCTAGCACCAATGAATAATATATTTATCTTAAAAGGGAAACTTTTGCATTCAAGGCAATATTATTTAGATGGTAATTATTCTGGTAAAAATATATGATGAAGTGTTATTAACTAGAAAAATCACCCGTCATGGTATGACAGGTGCAAATTGCCTCTTCATTCGAGAGATTTCCCGTCAAATTTGACGTGTTTAAATATATATGTGAGAGAAATGTTTAACGTTGATTGAAAACAAATAAAATAAACATATGTTTTATGACAGGAAATATTCTTTTATTTACATATTTCTTTATTCAAAAAACCTCTTGGTAAACAACATTCCGAGTGAAGTATTTTTAGTTGGTTATTGAATTAAAATAAAATTGTTAAACATAAAATTCTCAGCTTGTCAAACGTAAGTCAAAAGTTAAAATTTCAAAGGAATTCTTTTTCGAAATCCTAATCAAAACAAAACACTTCTCTACTTGTCATACGTTGCCAAAAATGTTATCAAATTATATCATCACGATTGCAAAAAATAATTAGATGCATCGTGGCGTCCAAACTATATCACGTGCATGATATACCACTGAGGTAATTTACTACTTCTTATTAAAAAAACGGAAATTAATTTGAAATACATGATTAATATAATTTAAAATTTCTCGGGAACTGTTGATCATATCTAGATCAATTTTATATCAATCGATAGAAAATTTTATTTCACTATTTTAGAGGTATTAAATTTGAAATTAGAACGACAATCACTCTTTTAAATTTAAAATTACTGAAATTTAGGTTTTCTAACAATGAAATAATGCTGCTTAACGTTTACGTCTTGCAGTACTATGGCGCGAGTTTTATCGTTGGTGACGTCAGAGCGTTACCGCGAGACAGATCTGGGCTATCATATTAGTAATACGTCTTTTAACTAACATTCATGAGAGAAGTGGCATGAAAATTAGTTAAAAATATTTCAGGTAAGTAGACATTAATTTATTTTCTTGTTCAACAAAACTAACATTTCTGTTGCTCGTTTTTACTGTTATGCAGATAACATATTGAATTTTATATAACAACCTCTTGGAGAACAGAGAATTTACCAACTTAAGTCCTTCTACTAAATGCAGTGTAATCAAAAATCTTAACCCTTTGCACTCTTGTGTCCAGCCAGACTCGACATCCTGAATGAAGCATCTTAAACTCAATTCAACAAGAATGTGTAGATTATAAAAACCATACAATAGCAAAAACACCCAGATTAAGTTTTAGGAATTGAAACAAATTAATTACAATATATTTCAACTTTCTAAAGCGCTAAATCAATCCTTACACCCACATATGTATAATTATGCATCTTAAGTATCTTTCGGAATGCAAAAAGTTAAGACTCTCATTAACAACAAAGGGTAAGACTTCTTAAATTTCTTTTATAGTTTTGTAATCAGAACAAAATCAAAGTAGTTTAACAAAAGTAAAGTAGTTTATAGTGAAATACTTTAAGAATGGATTTTATAATACTTTATGCTACTTCTTTTACATTTAAGTAATTTGACTGGTATTAGTTTAAAGTAATAAATTTGTATTTATTCCAAATGGAGAAGTGAAAAAAAAAAATTTCCTGAAATTGTCATTTTAAAAGATAATAAACCGATAAGGTTTCAAGCTATGTTCGAAAAAGGACTTAAAATGATCATAATGATTTGCCTAATTATTTAATTTTATATAATACAAAAATACAGTTGAATGAATTGTTTATAAAACCTCGAAAATAAGTATTTTCTTTTCCTGTCACTCAGAAGAATACAAATGTTATCCGCTTCTTTCTATTTCGATTCGTTTGCTATAATTGAAATGTTATCACAAGTTTCATAGTTATTATAGCACGACCTATTTTGAGAAGGCCTTACATAGATGTTTATCTACTTTAAATAGAAATCACTTTTATGGGCTCAACTGCGTAATGCACTTTTTCCTGCTTATAACGCAGAAAAGGAATACTTACATTTACTACTTTAATTTCAGAAGAGTGATCAGCAGATCTGTATTATTATGCAACAAGCTTTTTCGAAAGCAGTTTCATCAGAGCCAAATACACGAAGTTACCTTTTAAATGGATTCATACAAGGCCAATGGGAAAATATTAAAATCCGAAAGTTGTTAAATGGGAATAATATACAATTCTGGAAGGATTTCGAATAGGCCATATATTTTTTTTAAATTTAAAACCCACACCGGTCCGTCCTACCCAAAAGGGTGTAAGGCCTTTAGCAGACCGGTGGGGAAATATAAATCAATACAAAAATATCAATATGACATGACATACACAAAAGCATCAAAAACACGGCACAGAACATTGCAAACATTGCGAAAATGGACAACAACAAAATAAAGTAACCTAAAATGCACACACACACACACAAGAAAAACAATACGCCACTGAATCGATATTACACTTGGAGAGAACCATAAATTAATTGAATTTTGTTTGATTTTTATCACCAGATCTGGAACCAACATTAAAAATATTCAAAACACTCAAAAGGAGGAACCCCCAGTATGCATCCAATTGAGCAAAGCACAAGCTCAGCACAACACACCAGTAAAAAAGAAGGAGGCAATAAAAATTTTTGTAAAGTATTAAAAATCCCACAAAAGATCATCAAACACAGACCCCGTGGTCTCTTACCAGTCCAGAAAACAATAAAATCCTTCAAAGTCCACATCAGTCAAAGAACAATAAAAATACAAGATAAAATGATCAAATTTTAAAAATAAGAAGGATAAAAACAAGGTTACCAATTGGGATTCCCCGAGGGTGAATGCTCAATAAAAAATAGGACACTAAAACATTAATTACAGGATTAACCTAAAAACAATATATTCAGTTAAAATTAACTGCGTAAATAAAGTGCTAAAAACTTAGGGTAGGGCGAATAGACCATGGTAAAAAACGCTTAAGTGAATATTTCATCGTGAATGAAGCAATAAAAATCAAACTTTATAAGATAACTAATGTATTATTCCACGGCTCACAATAAATTGACGTATATAAATTTGAAACACTTTTGCAACTTACGAACATTTAATGTAGGAAATCATCAGAAAATGGTACGACTTTCATTGGATTTATTGTTCCTTTCCTTTTTCAAAAGGTATAAAACAGTGGTTCCCAAAGTGTGCGTCGCGACGCCCAGGGGAGCCTCGACGTCCTCAATATACTAATTTTCATACGAGGTATTTTTCTTGACTACGAAATCTCAGAGAATATTAATTTCATTTTCTACTTCTTATTCGCTCGAAGTTGGCAGTGGTGTCATCGCAAATTACGCAGTGGCGGAATGCTCTAACCTGGGTGACAAAAATCGCACTGTTCTAACCCTTCCTAAGGTCGTGGCAAGTATACTTATCACCAAATTCATCAAGTTTTAAATGCAATTTTTAAGGTTGGCGCGAGTTCCCGCCAATTTTTCGATGAAACAAAAATCTGGATGTTCTAGTTCAGTGGTTCCTAACGCTTTTGGTTGTACGAACCACCTGTTGCGTAAAAAATATTTTGAGGCCCTCTAACTAAATATACAAGTAAAAAATACAAACACACACACACGTACACACACATATTATATATATATATTTCCCACTCCTAGTAAAATATTTACCGCGACTCATGACATTAACCGTTAACTGTCAACCACCTCAGCACTTTTAAACGATGTTCGTGCCGCGTACGTTGCATCTGTTTCCTTTGTCTCTTCTCTAGTGGACTATTGGGCGAGTTTTGACACTTTTTTCTTCATTTTTGTTTTGCTTTGTTGGTTATGAGGTTGGGTTTCATGTGTTTTATTTCAAATGGACCTGAGCCTTTTATTTTTATTATTTTTATTTCTACTTTTTTTCAATTGGACTTCTCTTAGCCTTGTTTCCTTATTTCAAACTATGGTTTTTGTTCGGTGTTCCGGGGAAACAAGCTCTTTTTTAGAATTATTGCTAGGGTTTGTGATTAGAAAACACCGAATTCATTGATATACAAGTCCGTTCGGAATTTCCCTTGCTGATGACGCGTCCCGGACGTTGGCGTTTTGTTCTCTTTTTTTGTTGTTTTGGTTTTCATTTATGACATGGTTTTGTTTTCTTTCGTTTATATATACACAGGGTGTCCACACTTATCGTGGTCCAATAGCTCATTTCTAAACCGCTAGAGATAGACATATTGTTCCAATTGGAAAAATGCTTTAAATGAAGGGAAGAATTCTAATATATGTTTTTTGAGACACTAAATATATTCCTGAAAAAATTAAGAAATCTAACTTTTTATACGGTCCCCCTGTCCTATCAATCATATTTAGTAAAATATTTTTGACACTCTAATATTTTAAACAAAAAAAGTTCCACTCTTCTGCAACTAAAACTGACCGAGTTATGGAGCTTTGAATATATATCGCTGACTTAGACCACTTTACACCATTTCAATAGCCGTCTTGCAGACGATTCATCAATCAATGCACAAAGTTGCTGGACGAGGCCGCTGATTGGTAAAAATCATGAAATTCAAAGCTCCATAACTCGGACAGTTTTAATCGCAGAAGAGTGGAACTTTCTTTTTTGTTTAAAATGTTAGAGTGTCAAAAATCTTTTACTAAATATGATTGATAGGACGGGGCGGGGGCTGCATAAGAAGTCAGATTTCGTAACTTTTTGAGGAATATATTTAGTGACTCAAAAACACATATTATAATTCTTCCCTTCATTTAAAGCATTTTTCCAGTTGGAACTATATGTCTACCTCTAACGGTTTAGAAATTAGCTATTGGACCACGATAAGTGTGGACACCCTGTTTATATGCTAGTAATTAGTGAAGCTTACTGTAAAAAGGAATAAAAATATATTGTTTTATAAAGCAAGAAACAAGTGAAGACTCTTGAAACTCCCCTGACTTCGACACTTGACTAACATTTCGCGGCCCATTAATACGCTATCCAAGGCCCACAAGTGGGCCGCGGCCCATGGGTTGGGAACCACTGTTCTAGTTTATCCCAAACCTAAACGAAGTGTCTAGACTTCATAATCTCAATCCCAAAGTTATTTTATTATACCACTACAAGAAAAAAAATGGACTTTTAAAGGGTTAAGGAGGTTTTCACATTTTTTTATTTATTTCTTGTAAAAAAGCAGTGCCATAACCACTACACCCCTGGAAGTTGGGTTGTCGGCAGTCACTGCTCTAAAATCAAAGTATCGGGCGAAAATTAATTTCAATCATTTCCATTATTTAAAAACTGAAAAAATTACAGAGGAAATACGATTGCCAGAAAAAGTATCGAGGGACCTTATACCAGGAGGAAGGACAAATCCTTCATCAAAAAAATAAATGTCTATTACAAAGAAAAGCCGACGAGATTTTTTTTTGTTTCGCATCTTTTCCCTCTACTCATCGCACTTTGAGGTTAGGAAAAGCATTTGAATTGACAAAAAATAAATCTTAGGGTCAAACGTTTATGAAAGTTGTTTTATTAACCCTTTGCAGACAGGTACGGCGTATAATGTGCGCCACAATTCACCGGTTTCGAAATTGAGGTGTAGGAAATCCAGTGAACGAAGAGGATAGCGTCTAAAATTCGGAAGCAAATGTGTATATTATGCATCCATTCTAACCCTTAATCATATTACACTATAAAAAATAAAGTTTTATGCAATTAAATAAGCATAGAGTTGAAAAAAATGGAATGGCGCATAAAGTGCGCCAATTTCACCGGAGTGCTCTAAAAAGTTACCTGTCCGCAAAAGGTTAAAGGAAGACGGAAGCCATTTTCACACGTGAGCAATATCATGTAATGCTATTTCGTTACAAGTCGGATAAATCGAATATGAAATTAAGGATAAATGTATTGGAAATATTATTTTCACATAAGCATTTTATTAAATAAAAACATTTAAAAGTGTAAAAAGGCCGAAATCTAGATTTTCTTCAAAACAATAGGTAGAATTCATGAAGAGGATTCCAAGACTAAGTGTAATTTATTTCTGACATCCTTGTCTTTCAATAGGTAAGCAAAGCAAAAGAACTCTGAATTCAAGCGAATTGGATACAGTTACGAAATATGTCTACAGAATGCATCGATTTAGTTACAGTTGTTTTCGCAATATGCAACAGAAAAAGCTGCATTTTCCCCAAAATTAATTATTTTATTACGAGTAGTCTGTTGTGAACTGGATAGCAGGTGGTCCAATTTAGCTCGGAAAACTACATAAACTAAAGGTACAGCCAGTGGCGGCTCGTCATCTCAGAAACAAGCAGTGCTGCAAAAGTTTTATAGATCTAAATTGTAGGACATTTTGTGCTGATTATTTTGGTATATGATAATGATATACTAAAAATTGATAGTTTTTGAGTTATAAGCAAAACACTGGAGAAAAATTTGTTTTATGTTTTTTGGCTATAACTATGATTCCAGCAAAAATTATTGGTGGCAAACCTCAGAATCATAATCAGCACCCGAAAAAACAAAGAAGCAAAAATTACAACTCCTCCAAAATTGGATTTAAAAAACGACTGAACTACTGAGAAGAAGCGAAAAAGAGCCAAATGAGAAAGTCGCGCCAAATGAAAGCTGAAAAAAATGCAGCTCAAATGAATGCAATTTCAAGCGGAGAAAGGGTTGCTTTTCTCCCGCTTCGCCGCACTCAAACGGTTAATATCGGATCCGTAGAAGAGACAAAACTTGATGCAGCCCTGGTCTGTCTCTCTTAATTCTTGATTGATTTTCCGTCTTCTTTTTACTTTTTTATTACACCTATTTGCCATTTTCGTTGATCACTGAATTCTCAAAGTGGAAAAATAAGCCAATTAGAATAAAAACGAAAATACAATCTTTTAAAATAATTTCGGGGGGGCGCCCCCGGCAGCTCTTATGGACGAGCCGCCACTGGGTACAGCTTTCAATGGTGCACTCGGAATTCATAAAATGGTGAATGGTTTCCAATGGCATAACTGAGTGCATTTAAGATCCCTGCAAACACATTTAACGGCCGATAAATTCTTTTAAAAAATCGGTATTAAATATTTGATTTCAGTGCCAAGTCTTGGAATTAACACGAGTAATATTAATAATTAAGTATTAACGAGCTCCACAGAAATGAAATTTATTGGCAGATTATACCAATCTTGGCTATTCGTAAGTTTGATAAGTTTGATCCATTTCATAACCTGGAACATACAAATAGCATTATCTTCACTTGCTGATAGAGAGGAGAGCTTAACTCTTTACATTCACTATGTGGATTTGACAGATATTTCTTACTATTTTAAGCAAACCATGCATCGATACCCATCTGTTTTTGGTGTTATCTCTCATTCCATTTTCACCCCCATACTTTCAGTGAACGGAAGGCTACTGTGTTTACATTTCGACGCTTAAGTTCTATCCAAACAAATCAGAACAGTGAGATCTCTTTTTCAACATCCTTGTTATCATTTGATAACTTATCAGTTGTTTGAATTACAAGTCAAAACAAACTTTATTCTCATTGTGTACATACCGCGCTACCACATCATATCGACAAAGTTTCTGAACATCTGCTATTATTGTTTTATAACACATTTATGTTGATAAGCAACCTTGCTTTAAACGTGGGTTTGTTTTAGTGATAAACGTCACGGACACTTCATTTTTCGCCAAGTCGCAGCACAAAACCATTAACCACTTAAGAATTTTGCCCGTATGTGCATCGAATTATCGTATTTTAACCACTTAATGTTTTGTTTGCTGCACTATCTAACTAGATGACACCTTCTGTTATGGGAGTGTGTTGTCGTATTAATCCATCTAATTGTTCATAGAACACTTCAGATGTTAATGGATTACTCGTCCTTTTTACATTCTCGTATATGAAGTATACAAAGAGAAAGTATTGTAATCGTCAAAATATTCGAACTCGAGATTTTGACGAATCTCCACGTTTTAGACCTCCCCGAGTCCGAAAAACACAATTTTGGAATTATGTCTGTCTGTGAACACGATAACTCGAAAACTATTAGATCTACGGGGATGAAATTTGGTATGTGGTCTTTAAACATAATTTGTAGGTTTCCATCAAAATTTGGACGAAATCCGTCTACGGGAAGTCTGTCTGTATGTCCGCGGTCATGCGAACACTATAAATCAAAAACTTGAATAGCTAGAGGGATAAAATTTGGTACACAGTTTTGTCATCCTGAATGTAGGTCCGTATAAAATTTTGGGCCAAATCCGTCAAAGGGTTGACTGTCTGTCGGTCTGTATAATCGCATACTTGTTAAGCATTCGTTTCAAAACTAATCTCCACGCGCATGCATACTATACGCGATCTTCTGTGCATGATAGTCAGCGGCTCCTGCTTGGCGCTTTTTTCTTCCCTTTTGGCGAATTCTGATCCTGCTCGGATTATTTTATTTCCGTTTTGTCGTTTCAACGTGTGCTGTATAAAACTTGTTGCGTTCTGGGAATAGAGCAAATTCGAAATTTTTATCCGAGCGAGTTTGTGGGGAACTGACTTAATTTCGCTTATTTTTTTTTTTATCTCCACTGTGTTAGGGGTTTTAGCTTATTTTTTGTCCCTACATGTGTTAGGAGTATACGAGAAAGTTTAGGAGAGATCACTCCCGCTGGTTTTCTATCGAATTATGACGTCTACGAATGACTTAATTTTAGACAAGTTTAAAAGTGTCAAAATTCGACGCACGAGTGGGGTTCACTTTTATCCACTTCAAAACAAGTGAATAAAACGTATAAGCTAAGATTAAGTCATTCATAGACGTTTTAACTTGATACAAAAATTACGAAGAATTGATGAACATCTCAGGCGTTCTATGCATTCCTGAAACATTCGCCGCCACTATTCACGCCTGAGATTCGAACCATCTATCTCAGAGGTTTCCAACCCTGGGGGTACGCGAAGGACCATTTGGGGGTACGCGCAATCAAAGTTGTTAATGGCGGCAACAAGAAAACATAAGGGATTAAAAAAGTTAGAGAATTTTGTTTGTCCAAGTGAGTACTTTCTATTTAATAACTATACCACTTGAATATTTGATTGTTACGAATGGTAATTTTTAGCTAGCAATATAAGTTAAGACGAAATAATTACAATACTGATTTCCTTTACTTTGGCGTTGAAATAATACTATTTTAAAATGCAAAATAAACTATAATAAAATGTAAAATCCAAAATAAGTTCTGCATATCTTATTAATTCGAGTCATTTCACTCTAAAGCTAACTTAAGCTAGCCTCAACATTATTGATAAAAGCTTATTTCCATAGATGGATGGTTGGGTGGGGGCAGTTGGGTATGACAGTAGGGGGTACGCCGAAATAAAAAATAATAATCAAGGGGTACATGAGGGGGAAAAGGTTGGGAAAGCCTGATCTATCTAATAAGACGAGCCCCTTCCCTTCCATCTCTTAACTACAGTAGAGAAGGGGTAATCTAATTAGATAATAGGTTCTGGAATAGTTAATTGAATGGAAACAACATATTCCCGAAAGAGAAGGGGGTCATATAATTAGATAGAAGAAAAAACAAAACAGTTAATCGTTTAACCTAATTTTCACTCATTGAAAAGATAAAAAACTGGTAGGCATTCTTTATTTTTGCTTGCTTCAATTTATTTTTTATTTTAATTCTCAATTAAACGGAATTATTTTTCATTATTTAAACAATGACAGTACTTTTCGTTCCAAAAATTATTATACACAGAATTTTATGCCATCTAAAAGTGTCGAAAATTGTATGGATTTATTGTAATAAATTAATTCTTTCCCTGTTATCAGTACATTGTTTTCTCCAAACCTTTACTTTATAAATACTTACAAATACGTTATCAGTGGATAAATGCATAAACACTAGGGTTTTTTTATTGTTCCAAAATTCAACAAAACATTTTGAGCATATGATAAACTAAAAATTCATATCAAATATGCAAATGAAAATAAAGAGCAATTTCAAAACCTGACCTCTCTTCTTCCTTCACAGTGTTTTCAACAATCCGTAAAAACATTTCCAATGCCGAGATAAATTTGAAATAATTCAGCTTTTTACCACGATCAAAGTTTCTAAAAATGAGATATACCAATGTACATTGCTCTGGACAAGAAACCACCTAAGAACAAACCGAGAGAGCAAATTTTGAAGTGAGATTTTATTATTGGCCAACACATCTTGAACTTTTTCTAAACTTTCAGAAGTTCTCCATTCTTTTTTTGTAATAAGAAGCAGTAGCTGCGATTGGGTGAAAAAAGTGAGGGGGCAAAAAATTTACTGATATCTACAAGTACCCGGGAGTATAGGGGGTAAACAACAAAAATTAAAAATTTTGTTACAAAATTAGCTAGCTTTCTCGAATACTATTGCTTTTATGAAACCTAGTTTTAAGCAACTAAACAGAAATAAAAATTTAACTTTTCCTAGAAAAGTAGGGGAAGACACCCTTATAAGAAGGAAAATAGAAAAACAAGATAATTAAGCATCTAAGCTGCTTACATATTCTATCAAAGCTCGCATATTCTTAAATAATCATGCCGTATTAATATTTTTGCTCTTCGGAAAGACTACACTAGTTACTTGTCTTCTACGAAATTTTTTTAAAAATCTATGAAAACAATGACGTTTACATGTATTTGAAAACTGCCGAATCACCAAAAGTTCCGAGTTTTATGATGTATGACGAACAGTGGCCGCTCGTGAGCTCAGAAACGAGGAGGGCTGCAAGATAATATTTATCAAGAGAATACATTTTAAAAAAGCTACTTGAACTTTCAGTAGGCCAAATTTTTTTATTCCAAAGCCAGATATGAAATTACCTGCTTTTCAAACAAATCAAATAGCATATTACATTTACTACTAGTTTTACTAACAGAAAATTAAGTGAATGTTGATATGACGATTCTGCTGAAGAAAAAAAAAAAAAAAAAAAATCAGAGCTTCACATACACACTTCCCTCCTCGCCACTTCACTCGATAGCACTCTTCCAAAAATGAATATCTTCTTCAAAAGTAACCTAGACTTCTATCAAGAGAAAGCAAATAATCAATCAGATGTGTTTCTGTCGACGCAACAAATACCGAAACCATAAACAGCCAATGAGATTACGACTTCGTGTGGGAATGAGAAAAAAAAAGAAATTAAAAAGAGCATCTTTTTCTTCGTTTAGTTGGCTCTGTGCCAGCCATAGCTGCTCGGCCGGCAGCCCATAGCCTGTCTAAGTTAAAGGGAGAAAGGGTTGCTTTTTCTTTCCGGATTTTCTGCGCGATGAAAGAATTTTGGGGGCAAAGTACTTTGCAGCTCAGGCCTGCTTCTCTCTTACTTGTTGTTTCATTTTCTGTCTTTTTTTCAATTTTTTATTACTTTTCTCTGTATTTATGGCATTCTGAGATTGAAAAAATAAGCGAATAAGAATAAAAACGGAAATACAAGTTTTAAAAAAATTTCAGGGAGTGCAGCCCTAATGAACGAGCCGCCACTGACGACAAGGGTGTCAAACTCGCGGCCCACAACGGATGTCTTTACGGCCCAGCATGCATAAAAGCACGAAAAGAATTTTTTTAAAAATTTCGTAATTTAAATTTTAAAATTCCCAATTGTACATAATTATTAATAACGAACCACAACGATTGCTAATGACTAGATTATTGACGATGGCGATTGCCTACTAGTCGTGTTACATCAATTAAGGACAACAAGATTGAATGCTGTACAGATTTGAAGACAACATTCATTGAGATTTGAAAACAACATTCATTGAGATTTGAAAACAACATTCATTGAGATTTGAAAACAACATTCATTGAGATTTGAAGACAACATTCATTGAGAATTGAAGACAACATTCATTGAGAAT